>OZ004602.1:9986114-10324236 GCA_963924605.1 Malthinus seriepunctatus
AGTGCGTGAAAACAAGGTTTTACCTAAGATGTACATCATGGTGAAGCAATTATCAAATGCCATTCCAACTAGAAATCTGCATAAACAAAAGGTCCAGAACGAATTACAAAATGCAGTTCCTATTCCTGCCAAAAATCCAACAATATTCGATCCAACTATTGCAGGAATTCTACCTTTACTATCAGCGAGCCAACCAAAAACCAATCCGCCCAAAATAGCGCCACAGAAAAATATGGCTTGGCTTAGTGTCGGAAGAGCTGCTTCATCGCAAACCCAATTTAACTGAAATTAAAAAATTTAATACACGCAATTTTTACTTTTCCAAATTTGTTTACTTCAGCAGCAATTGACGCATATGGCACATCATCTTTAGTGAAATTATATTCCCATCCATTATCACAAGGTTTAGTTGGCCATGATAAATCAGGTTGTCGTATACCCTGAGATAGAATTTGTGTAAAATTCACTGCATACATTCGACATTTCTGTAAACCATCATCTCCTCTTGGAATCGATAATAACACCCTACAAATAAATTTATTATACATTTCTTCAGAATTTATTTTTTATTTATGTATTGAACATTAATTATTTATTTTTGGTATCGATCCAAACAATTACATCTAGTTTTGATGGTTTTCAAGGGCAGAGCCGTATTTTTTCATAGGAAAACATAGACAGCAATTATGGACCTTTGGAAATATTCAGTAATCTAGTGTTTGTGCGTGTTTGCTTTATGGGTGTGTTAGAAAGAAGGTTCAAAACAAGGTTAATGCAATTGATATAAGCTAATTAAATTAAAACAATTGTCAACAATTAATAATGTAATTGCTTAAATCAAAGAAATTAATTCTGTTCCAATAATGGAAGAAAAAACCTAGCAACGTAGCAACTTCCTAAAAATTAAGCTTGAAGAGTTGTCATTAGTTCGAAGTTCTTGGAGTTTTTTTTGGTATCTAATAAAGCGTTAAATAGACGAATTTAACAGTTTCATAGATCATTAACTACGAAACTTGATCAACGGTTTTATAATTATATGATAAATTTCAATTTCAAGGAAAACCGCGTAATTATTCAACTATTAATTAGTAGTTTTCTTTGGAAAATAGTCGATACAATATAAATTCCTTACAAATCGTCATAAAAGAGTTCAATATTTGAAAGTTACCACAGCGGCGTTTTATAATTGCTTTGGGCAGAGAAATGCTAAAACGTCATCTCGTGAATTAAGATGACAAATTTGGAGCGAGGTAATAATACCGATCCATTCTTTACATTAAACATTATTGGTTGAAAAAGGAAGGTGTGAAAGATCAATGCCTTGACTCTAACAAGAATTTTTACTTTTCCAGTGACTCGATGGAAAAATTTTTGTATCATCTCTTTTGAAACCTTTGTTAACTTATTCACTCTACTCTTGTATTCCGTATGTGCATGTTTTCAAGAGTTAGCCATGGTTATCGTTCTAATCCAGGTTTTTAGAAACTTGAAGCTTTTATCCAGCGGTATATTACTTTCATTGTCAAAAGTGTCTACAGATTCTTAGTTTGTTAGCTGCATATTTTATAGAATAAATGTAATGTGTCGGTCTACTGTTACAGTAGCTCATGTGAGTTTTCAGGAGTTAATAATGATTACAGCTCTAGCCCTAAGGTTTTGAGAAGCTTTAAGCGTTTATCCTGCAGTTTTTTTTGTGGTATGTGACTGGCATCATCAAAGGTGTCCAGAGATTCTGAGTCTACTAGGAGTTTGCGTTAAACAATCGATGATGGTATGTGTCGGCCAGCTTTAGTTCATATAAATTTTCAGCAATAAGCAATAGTTTAAAATCTAACCCTGAGGTTTTGAAAATCATTAAGCTTCCATTCAGTAGTTCTTCTTGAGGCTTACTGTCATTGTCAAAAGTGTCCAGAGATTCTGGGTCTGTTAGGTGTTATGAAGTCAACGATGATCTGGAACGGTCTAGTGGAGCTCATGTAAGTTTTCAGGAGTTGTAAATTTATTGTTGCAGTTCTAGCCTTGAGGTTTTGAAAAGCTTTGAGCTTCTATTCAGTAGTTCTTTCTGTGGCTTGTTACTGTCATTGTCAAAAGTGTCCAGAGATTATGAGTCTGCTAGGTGTTATTCAATCAACGATGACATGGGACGGTCTACTTATAGCTCATGTGAGTTTTCAGGAGTTAGAAATTTATTGTTACAGTTCTAGCCTTGAGGTTTTGAAAATCTTTAAACTTATATTCAGAAGTTTTACTTGTGGCTTATTACTGTCATTGTCAAAACTGTCCAGAGATCATGAGTCTGCTAGGTGTTATTCAATCAACGATGATTTGGGACGGTCTATATACTTATAGCTCACGTGAGTTTTCAGGAGTTATAAATTTATTGTTACAGCTCTAGCCTTGAGGTTTTGAGAACACCTTTAAGCTTCTATCCAGTAGTTTTTCCCGTGGCTTGTCATACCTATCGTACATATTAATTATGTAAATATTATATTCATGGTGTAAAAAACTTGAAGTTTCCTAAAGAATGCTATAAAAATGTTTGTAATGAATATGCGGTCGCTAAACCTATTTCTAATGATTATAATTAATGTTTGTTGTTTAAAAAAAACGTAAACGTGCCTAACAATTTATATTTATAATTATAAATAATTATAGTTTGCACTAACTCTATTTTTTTTAACAAAGTACAAACATTATAAACTTATTATATGTATGTGTCCATCAGACACATATTGTACGTTCGGATTAGTTTGACTTATCAGGACAAGGAAGATCTTGTATACATTTTTATCAGGAGCGTTGTAAAATGAGTCTTGGGCCAATTTATGACCTAAACAATTTAGGAAAGTTTCGATATGAAACCTGAAAAAGTTTGAAAACTTGGCTATACGAGTATAATCGGAGACACATACAAAATTGAATTATTTAAAAAAGGCCCAAAAAGTCTTGATACTCATGGTTCCGAGGTAGAAACCAAATAGAGAGCACATTAAAAAAAAAATTGGTATGAGAGCCAGATGGAAAGTAATTATTAAAATAGTAATTAAGAATTATTTGAAGGAGTAAAATTATTAATTAATTTTTACGTTTTTGAGTTTACTGAAAACATCATTTTAATTATGTCTAGGTATATTCTATATTAATAATTATTAAATAATTCAGAAGGTTAAGCATTTAAATTTTCTTATATTTATTTAGAAAGTTTAAATTCGTCTTAATAAATCTTACTCTTTAAGTAAGGTTAAGCGTAAATCATTTAAATTACATCAAACCTAATTAAAAATCTATTGTTTAATTAAACGTTTATTAAAAAAATTAGAATTATTTAAGTAATTAGACAGTAGTGCATAATTATAGCAGTTATGCTAATTGATATCAATTTCATGTCAGTGTTAAGTATAAAGTAGTTAAGAAATATATAATTGAAAAAAAAATTTTCTTAATAAGTAATTTATAATTTGTTATACACCTGAGTAGCAAGCAAGTTCAAGGTTTAAAAGGAAAGGTTTTGTTTTGATCTTGAAACAATCCTTTAATGTTTACCTAATACATAATAATTAACTATTTCCGTTATAATTACCAAAAATTGTGGAATTTTTATAAAAAAAAATATAGGTAGAAAATAATAAAAAAATTACAACATCCATCCCCAAGACAATTTGACGTTTAAAAATTTTAATACGAAAGCTTTTTAGCATAAATAACGTTTTGTGATTGACAACGCTTTATTGAGGATAGTGGGAAAACGAAAACCCTCATACTTTGTGCATTATCATTTTATCAATGTGGATTTAGCTCCTTCATATCTACTACTGACGTCACAAATGTAAAGCTTTTACAAAAAGATTTACGAAAATGTATTTACAATTTAAAATGTGTGTAATTTATTTTTTATACAAAAGCGTTTTTTCAACTTTTAAAGTTGTCAAGTAAAGATATGGGCTTAATTTTACTTTTCACTCCAGATAAAAATAGCACAAATCGATGTTTTTCGGGATAACGTTTCATTCTTTCACCAAATCTCCTCCACTTTTCATTCAATAACTCTGGATAAAAGTACTAACGTTGGTTGTTTCTATTGTAATTTGTTAAAAAGGACTGCTTTTTGCGCTTTTTGTGGAAAAGCTTAAAAAAATAACGTTTCACGCTCTAGTTCATTTTTTGGGCTTGACACGATTTTTTAAATTTATTTGAGCTACTTTGTTTACTAACTTTAACTATGTGTTGATACCCTTTTTTTCGGCAAGAAAAAGTCAAGAAATAGGTTTAGCATTGATTTTATATACAACCTTAACCTAAACTCAATCTTTTTACTACCCATTTGTATATAAATAAACATTTTATTATTTTATTGTTACGCAATACAATATTAACCGTAATACGTTCAACACTCAACAGGTTGATTATTGAAAAAAACTAAAATTTACTTGTGTGTGCTTTATAAGACGATGACCTTTAATTTCACTTTCTATGCAATTTACCAATCTAGAATCTATAATTTAAAAAAAAATTAATTTAGATTAATTTATTCATTAAATAATGGGGAATTAGACTGCTTTTTTTTTATTTTATTTTATGAAAATAGAGATAAAAAGAATACTTTTGGCTATTTTAATTTTTCGCGATCTTCAATATTAAGCCCAAAAATAATTCTTAAAGGTGCTTGTATGGAAAATCGTCGTTTTTATTCATGTTGCAACTGCGCCTACAAAGCGAGTGAGATATAATATAATCGAAACTAGTTAGACAGAGATAGACAATGTGGTCGTTTCTTTCAAAAATGTAATTAAAAGAGATGTGTAAAATCGAATTTTGTTATTTTCTTATTCAAGGTGTCAGAAAACTGACGAAAGTCATAACCTAGGTTATGATTTTTCTGACAGTTTTCAGAAAAAATGCAGTTTTCCACTGTTTTTTCGAATTCGATTATAAAGAGACATGTAAAACCGTATTTTTTATTAAAAGTGTCAGAATAATCATAACCTATGTAACACTACCGTCAGTTTTCTGACAACTTGAATAAAAAAAATAACAAAATTCGATTTTACACGTCTCTTTTAATTATATTTTTGAAAAAACTACCATATTGCCTATCTCTGTCTAACTACTTTCGATTGTATTATATCTCACTCGCTTTGTAGGCGCAGTTGCAACATGAATAAAAACGACGATTTTCCATACAAGCACTTTTAAAAATTATTTTTGAGCTTAATTTACGAGTTATAGAAAAATTTAAAAAAAAGAATTAATCGCTTTTACTTGCTCTATACATTGGTATTGTCAAAAATTAAAAATTCAGATACAGTCTAATTCCCCATTAATATTTGGTAACATTTTTTTGGAGCGATTCTAAAAATAATAATTACACTCCTTTAAAACCTTATAAAAATATAATACCAGACATTGTCAGGAAGGAAATGACTGCTAGGACGTTCACGAGTTTAGATAGAGAGGTAACATTCTAGCAGATCTAAGAACTTAAAAATATAGTACAACCCAACTATTAAGATACTTGTGCTGAAGAGGAAGAACTGACAGGGAGTCGATAAGTTAGCGAAAACGCTCTCTTCAGGGTTGTAGGGTTACTGAGAGAATTTAAGAGTGAAAATAGAATGAGCTAAAAGAGACGAAAAATAATAAAAGAAAAGAGCAAGATGTGAAGCTGAAACATGGAGATGTAAAAGGAAAATGGCAGCTTTTAAAATGGACGCTTTGCGAAGATCATCTGAATTTTAAAGCTGGAAAGAATAGTAGTGTAGTCAACGAACCAAAATTTATCCTGATTTTTGGACTTTTTTTGTAACAGCAATTTTTTTCTCTTAGTCGGTCGAAACCATGCCTGTGAGTTTGTGTATAAAATGTCTCAACACAATTTTGACCGGAAGGCACTTATTCTTCGACTTTAATGTAAAATTTTGACTTTTTCAAATTTCCGTTTTACTATTTTTTGAATAACTTCGCTTGTATTAGTCAGATCGGGAGCAAAAAATGTTAGTTTTGTTTGTAATGAATCTCACTTTTAATAACGACTAACGTCTTAAGAGGGCGGTTTCTAACGAATGGGCGAGAAATTTGATATTTAGGCATTCCGCTCGTAACCGTTAGTGACTTTAATATCCGGTTGATATTACTAATAGTCATAGTTCCTGATAGGGTAAAGTTCAAAGAAGGCAATGACATATTTGTATATAGGAAATGAGAGCCTAATTAGTGCGAAAAGTGCAATTGAACTTGGTGTAATTAAAAAAAAAACAAAGGATGTTGGGTAGAAACAACATCCTCTGTTTTTAAATTGTACCAAGTTCAACTGGACTTTTCGCATTAATTAGGCTCTTATTTCCTATATACAAATATGGCATTGCCCTCTTTGAACCTACCCTATCAGGAATTATTAATATTAGTAATATCAATCGTCACTAACGGTAGTTATTAATTATTTCATATTTGACAATGTTGTTGAAATTGGTCAAGATATATTAAAAAAGTTATTATTTTTAGACCTAAAGTAATAAACAATGTTCTTTTAGAAGTCAAAGGTAAGAGTAAGTCAAAGTAAGAGGCCCTAATAAAAAGTTAAGTACAGGCCTTTATTTACAATTTTAAAGGAAAATGATACTTCAAATACAGCCTTATTTAGGATCAAAATGATAAAAACGTAACAATGTTTTTGTTCAGTAGCAAAATCTTTGTTATTAAAATTGATTAATTGTTAGCTTGTCAAGAGCAAAATTCTCGATTGTACTTTAAGATATATTGAGGCTTAAGGGGTTGTTATTCGACATTTTATTAAAGTGGATAATGGCTAATTTCTATTTAAAGCTTCAAACTATATGTATTTGTTTATTTTTAATTATTTTGTTTTCTAAACCAATTTTTACAGAAAATTATGAAAATTTATCACAATTTAACTACATTTTTCCAGTAAAAACCAGTTGAAATTACCAATTGTTAATACTGGAAATTTCTCAACTTATGGTTAATTGTTTAATTAATATTTTTGAGTCCATATACAATCGTTAAAAAATCAACAAAAATACTAACTAAATTATATAGTGTTAATTATATGTTAAGAGTTTCTCAATGCAGAAAAATAAGCGTTTACGCACAACAAAAGAATTAATTTTAAATAAAAAAATAATTTTAATTTATTATTTAAACCAGGGCCGACTTAAGGCGGTTGGTCGTTTTAAATTAGCGCCCATTGTGGCGTATAAGACCTCTTACGCGTTGTGTGTTTTAATTAAAATTTTACAGGGCCCTAATTGTATTTAATTTAATTTTAATATTACGTACTTACGCCCTGTTAATCTTTAAATCGTGTAGTGTTGTTTTGTAATTATAAGCATTAACCTACTTTCTATAGCGAATCTTTAATCGTTCACAAATTGGCAATTCACGGTTTAGTTAAAATTCTTTGTAATTTAAATTAAAGAAATTACGAACGAATTTCAAATCGTTTCCAAAAAAGGTTAAAAAAATTATGTAACTGACCTTTGTGCTTGTGTTAAATTTTCAAGTTCAGGAACTTTGCACCAATACTGTTCGGGTGTAACAGTTATAAATATTTGCGAAAAGTACACCCACGCCACAAAGAAAGTAAAAGGAATCATTAATAAAAACAAAATTTTTTGATAAAGTCCAAATTCTCCAATATATGGCAATAAATCATCAAAATCAAACACATCATTTTCTTTCTCCCTAGTTTTCACTTCCACATTATTTTTGGTATCGTTAACATCATTTACAAAACCCTCGTTCGAATATCCCGTTTCGTTACATCCCCCAACAGATCTCATTTCCAAATTTGCCTGAGGGATGTTGTCCGTTTGTATCTCCGGTAAATCGCCTTGAGGGGGCATCTTTTTAGCACTACACTCTTAATTTTTTATTCATATAAAAAAATACACGTTTAGGCTAACCTCTTCAAGGAGGTAATTCCTAAGCACTGATAATTGATAACTCTCAGATTATTACTAAAGCCGGTTCGTAGGATACAAAGAGTTTTTATAGGAAATGGTTAAGACCTCGGAATTCCCTTCTCCATTTTAATTTTAACGTTTACAATAATTAATAATAAGAATTAAGAATACAAGTTTATTTAAGTATTTTTTCTGTGTAAAAAGAGAAATAAGTCAACCGAGCCCGGAAATGGAATTACCTACCAATATTTACTCGAGCCCCGGCTAGTCCTGACCGTAACAATTTCCCTCAAAGATCGCACGGGAGTTCTAATTAAATTAATAATTTACCCAGATATGTACGATTGCGACTTTCCCTAATTATTTAAATTCGAATCGCTACCAAAATCTGAATCTGTTCAGTGTTCATATTGCTGAAATATGTCACAAATTCGAGATCACTAACCAAACTTAGGGCTTACCTTATGTTAACAATTCCGAATTTAATTAAGAAATATTTCAAGCAAATTCGAAGTAATTGAATTTGTAAGTCATATAAGCTTTAGAAGTCGCAGTTAATCTGTTGTGTAACTGACAGGTCTGTAAAGACACATGACGCATTACTATATGGTATGGTACTGCAATAATTATTTGAAGCCTCCGGGGACTTACCAAACTTCATTTAATCCTAGCAAATCTATACGTCCTGATTAATATTCAAAATGCAGCCCCGTTCAAAAATTTATGAATTATGTAGTGTTTGTCATTTCGAAATGCTCCTCAAACGGCAAAATGATCAAACATTTGAATTCTGAAAAATAATTATTTTACAATTTAATAAGGAAGTGGATTATCCTGACAAGACATTATTACAGTTATTAAACTCTCCAGTTTTATCAAAGAGATTCCGGTACAAATAAACAACCTTCTATTTTTAAAATAATGTTTATAAAAAACATAGCCTTTCGATTCAATGATCGTAAAATATTATAATTTCCTTAATGATAAACGAATCGAATTGTGACGGTAATGGAGATCTAATGAATTTAATTTGGCAAATTCCAACTGTACTAAGTAATTATAAAAACAAATTTAATTTTTTTATGTATAATTAAAGCGGAATAATTGCTTTAAGCAAATAGGAAAAGAATGTACTTGAGACTATGGATCTTAGATCAGTGTCTAATTTTAAAATCTTTACTCCAGCCGAGTTCCTCTCCATTATATGGTTTTAAAATGGCCTCGAGAAGATCATCTGAACCACGACTCGAACTTCCTCTTAGATAAAACTTTTTACATTCTTAAACCATTGTGATGAAGTTGGAAACATGCAGTAATCACATTGATAAACTTACGAGCTATGCTATATCCGATGTGTTTAAATGAGGTTCAATTTAAGAAATATTTTATTACTAGATGTGGTATGTGGTACAAATTTGATTCTGAAGGGTATGGACAAATATGCAGCTACAGATGAACGGGTTCATCAAGTGCAAGAAGTTCAATTAATGAACAAAAAAAATAATACAGTACAGCCTCGATAGTCCGGACAGATATTGTTTTCAGTCAAACCGAATTTGCGAGGTGTCCGGATTAGCAAGGTGCTCGTATTCTCGTTCTCTAATTTGGTGGAAACGCGTATTTACAGCCATTCTGAATTACAAACATGCAAAGAAGCAATCTGTTCAAACATCTGTATCAAACACTGATAAGGATAACAAGCTAATAGAAAGCAGTCGTGCTAATATTTAGTTTACCCCTACTATTTTAAAGCTTTTATGTGCGGATTACAGAAGTAAAACTTGCAGTGTCCGAAAAAAAAGGATTCGATTTATCCGTTTATCGAAGTTGCAGAATAAAAGTGTGTTCGAACTATCGAGGCTGTACTGTAAGCGTAGGTTTCGCCAAAGTCCATGTCAACAGGTGATACAATAATGCATCAGGGCCAGGGTCAAGAAAGAGGACATAATCAAGAAGTAGGAAACCTTCTAACAAAAAATTTTTTAAAGGAAGTGAATGCAATGCATAGGCGGTGATATAGTCCAGTTTATTTTCAAATGCGTTTTTGAAGTTTCATAATGACAGCCCAGGGTTGCCACATACAAACAAATCAAGCTAAAATACTTTGAATTTCAAACAAATTAAATTATAATGTGACAACTCTGTACAGGAATGCCAAATTAAAATAGTCCCTACCTGCATTGTCTCTTCACATTTCTAACTAACTTTGGGTTTGCTCCAATAAGTGTCAAAAACGCATCTTTAAATAATCTTGACTATATACAGGGTTATTCAAATTCGACCGGCACCATGGGGATCTCGCTTATTTGAAGAGGTAGAGAAACAGTTAAATTGGGGCAAAGTTGCAGAATTTTATGCCGACTAATAATTTAAAAAGAAAACTGCCCCAGCTGCGTTTGTTTTTGAACTATTGACAAAAAACCAAAAAATTGAATTTTCGTTTTTTGACTTTATTTTCCTTATTATCAAAAATTTTATAAATCTAACAGAACTTCTCTACAGCCATTTTGCATATAACATCTGATTCTGAAATCACATTTGATCTAAAACGTTTCAATTTTCTGGAACCATCATCAACTTAAATTTTTTAAATAGGCTCAATCTTTTGTTTTAGCACCATTTTATAGAAACTTTTTTACCGATTTCAAAAATGTACAGGGTTATTCAAATTCGACCGGCACCATGGGGATCTCGCTTATTTGAAGAGATAGAGAAACGGTTAAATTAGGGCAAAGTTGTGGAATTTTAGGCCCATTAATAATCTGAAAAGAAAACTGCCCTAGCTGCTTTTGTTTTTGAGCTATTGACAAAAAACCAAAAAAATGAAATTTCGTTTTTTGACTTTATTTTCCTTATTATCAAAAATTTTTTAAATCTGACCGAACTTCTCCTAAGCCATTTTGTATTCTACACCCGATTCCGAAAACACATTTGATGTAAAACGTTTCGGTTTTCTGGAACCATCATCAACTTTAGTTTTTTAAATAGGCGCAATCTTTTGTTTTAGCACCATCTCATAGAACCTTTTTTGCTGATTTCAAAAATGTTTATTACTTGAGTATTTATTTTTAAATTTTGTTCTCAAATAAGCTAATTTGTTAATCAAAATTGAGGATCAAGCTGCTCTAGAATTAAAACAAAAGCCGGTATAACAAAACATAAATCCATGCTTCGATTACGACTAATTTTATTTCTTTATTTGTGTTTATTACAAAAATAACTGAGTAAACAATGATATTAATGTACTTCATAATTTAGGAAATAAAAACTTTAAAAACTTATTAAAGGTATTTAAATTTCAAAATCTCGGGTTGCATGGATTTATGTTTTGTTATACCGGCTTTTGTTTTTATTCAGCAGCTTGATCCTCAATTTTTATTAACAAATTAGCTTATTTGAGTACAAAATTGAAAAATAAATACTCAAGTGATATACATTTTTTTGAAATCAGCAAAAAAGGTTCTATGAAATGGTGCTAAAACAAAAGATTGCGCCTATTTAAAAAACTAAAGTTGATGATGGTTCCAGAAAACCGAAACGTTTTACATCAAATGTGTTTTCGGAATCGGGTGTAGAATACAAAATGGCTGCAGAGAGGTTCTGTCAGATTTTCAAAATTTTTGATAATAAGGAAAATAAAGTCAAAAAACGAAAATTCAATTTTTCAAGAACAAAAGCACCTGGGGTAGTTTTCGTTTTAGATTATTAGTCGGCATAAAATTCTGCAACTTTGCCCCAATTTAACCGTTTCTCTATTTCTCCAAATAAGCGAGATCCCCATGGTATGCTGGTCGAATTTGAATAACCCTGTATGTGACGGTCGAGCTTGGAAATTCAATTTTGTTAAGCTTTTAAATTAGTATTAGACCTAATCAAAGTACATGACCGCAAGGGTGACCACCACTGGTCTACGGGATTGACAAACCCGCGGACCCCAGTCGAAGCAACAACGAAGAGTTCAATGGATGACTTTACCGGAAAAGATGTGGATATATATTAATAATGGTCAAAATTTTGTAACAAATATTACATCCTCGGATAGGTTTTAATTATTTATTTACTGTAAACCGTCGTCTGCGTTGATCTGTCGTAGTTTTCGCTATATATAGTAGTCAACTACGACAGATCAACGCAGGGCTACGTTCGGATTCAGAAATATCTCGCCCGAGTGAGATGTACTAGTGTGACTTATGACGTAGCAAATTTTACTCGTTGATTACGAACGTCTTTCGCAGAAAGTGAGGTTAGGTCAACTTGTTTTTGTTTAATCTGTCAAATAAATTGAAAAGGGAATAACAACGACGTAGTGGTACGAGCTGTAGCATCAGTTTCTACAAAAATTATGAGTATATTGTTTAAAAATGAAGCGAAGGAGAGGAATTAGTGGATCGATTTATTTATTTATTTTTTTATTAGTAAAAATAACATCTACAAGCTTATCCAATTTTTATCCAAGATTTATCCAAAGATTGGAAAATAAGTTAATGAATAGGAAACCTAATATGTTTATTATTTCAACTATTAGTACTCGAACAAGTTAACTTCCTAACATAAAAATTATTTAAAAAAAAAAAATTCACAACAGCCATAGCAGTAGTATGGTTGCCAAGTTTTTTGGCCACACTTTATCATTGACAGTTGAGGACAAACAAAAATTTGAAAATAAAATTCAAATCAAATAACCAATTAAATGTTAATATCCAGGAAGCACGTGACTAGAGTGTTTAACACCCATCTAACCCGGGTGGGTAAAAAGTTGTCGTTCTGGCGTTGACGCACTTGGATTCGGAACGTGCTTTTTAAGACAAGGAGAGCAAGAATTCTCTGATTACATTACGAACGACGTGGAGTGAAAAGTTGTTAGCAGAGCGTTGAATCCGAACGTAGCCCAGACGACGCTGTAAACTATAAAAAATATGACAATTGACAATTTATAGAAATAAATGACAGCTGACAGTGACAGCTAAATTTTTTTTAAATCTTTTATAATTTTTTTTAAGTAATACAAGTTTTAAGCTTGTCCTTTTGAGAAAACGTCTTTAACATGATTCTAGATAAAATTAATTAATTTCCAAAATACAAATTCCAATACAAAAACTAATTGCATTCTGATTGGTTCATTTTTGACTTAGTTCGTATTTCGGTAGTAATAACAAAGATGGTGCTGCGCAGAGCCATTACAAAAGTACATAATAATATACGACAAAAACTTATCTTAAAAGTGTTTTTATAGTTAAATACGATTAAATTAGATAGTGCATTTTGTTTACTTTAGAAAACCTAAACTATTTTATAAATTAATTATAGCGTACATCGTCAACAACTTTTACAAGAAGCCGGCCATAAAGCCAAAGATTTAAAATTGTGTTCAGTGCAAGTGATGTAAATATTTATTTATTTTGCTATTTAATGCATTCTGTATAGCTAACATGTGGTTTGTTACACATATGAATGGACATTAAAGCGATGGTGATGGTTTGTGTACATCAAGACTTTGTGAAAATTTCCAACGGTCAGCTATCTATAAGTTGCTTGTTGCTTTCATTATTGAGTATTAATGTGCTGGAATTAAACATAAGTTGGTTTGTAATATTTCTCTATAATGCTAATGAGTAATTGTTTTTTAATTTGCCAATGGGTAATTCACGATCACGAATAACATTAAAAATTGTAATTCGCTACACACGGTATCGATGACTACGAAAATGCAAATCTTTGGCGTTTGCAAGTTTTTACGCCTTTTCTAGAATATTTTTTGTTTGTTGTATCTTTATTTGATTTCCCTATAGCTTTTTATTACAACATAATATGCTTGATTCATCCCTTCGGGTAATTTCTAAAACAAGCTCAATAACTTAACCGACTGCAAGCTGATATAAATTTGCATTGTGGTGTTAGCGCTCATATTTATGCGTTACAACAAATTTCTTTTTATACAGTTGTAAATATTTTCCATTCAAAATTTATTTCACGCTGTATCTTTTTTAAATTGTCGTTTTTAAAGGAAAGTATTTGTCCCAGGGCCTAGGCCGCTAGCTAGATCGCTTTTGTAACTTTTAAGGCATGTAAAATCGATCCAAATTCCTCAACCGAACGCTAAACATGCACTGAAGTGGCATAACGTGTGATGACGAAACGGATGTCACAATAGGAAATAGGACGAGAGGACGCTTTTATCTTCAGTGTATGAACTTGAAATTATATTGCATGCTGATGTAAATGATTGAAGTTTGTTAAACATATTCGAAATTTGTAATCAAGCAAATAAGGATCAACCATCAAGTTCCATTGTAAAGGAAATTCTCAGACACAAATGGTGGAAATCTTAATTAAATTTAAAACTTTGCTAAATTGCTTTTGCTTTAGACCTTCTCTCTTGTATCTAAATTGGGTTATTTATTTATTATTTTACGCTGGCTTTCAAATTTTAAAATTACAATTTTGATGATCGATTCGAATTACAGCAAGGATCATCATATTTAATTTCATAATCCTTGATTATAGCAAAAAAGAGCTTATTCATTCCATTTCGAGTATTATCCTGTTGTATTCATTCTAGTTTGCTTTCATAATTTTTTTTTTCATTGTTGATTCTTTTAATTTAAAATCATTTAGAGATAGTCTTGTAAAAAGAGCGAGATGGTAATGAATCGGAATAATTATTTAAGCACAACTTCCCTTTCGGGAAAAAAACACTAATGATATAAAACCTAAGAGAAAACTTTTCACTTCGCCCTTTTCTTTTTGTTGTTTTTTTTTAAATTAGCACCTTCATCTTGATAAATTGAATGTTAGTTAGTTAAACCACTAATCGTATAATTTACACATCAATAATAAACAAGGCTAATTATTAAAGCAAATAGAGAATAAAATTGTGTTGACATTTACTTCCTTACTAGTACAAAAATCCTTGATATCAATAAAAAGAGACTTGAGTTAATTAATATAAAGTACTTAAATTAATTTAGTAGTTCTAATTTGTTTAAAAGAAATACGACTTCCTTAAGAGAATAGTTTTCTACATAAAAAGAAGAGAATACTTTATTGGCAAAGTCCCAAATTAATAAAAAAGAAAACTTTGGTCGTTAATTCAATTTTGCTTTTGAAAATGTAATCCAAATTAAGTCACTCTATTTTAAAAGCTTAAAACTAATTTGATCATTTTATAAAATTTTATTCACCCAAAATACAACAGCCTCTTTACTTTAAAAATACATACAAAAATTTAATACTACATTTTAAAAACTTTTAAGACACTTTTATATTAATCGGTTAACAACAATTTTTAGTAGAAACACTGTTGAATCTTTTTAAAATTTCAAGTTGATCAAATTCGGTACGCCAATCCATCTTAGTACCAAAATATGTTTTGTTCGTCAGGCAAAACTGAATATAAGTTAACCAATTGACATCATAACGCAAAACATGTGGACATCCAATAACTATTAATTTGCTCATTGCACGAGTTACGGCAACATTGAACCTCTGCAAAAAGATCCATAAGTAATTTTTAATTTTTAATAATAAATTTACCTTTTCATTTGAAACAAAACCTAGCTTATATTTTTGATCGTGTAAAAGTAAACTATTTTGAGCACGCACTGTACTAACGATTATAATTCGTTTTTCACGACCTTGGAATACTTCTGTTGAACCTACTTCGATGTCTCCATAGCCAATTTTCGTTAGCCTTTGTTTTATAAGATGAGCCTATAGAATTAATTTTTTAGGTATAAATATAAAACGTTTCAAAAAATACATTATTTTATATCTTCAGAAAGCTAATTTTACGAGCTTTCAAAATATTGAAAAATAAACAGGGTGTTCTATTTAAATTGACAAAATTTGATCCCATTTCCGGTTAAACCGGAAGTCAAAATATAAAGTGTTTGGTATCATGTAATAGCTAATTTAACGAGCTTTCAAAATTATAAAAAAATATATAGGGTGTTCTTAATAATTTAGATATTTTTGTAATTTCCGGTTTAACCGGAAGCGTTTTGTTAACCGAAAATAGTGTCAAATAATAGATATTCATGGGATTGATACATATATCCATTTTCAAGTTATTATTTTTATTACAAAAAAAATTAAAGATTTTTGAAATTTTGCCATTCAAAAAATCATTACTCCAAAACGGCTCGAGCGATTTTGATAAAAATTTATATTTCGATAGAGAATTACGTTGCCTGTAACATATCCAAAAAAGAAAAAATATGGTAGAGGAAATTTGGAGAACATCTATTTCAAAATTTTGACCTACTTTGGCCCCTTAATGGTAGGCAATTTTAAAACAATTTTGAAAATCGACTAGGTTATGACGAAAGCCCTATATTTTGGCTGTACAATGCCGTTTTGAAATTTTTACAATAACAATTACCGGCTAAGTTATAAGGGAAATTCATCGGCAAACTAAGCTTTTATAAGAAATCTATACAGGGTGTCCAAAAATAATGTGGTTATTTTGGGCGCATATTTGCAAATTTGGGCAAAATTCAATTTTACTTGACTATAAGAAAGTACATTTAAGCCCCAATTTAAAACTAAAATTTCAAATTTTTTAATTCAAAATGACGGACAATACAACGATTTTCCCATTTTGTGGTTTTTCCCTTATAACTTGGCCGGTAATTAATATTATAAAAATTTCAAAACGGCAATGTACAGCCAAACTATAGGGCTTTCGTCCTAAAAGAGGCGATTTTCAAAATTGTTTTAAAATTGCCTACCTTTAAGAGGTCAAAGTAGGTCAAAATTTTGAAATAAATTTTCTCAAAATTTCCTCTAACATATTTTGTCTTTTTTGTAGATGTTACAGACAATGTAATTCTCTATCCAAATATAAATTTTTATCAAAATCACTCGAGCCGTTTGGGAGTAATGATTTTTTAAATGTCAAAATTTAAAAAATCTCTCATTTCTTTTGTAATAAAAATAAAAACTTAAAAATGGATATACAGTAATGTCCGCCTATAACGAACCCGGTTGTAGCGAACTCTTGGTTATAACGAACTTTTTTTACTACAACTGCAACTAATTTACTACAACTGCGTTTTTATTATTTTATCACTTATAACGAACCTTGGATATAACGATCTGATTTTATTGGTCCCTTGAAGTTCGTTATAAGCGGACATTACTGTATGTATCAATCCCATGAATATCTATTATTTGACACTATTTTCGGTTAATAAAGCGCTTCCGGTTAAACCTGAAATTACAGAAATAGAAAAAATTTTAGGAACACCCTGTATATTTTTCAATATCTTGAAAGCTCCTAAAATTAGCTATTACACGATACCAAACACTTTATATTTTGACTTCCGGTTTAACCAGAAATACCCAAACTTTAAAAAGAACCTAACTTTAAAAAGCACACTAAAGAAACGTTTGGGTAATGCAAACGTTTCTTTAGTGCGCTTTTTAAAGTTTTTTTAATGTATTTTAATTATAAGATATTAAATGAAATTTTAATAAAAAAGAATATAATATTCCAAGATTTGACGGAAGGAAAAAGTTCCGCGTATGGCCACATCCGTTGTTTTTTCTCGATAACAAATTTTTCTTGGATTGGAAAAAGTTAAAAAGTGAACGTTACCTGTCTTATATAAGGAGTAATAATACCGATGTCTTCAAAATTAATTTTGATTTCGCATAACTTCATTAGTGCAATAACGTATCTTTCGACCATGTCAATTTCTTGTTGATTGAAGTAACTGTAAATTAAGTTTTAAAATTTTGAAATTGAATCTACTGAGCCAAAGGCTTAGTATTAGAGAAAAAATTTCTTGCCTAGGAGAACAACCGGTACGTTTTTCTTTAGCTATAACGGAACAAAACTCTGTTGCTGCATTATTGCAAAAGTTGAAGTTTGCAAATCCTCCAGGAAACATTCTAGGATAAATAGGAATAGTTGCAATAGGATCAGAAAACGCAGCTCTCGATATAGCCTAAAACAAGCCTTCATTTGTAAAACAATCATATTGAGACATCAAAAGTTACCTTTAAACTATTATTATAAAACAACTCGTTGGGCACTTGTAAAACTTGAGGATGAGATCGAAAATTTAGTTTCAACATAGTTATAAAATTCGGATTGTCATCACTATAAACAGGAGTTAACATTAAACGTTCGAGCATCGAAACGTCTAAGTGATAATTCGTTGCAGATTTTGATAAACAAATTGGTCCTAATTGTTTAGGATCACCCGCTAAAACAATGTGCCTGGGTGAGCTCAACAGTGCGACAGCTACTGCAGCTTCACTTTCCATAGCTTGAGCAGCTTCATCAATAAATAAATAATTTGGATAATATTTTTGATAAAATCTAAGAAATTAATTTTATATTTCTAAAATTTTGGACGTAAATAAATGCATACTTTCCACTTCCAATTAGGGTTGTAACTATTATGCGGTAACTATTCAATGCTGCTCGATCCAAATGAGTATAGGTACCATCTCTATTATTACTGAAGTCTTTAATGTCTTCCGGAACTAGTGTCCTACAAACGAATAATAGTTATACAGAAGGAGTTGAGCAATTTAAATGAATGACTTACCAGTCTCTAGTACTGGCATGGATACGAATTAATTCTTTTTTAGTACAGCCACATTGTATTAATTTGGACGTTAACATATCACAAGCTGCATTTGCAGGTGCACACACCAAAATTTTTGAATTCGGTCTTCGATATTTGATCTAAAATGTTTACATATTTTTCCCGTAGTTACTTGAGTAACATTTACCTGCATCATTGCTTCTACAATTGTTACAGTTTTGCCTGTACCTGGTGGTCCAAAAACTATATATGGGGCGTTTCCTGATGTACAGTTTAAAATATTACGTACTGTTAGTTTTTGTTCAGGATTAGTAGCAATAGCTTTATTAAAAAGCCTAAAAATAAGTTTTGCACTCACAACTAAGAGTTTATCATGAGTCATGATTAGTGGCACTTGTTTCTTTTGGGAACATTTTATAACAAGAAATCGAAAAACAGACAAATCTGACATTTTTTGGATTTTTTACTTTTTAAACCATTCCCATGAAATGTACAAATGTCAGTTAATCTGGACTCTTTTTGAAACTACTTACGAATGATCATATATTTCTACATTCATCAAGTCTTGTCTCTTGATTGACGATAGTTCAGGGAATAAACAATTTAAAACGTCCCGGTTTTCAGAACATTTAAGAATACCTAGATGCATACGTTCATAAGGCAGCCTCTTTAATTTGAAACTAACATCTAATAATACTCGAGGATTCAAAGAAATGGTATCGAATAGCCTATAAAATTATTTTAATTGTTGAAAATTTCTTAATACAGGGCAAGGCGATTTAGTTTCGGATTTTGTTCATAGGGATCCTGGAATCTAGCCATCATTGGCTGTAATGTTCCTTCTGATAGAGTAACCGGTGTTTTTAATTCAATGAGAGTAACATTGCCATATCATGACAAACATACAGTTTCCAAGAACCCTAATACAGGCGATTCATTGAACCGACCGTCTTCCATAGCTCCCTTGCAGTTTGAAATAAGGCATACATTTAAATACAAAAGTTATTCATAACTTAAGAGCATAATCTAAAATTATTTTCATCTCTACAGGGTATTGTATTACTGCTCGGCAAGAAAATTTTTAATTTATTTAAATGAAAAACCCTATATATTTTTCTATATTTTGACTTGGAATTAATACTGTGATTCTAAGCAAATCTGGAATAGAAGTAAAACCATAAAATCGTAAGGTCGTTGCTTAGGATACCGCTGATAAAGGAATAATAACGAATTTTTTTTCCTAAGTAAAGGAAAAAATTAGTCCAATTATAATCAAGAATTCAGGTTAGGTGCAGGCATAAGGCTTGTTCGTTTGACTTGCACTAATTGCTCGGAACCGTCAGTGAACCAATACCAAAGACTTTATTCAGTATTTTCATTGGTTCACTGACGGTTCCAAGCAACTAGTGAAAGTCAAACGAACAGACCTATTGTTAAAAGTCGCGTGTATCTACAACTACTTTAGGTTATAATAAAACCTTTCAAAATGACAGGAAGTTGTACTTTTCAAATTCACTGTTTTAATATTAACCTATACTCAATTTTAGTGACAGTTACTTGTCAAATTTAGCGACTGAAATGCCTCTAAATTTATAAATTACCATCAAATACGAAATATGCACAATTCTTACATTTTTTGGCCCTCCAAACCGCATTTTTTTTAAAGCGGCCCTTGGAGCACTTGCAGTTGGACTGGACAGCCCTGCTCTATGCTATGAAATTTAAAAAGTTCGATTACATTGTACAGAGTGTTCATTAAAGTGACCCAACGTGACTCATTTTTAAATGACCACAACTTGTTACTTTTAAATGGAACACCCTGTATATTTTTACATATTTGTATTGCTGGGACAATGGGGAATTGGACACTTGTTTTTTTATTTTGAAACTAGAGTTTATTTTGATCTCATAGCATTTTTTATTTTTTCTCTAACTCGAATATTAAGCCCAAAATAAATTTTTTAAAAACGCTATGACGTAGCTACTAATATATATCCAGCTCTCTTCTTATTATAGTAAGAAGCTCTCCAGCTCCATATCCAGCTCTCTTCTTACTCCTTCTATAGTAAGAAGAGAGCTGGGTATATATTAGTAGCTACGTCATAGCTTTTTTAAAAAACTTATTTTGAGCTTAATATTCGAGTTAGAGAAAAAATTTAAAAAAGTGATAAGTTTTTGTTTAGTTCTTTACGTTTTTATAGAAAAAAGTACAAAATTCGATTGTAGTCCAATTCCCCATTGAGATACTAAATTTGTAAAAATATATAGGGCGTCCCACTTGAAAATAACGAGTTATGATCATTTGACAATGGGTAACTTTGGGTCGCTTTTATGAACACCCTGTACAATTTAATCGAATAAAGCTCCACCAACCAATTTTGCGTTACGGAAAATATGTCAACTAAAATAATTTTATTTAAAATATTTTGCGGGAAAAAATTCGTCCAATCATAATAAAGAATTTAGGGTAGGTACAGGCATAGTTAAAAGTCGCGTGTATCTATAACTACTTTAGGTTATGATAAAACCTTTCAAAATGACTGAGTTGTACTTTTCAAATTCACTGTCTTAATATTAACCTATATTCAATTTTACTGACAGTTACTTGTCAAATACTTTTAACTCGTAGTGTACTTCAAAATCTATCACAGCGCTGGCCACGCCCCCTCAGCTAGCTAATAAAGCTGGTGGGACTGTACTTTTAATTTCATAACATAGAGGATAGTCATAACAACCCAGGAAAAAAATTTCGTTATTATTCCTTGAACAAGTACGTTAGTACGATTTCATAAAGCAACGTGTTGCGGGCCTTTTTTTTGAGAAAAAAATTAATAACTTGGCAACACTGCCGACAAATTAAAAAAATTTAATATGGCCATGTAGCCGACTTAATTCCATGTCGAAATATAGAAAAATATACAGGGTCTTCCATTAAAAAAATAAAAATATTCTCACCGAACAGTAATACAACACCCTGTAGAAATGAAAATAATTTTAGATGTTGAATAACTTTTGTATTGAAATGTATGCCTTATTTCAAACGGCTAGGAAGCTATCCAAGACGGTAACTTCAAAATCACCCTGTAGAACCAAAAACAAACCACCTTATATTACAGATGTAAATACGTACTGCTTGTTTACAGATTTAATTTGCACAGTTTTATCTAGTATTCGATCCACAATACCTTGATAAATATAAATTTCATTTTGAATTCGAATGTTTATAATATCTCCAGGTACTAAAGATGGCCTTTTTTCAGCTAAACCTTCTACTTCCAGTTCCAACCATTTACTTCTAACACATTTCATTGTAACCTACCCATTTATAAATTAAAAATTAAGGGTTGTTTAATAAAACTTTAAAAACGTACCCCTTGCATACTGTATCGTCTGAGCATAATTTCAGACTCAATCTCATCCATCCACAAGCAATATTTAAAGTATCTTCCATAATTTTCCTTAGTTGGGTAATTTGGTTGCATTTCCATTCTGAAAGTCAATGAAGCTTAAGGTAATATAAATTTTATTTTTAATTTTAAATTCCATACTTAATTTGATTGAGTCGAAGGCGTTCCTCTGGGGTTGCATTCTTGGAAGCTACCATACCACCACTTAAAAGTTTTTTATCATCCTTAGGAATCTCGAAAGTAGAGTTATAATGGCTATAAAATAAGACTTCAAATATTTTTTAAATTAGATATTTTTTCTTACTAATTCACAGGTGGAATAATATCACCATTCTCTTCCATTACAAACTTTGGATCACATTTTTTATATCTTTTTTCTTCAGTTTCGAAATTATCACGTATATTCACTACCTAAAACTTCAACATTTATGAAAATTATCAAACCGAGAAGAAATTTTACCAATTGACGGGCGATTGTAAATTGTTTTTTATCCTTAGTTTGAAATAAAATTGCAATTTGCATTTTGTTGTCTCCCAAAAGTGTTAAATTTAATTTAAAAATAACTCTAAAGTAGTAAGAAGCTCCTAAAAAGTAACGTTTTAAAATTTTGAAGTAATTCACTTCACTTTTGTACCAGGGCCCAGTTCTGGACTACCATCCAGTTTTTTTAACGAATCTTCAATTTCAAAGAACTCCAAAGGATGCAACAGTTGGGCGTTGATTAATTGAATTCCTTTGTCATTTTGCATATTTGTAACTTTAATCAAAAATGAAAATTTATTGCTTCTAGCTTTGGCTTGATCTACCGTAGCCTAATTGGTTAAAATAGTTAGTTTTTATACGGAATTAAAATAAAACCTTACTTGTATCCTGTAAGATCCTAATCTTTTATTTTCGGTACAAAGTAATTTATCGTCTTGAAAGCGATTTGTTGGATGTACTTCTACTTCCACTCCATTGCGATTTTTAACCAGTTGTTTTCTGTGCAAAGCAATAATTTGTTTGGTGTATCATAATAATTTCTCAAATCAACTTACCTATAATTTGCCCACTCGTACAATTTGAAATTAAAACGATGTAAATCAGTCGATTTATGATCTTCGGTCCAAGTTCCATCTGGTATGTAACATATTTTGCAAAATTGGCTCTATAAATTTTATAAA
The DNA here is from genome assembly GCA_963924605.1 of Malthinus seriepunctatus. NCBI lineage: Eukaryota > Metazoa > Arthropoda > Insecta > Coleoptera > Cantharidae > Malthinus > Malthinus seriepunctatus. The sequence continues at coordinate 10,009,164 of OZ004602.1, forward strand.
ATGATTAATATATTGGCTAACATTTTTAAACGATTGACTCAATAAATTGAAAAAGTTAACAAGTGAAATGGTTTTTCACCAGTACCAAATTAACTTTTAAAACATTAATTTTATGAACTTATGTCAAATGAGCAATATATTGTAATTAAACATTGTAATCAAAATGTTTTAATTAAAGCAGTACTTGAAATTCTTAATCATTAACTTTCGTTATTAAAAGGTTTTTCATCAACTCTAACTATTAATGTTTCCAACACAATTGATGCAAAATACCAATACCACTTAATCAATAGGTACACGTTAGGTAGTTAGTACAACTAGGTACGTTTATCGAACAGAAAAATTGTGAAAGCTTGTATCATATACTCAAAACATTGACTTACTCTAAATTCACGACGATTAGGAGAATTCCCGGGATATCCGTTACTTTTATTCGGGCTTTTAGTATAATTAAATATATCTCGGATATTTTGTACAGCTTTTTGTTCATCTTGCTTTACTGCATCTACAGTTGATCTGTGAGCTTCATCATTAAATCGTTTTCGACCCATCGTAATATAAACTACAAAAAAACAATTTAAAAATAAATTCTGTGTTAGTTTCGGTTAAAATTATAAGTTTCAAAATGTCCAATACGTACATAAAACAAAATGTGTTTACGATTAAGTTATCTGATTAGATAAGTTGATTTTAAATAACTAAATATTGGGGTCACTATTTGGTTAGGTTGTTAGGTTATTGTTTAAAACTTTAAAACAATAGAATTTGACAATCAAGCTACGCCAACTTTAATTTTCATATATTTTAAATTTTTAATTATAGATATTGTGGTTTTTACTAAAAGGAAAAAACATTAAAAATTGTACTCACATTTTTAACACCTGAAGTGGGGGAATCCCACGAAGGAAGAAGGAATGCCTGACTATTGTTCTGCCAGCACTTTGATATTAGGCATTTATGTCGTAACTACAGTATTAATTTAAAAACTTGAATAAAAACATAAATGACTTTCCTTCAAAATAACATTGAGAAAGTAGTACAATTGTACTTAAAACTTGTTTCTTCGTAAATTTCAAATGTATAAAAATAAAACTATGAGCAAGGTCAAACTAAAATGCTCTTTTGTTGTGCCTCACATCACGAACTGCCATTACTGATATGATAACTGATTTGATAATTTTAAAAACCTGATAACATTATATTTTCTTGTTGATATTTTTTACAAATAAAATCTATTTTCTACCTACTTACCGCCAAAGCAATTTTTTTACGATTTCTGTGGCTGACTGTTCACTTGTTCACTTTATTGTAGCTTCTAGTTTTCTACCTGCTCCATGTCCTTTTGCTTTGTCAACTCACCATTACTGACCATTTATTGGTTTTAAACCAGATTTCACTTGACGTTTTTAATTTCCCTACAGAAATGTCATCTTTATGGAATTCACTACTAATTTGTTGGGTTTTAAATATAATCCAGTCTAAAAAGATTAAATAAAGGGTTAAACTCGGAATAAAAGTCAGAAAGCTAAATATTTACATAAACCTACATTTTGAGGTTCTAAAGACTTGTTCAAAAGTCTCATATAATCTCGTGTCTGCGCGTCAAGATATTCAAGATCAAAGGTCATAAAAACCATTTTTTTTACAAATATCTCGTTTCCTATGCATCGTACGTCATTAGAGGTTATTATAAAAATTATAGATCATAAAATTCTCTACAAATTTCATCTAATTCATTTTTTTGTACGAGCAACCGTTCCCGAAATATAGCGCAGAGAGTCGCGCAAGCTTATAAAGGATATAGAATAATGTAAAAAGTATATAAGTATCAACGATAGGTATAAGGAACGGTAATACAAAACGATAGTAAATTTATTTCTGCATCCAAAACAGTAAAAAATATACAGGGTGTTCCATTTAAAATTAAAAAATTTTTTATGTTTGAAATTTCCTCTAAAGGTCAAACTTTTGGAACACCCTTTAAATTGTTAAAAAAAATTGTAACATCAAGAGTTTAATTTAAGGTTCTTAGAAAAATATTTGAAACTTACGTAACAGTTGTTTCAGCGGATCTTGCCCGCTCGAGCGGTCGGCAATGTTCGTAAAGACACGCAATCTGATACGTAGTATACGCTAAATTTGTAACGACGTATCTTATTATCTTTACATACAGCGGCAAAGATTCCCTGGAACAACTGTAGCTCCTGTTATCATCCTAACAGTATGCAATTTTCAAGAAAGGCGCGCAAACGTCACTTTTTTTAAAGAATTCAATTTTTCTAAAAAACAGTTGAAATTCGGTATAGGAACATGTTATAAAGTTGGATTCAGAAATTTTTTTAGAATCTATAAAAATATTAAAATTTAAAATAAAAACGTTAGTGTTGGCGCGCCTCCCATTCTCCGCACTATTTTTCGAGAACGGTTGATGGCACAGAAAAATAAATTAGATCAAATTTGTAGAGAATTTTATGATCTACAAGTTTTATAATAACCTCTAATGAGGTAGGATGCATAGGAAACAAGATATTTGAAAAAAACAATTAAACTTTTGAACGTCAAAACAGGTTTATGCAAATATTTAGTGTTATGACTTTCATTTCGAGGTTAAACCCTTATTTGACTGGACTAATATAAATAATTAAGGCTGAGATACAGCTCCACCAACCAATTTTGCGTTACGGAAAATATGTCAACTAAAATAATTAAAAAATTCGTCTAATCATAATCAAGAATTCAGGTTTAGGTACAGGCATAGTTAAAGTCGCGTTTATCTACAACTAATTTAGGTTATGATAAAACCTTAGAATAAAAAGATCCGGGAAGAAGGTTAGCCACCGTTGCCTATAAGAGAAAACGCGACAGAAACGACATTTTAGAAAACTACGGATGACTCATTCATTGCGTCAAGTTTACATGATCTGTCATTATCATTGGCTGTCATGATCTCTCCTTATAAGTGGGAGTATAAGCAACCATTTCTATTGGAGAAATTGACCGGAAATCGCTATAGGGGTATAGTGACAAGCGACGCGCAGCACATACTAGTTCTCAATAGTTAGGTAGGTACTCATGTCATTGGCGATTATTTTATAGGTTATCTTGTCAAGTTCCAAAATTGATATGTTTTTAAAGCAATAAAATTTTTGAAATTTGAAACGTCAAATTGTGTCGAAACATTTTATTGACTAGGTACTCGTTACATCAGCGTACTTCAACATACGTCCAGTGTTTATTCTGTTGGCATGCGAGTACTAACAACTAAAACGTAATGCGTAGATTGAAGCATACACATGCCAAGTTATTTGAAATAGACTTTACTTCAAAATCTATAACAGTACTGGCCACGCCCCCTCAGCTCGCTAAAAAAGTTGGTGGGACTGTATATGGAATTGCATAATTGTTTACCGATACGCTGTATGTTGAAATAAAAAGATCGTGACGAATTATGCAGGAGGCGTTAAAGGGAGAAATTTATTCCATCACTACGCTAACTTCGCCAAATTTTATAGTGCATATTTGCATATTTCTTCATTTTTTTAAAATTAGCATATTCCTTTTTAGTGCATACAGGGTGATTCAAATTCGAGGGCCAACATGGGGATCTCATAAACTGTAAGAGATACAAAGTTGGTTAAATGGGGACAAAGTTGTGTAATTGAATAGCGAATAATATTCAAAAAAAAAATTTTTTTAATTTCCATTAGGTGCCGAGATCTCTGAAAAAAAACGAAATTTCGGAAAATCTTATTTATTTTTTCTGAAGTTGTTTTCAAAGATAGCAGAAAACTAAAACCACATTTTCATTGCATCTGTCTTGTCTCTACAAGATGGCAATTTTAGATTTTTGAAACAACGTTTCGGTTTTGAAATACCATCATCAACTCTAAAATTTTAAATACGAACCTGCATTTTTTATTTTATTTTTGAGTTTAGCTCCTTATTATAAATGCAATGACGTGCCAAAAAAAAATTTTTTTTTTTATTTAAAATTATAAAATTTCTGGAAATCTCATTAATTTTTTTTAGTTATTTTCAAAGATATCAAAAAAATAAAAACACATTTTCCTTGCACCTTTTTTGTCTCTACAAGATGGCAATTTTAAATTTTCGATAAAACGTTTCGGTTTGGAATTACCATCATCAATTCCAAAATTTTAAATACGGACCTGCATTTTTTGATACGTCATTGCTTTTATAATAAAAAGTTAAACTCAAAAATAAAATAAAAAATGCAGGTCCGTATTTAAAATTTTAGAGTTGATGATGGTAATTCAAAACCGAAACGTTGTTTTAAAAATCTAAAATCGCCATCTTGTAGAGACAAAAAAGGTGCAAGGAAAATGTGTTTTTACGTTTCTGATATCTTTGAAAACAACTTCAGAAAAAAATAAATAAGGTTTTCCAAAATTTCGTTTTTTTCCATAAATCCCGGGACCTAATGGAAATTTTTTAATTTTCTTTTTTGAAGATTATTCGCTATCCAATTACGCAACTTTGCCCCCATTTAACCAACTTTGTATCTCTTACAGTTTCCGAGATCCCCATAGTGGCCCACGAATTTGAATCAAATTGTATATCGGCATATTTTGACAAAAAATAGTGCATGTATTTTCATATTTCTCCAATTTTGTACATATTTCCCTTTTTATGCATAAATCGGCATATTTTGCCAAAAATCTTTAGAGCATAATATTGGATAATATACAGCATATATCCCCTATATTTAACAGCATATATGCTGCATATTTTGAACATTTTTACCGTATATAATTCTCAGCCCTATAAATAATAGAATTTTATTTTTGATTTATTTTTATAATCTGCTTGAAGAGACCTAAAGTTATAGGTATAAAAGAACCCTTTTCACCATGCTGGCAGTTTATTCAGAAAAGATGGAACTGCTTCAAAAATACAATCTTTAAAATTATTCGAGTTCTAATTCTATATTTTTCTCTCGATCTTCAGCATAAAACTCCGTTTTCCATATTTTAAAATTAAAAAAAAACAATTTATTTTGTCCCACGTGTTTTGCTTATACGCTCTATTGTTTAGAAATATTACAGACATTATTAATGTTGTACTACTTGTAAGTCACAAAATGTTTTAGGCAAGTACCAATAAGTCATAAAAATTGCTATTTAAGCCAGTCTTATATTAATGTATCTGGAATCCAACATACATAAAATTTAAAAAAATAATAAAACAAATTAATTTAACTATAACAACAATTTGCAGGATACCCTGTAACATAAACCATATACATTGTAAGTGTTACATTGTATCATGCAGGAATTTTAAATACTTTCTATCATGAGCAAGCACATCCACTATAAAATTGAACGACCGGCTCTGTGTTAGTTTCTTGTAATACCTTTTGAAGAGCTTGTGAGGTCCCAAGACCCCATACATCTAAAGGGTGACGATTCATACACGCTACTCTGAAAACAAAAATTAAAGTAACAAAAATAATGCGTACAAATATTTTTACTTGCCTTCCCCCTGATAGCGAATGCAAGAATTTCCAATAACTAGGTCGTATTGCTATGGGTTCTAGTAAAGCGGCATGAAATAAAGTAGCGGTGCTAAAGCAATACAAAAATTCTGTAAATCCTGGAATTCTTGGCAAGATCCCTCTATCAATCCCCAACGTGTATGTTATCTACAATTATAAATTATTTCAAGTGTAAAAAAACGTAAAAAAATTACTTGAGCAGTTTTCCATAAGACATAAAGAGCAACAGTTGTATTAGGATATTTTTGAAATGCTACACCAGCTACAAGTCCCGCAGGAATTGCATATAAAGCGTTATCTTTACCAGTAGAATGCCTTAATACGCAACTTAGAAGCTAAAAAAAATTTTATTCGAATAGTACTACAAATAATGTTGAAGGTAACTTACTCTAAACAATCCAGCAAAACCTCCTAAAAATGCAGCAAGAGATAAAACATCTTTTCTATAAAATATTACTTTTAACATTCTGGGAGATTTGAAAATCCTTTTTATGTTCAAAATAAGTTTAAATGCGACTTGAATTCCCATTCCTACAGTTATCATTTTACCAGCACCCTTAAATTAAAAAGTCGTTATAAAACACGATATTTAAATTGAAAATATTCAGAGTGCACCTGCATGATGTAATATAAGCAACTAAATGGATGTGGACATGTGTGATGTCTTCCCAGGCACTTAACTTTGTTGATTAACTGTTTGTAAAAACGTAAGGCTTGAGTTACAAGGTGATATGTGGATTTGCTAGTATTTCTAGGAGTCCAACTATCACCGCTGCATCTAGAAGTTGATGGGTTATTTGGTGCAATCCGTTGTCGAAAAAATGTATGTGTTTGGCGCGATCTCATTGTATAATCTTTTTCCTCGTAGGGACCCAAAAGGAATCTGCAATAATTCGTTTCAGTTTAATTATTTCACTCAATTAAAGTACAACTTACCTTAAAACACCAAACATGGAATCTCCTTTATCATTTTCACTCTTTTTATGTAAACCACTTTTGAAATAATACAAGAGGACGGCAATACTAATACTAAAAATTGCTGTCTCTCCGTATTTGATCGGATGAACGAGGTTTCTTGATAATGCCATGTTCCATACAGTTTCTGTGGCAACATTACTGACATATAAAGTTAACAGCATCCTTCTCGACGGACGTTCTATTAAAATTGCGAAGACACTGGAGAGAAAAGCAGGAACGGCTGATACAGTTAAGAGGTTGAAGTGGCCTAAAATTCTCCTGTGATTGATTGATTTTTATTAGCAATTGTGTTTGGTTACCTTTCGAAGTAATTAATTAATATTAAGTAAAGCAGAAGTTATTAATGTTGAAACTTACAAACTATAACTAATGTGTGGCTTACCTTAAAGTACACAGAAATAAGGAGTAACCGAAAGCTGAGGCACTGAGAAAAGCGGTCGATTGTAGAATACCGTACAAGGTTCTCTTGACATCCTTCTTTGTGGGCATTTTACCTTTCATTAATAAAGCCAACTGTAATGTTTAAAATTTAAATTGGTTATGTTAACAATTGTTATGCACTTACCAAGTAAACTGTTGCATATATTCTAAACGAATCGATAACAGCATACAGGTAGCATCCGGTAATTGCTTCGAGACAACTTTCAGTCCACGGGTGAACATAGTCATTACAAGAAACCCTTATAGATGTTAATTTACTTTGCACTTGCACCATTGTTAACTTTTCAAACTTAACAAGTCAAAACCTAATGTAAACTAAAAATAGTTAACAAATATATTATTCGTACCCATTGTTTTAATAATAAATTTTAAAGAGTTATTAAAATTAATTGGCTTAGAATCACTGTTTGTAACGTCAATTATAATCGAAGACACATAACTTTCTAATTCACACTTACAATTTAATTAGAAATTAGAGTTCGTTTATAAACTTCAGCTGAAGATACGTCATGTTTATGTTTGTAGTTAAAACGGTTGATAGTAGATGGCGCTAGTGGTTTGTTTTTCGATGTTAGTTAGCACGTTTGATAGTAGATGGCGGTGAGTGGCTTTTAATCATATTTAAATAAATAATAATTTGTGTTTATTTTATTTGATTTTTGAATGTGATTCCACTTAGTACTTAATACGTTTTATAGGAAATGACACCAAAAAATTTTTTTTGGGAAATTAATTTTAATTTTCTTTTGAATATTTGAATTGCGTATTTTCAAATATGTGCTACCTACCTACATTTAGACTAGGACTGTTATCGGAAAAAACGTATCCTTAACCATACAAGCGGCATTTCATATAACATTTTGGTAACCGATGTTTTCCCAGTATTTCAACCCTGCTGAATACGAAAACTGCGGTTATCAAAGCGAAATCTTAACCGGAAGCGTGATATTCAAGATGACACCCAAGATGTCAGCTTTGTTATTTTTGATGAAATCGTTATGGACAATTAAGACAAATATTTTTATTGGTTCGGATAGATAATTTTATACTCTACAATTTTTATTAGAGGTATAACTATCTTCAGATCACTCCTTAAGGAGCTACAGTCGGAAGAAGCACCGTGAAATTGGAACAAAATCCCAGTATCGAAATGCTAGAGGAATTTCATATAACCAATGTAAACAATGATATAACATATTGGTAACCGATGTTTCCCAATATTTCGACCCCCCTGAATCCAAAAATTGCGGTTACCCACAGTGAAATTTAAACCGGAAGCGCGATATTCAAGATGGCGACTAGGTTGTCTGCTTTATTAATTAAGATTTATTTGGATGGAAGAATTATTATTGAAACTTGGACAACTGTTTTGATTGAATTGGATATACAAGGTTCTCTACAATTATTATTAAATGTAAAAGTACCGTAAGATTGCTTATTAAGGAGCGAAAGCCAGCTAAAGACATCGTGTGCGTAAAAATCGTCGTAATATACATGTTTGCTCTTTTTATTTATTTTGATGGATTAATTATTATGGCAATTAAGACAATTATTTTTGTTAGCTCGGATGGATAATTTTATGGTCTACAAAAAATTACAGTAAAATCACTCTTTAAGGGTCTAGAGAGTCGGGAGAAGCACCGTGTGTTGTCAAAACAGAAGACGCAATATCCTCTTTATGATCGACTTTTATGAACTTGATTTGCTCTGATCATATTTTAACAGATACATCCTAGCTGGATACTGGGAAAGCTACCTCGCTGAACTCACCAAGATGCTTCCATATACTGCTTTATGTATTAAGACGGTTTATACAACACTGGTGCTTTTATCGACTCTAGCTCTTTTAGGAGTGATCTGAAGATAATTTTACTTCTAATAAAAATTGTAGGGTATAAAATTATCTATCCGAACCAATAAAAATATTTGTCTTAATTGTCCATAATGATTCCATCAAAAATAACAAAGCTGACATCTTGGGTGTCATCTTGAATATCACGCTTCCGGTTAAGATTTCGCTTTGATAACCGCAATTTTCGTATTCAGCAGGGTTGAAATACTGGGAAAACATCGGTTACCAAAATGTTATATGAAATGCCGCTTGCAAAAAATACTTTAACTTTTGCGCCTAGTCTAATTCTCTTTATTTAATCTTTTTTAAAATGAAAATAAAAATCACTCTTCGGTTGAACAAGACTTTTATTTCCATTTTTTAAAGAAAATGGAACTTCTTATGACAGTACATTTTAATGAAACGCTTTAGGAAGAACAATTTTGTTGTTTTTCTTTTTGAATATGGAATTGCTCATAAAAGCTTTTTTACATCGTCTTCCGTTCTTTATTAGACGTTTCCAAAAAGAACTAATATTTATCCTTATTCGAATTTTCACATTTTTATTACGGTTTTTTTATTAAGTTGATTAACTTCAAGTTTCTATTCCTGTTTTCCCAAGAGCTACTTAAATTTCAGCTTGATAATTTTTTACTTAGTAGGTAGGTTGTAGGCATTTCAGTTTCAAAATGGATTATTTTATTTAAAAATCTTGTTTGCGTCTAAAGGCTGCGCCACACACACAGGCGTTGTCTTCCGGTTTGGCCTGTGCAGGCTGCCTGAACGCTGTCTAGATGCTCCTGTTTAGTCTGTGCAGGTGGCTTGCACAGGTCAAACCGGAAGGCAAGACTGTGTGTGTTAAGCGCTCTTTAAAGGCTCGTCTACACAGACAGGCTTGCCTTGCGGTTTGCCTGTACAGCCACCAGAACGCTGTCCACACGCTCCGGTTTGGTCTGTGCAGGCCGCCTGAACGCTGTCTATAATCCATTTACTATTTATTTGTCTTATGGTTGGCCATGAACTTTTTAAGTTGACTGACAGCTCTTGACAGTACCAAAAAAATGACAGACCATTGACAGACCAACTATTAATGCAATTGAATAAAAGCCGCTACTCTACAATACCTATGGGCGTTTACACCGCTTACAGATTAACTGACAGATATTTTATCTGGCAGTTAAGTTATCGAAAACCTTTGCTACTTCAGCTACTGTATAGCATAAATCAAATAACTGACGAATACATTTTCTACAAAATTACCTTCTATTTATGACCTTTTGCATCGATTTTAGTTTATGTGACAAATCAATTATATTTTGACAACCTAAATGCCAGATAATCTATCTGTCAGTTAATATGTAAGCGGTGCAAACGCCCATTAATCTAACTGATTTTTTTCTAATTTATACCGTGTGGAATCTGTCACCCTATAACATGGCCAACCATAGCTCAAATAAAAAGTGAACAGATAATTACATGCTCCTGTTTGCCCTGTGCCGGCCGTTTGCACAGGCCAGACCGGAAGGCAAGCCTGTGTGTGTGGACGGGCTATAAGTTTTCTGCATTTAAGAGGGCAGTTTCTAACGAATGGACGTTCGTTAGAAAGTTGATATTTAGACATTCCTCTGTCTAAATAATGAATCCACGATCTATCAAAAAATATTTTGGTAGTAAAGAGAATAATAAAAGAATCACACAACTAGCAAAAGAGCAATGAAAATGTAAACAGATTCAAGAAGACCCCATATTTAAGAGAGCGATTTCTAATGAATGGGCTGGAAAGTTAATATTTAAACATTGCGCTCGTAACCGTTAGCGACTTTAATATCCGGTTGATATCACTAATAGTGATAATTCCGGATAGGGCCAGGTTCAAAGAAGGCAATGACAACATTTGTATAGGAAATAAGAGTCTAATCAGTGAGCGAAGTTCAACTGAACTTGGTAGAATTTTAAAAAATAAAGAACTTGTTTTTACCCAACATCCTTTGTTTTTCTTTAATTGCAACAAGTTCGATTGAACTCTTCTCACTAATTAGACTCTCATTTCTTATAGGTACAAATATTTTCAATGCTTTCTTTGAACCTCACCCTATCAGGGAATTATGATGATATCAACCGGATATTAAAGTCGCTAACGGTTACGAGCGGAATGTCTAAACATCCACAACAATTTTACTGACAGTCACTTGTCAAAATTAGCGACTGAAATACTTTTTTCTTCAAACGTCAGAAAAAGTCGCCTTTGTGTCACTCAATAGGTAACGGTGAAGTTTAACTTTCCCGCCGAGGCAGGAAAAATTGTCAGAAAAGTAATTTTTGTCTGTCTAGGAGGGAAAAGTAAAATCTTAACCGCACATTATTTTTATTTTTAACGTAAAAAATGTTTTTTAAGCATTTGTAATGTAAACAATTTAATGTTTTTTAAATTTTCCTTTATAATTAGTTCGTTGCTTTTAATAATTAGCTTTTTTTACAAATTTAAGTTAATTTTAAAAAATATTTGACAATTGAACTACACGGAATTGACAAGAGATGGTGCTCTTTCAAAAATCAAAATTTTCAGTTTTACGCTTTACGTTTGCAGAAAAAATTTAATGTTTTATACGGAGTCAAAGTAGTTTTGTGTGACTCGCCTGTATTGCCTGACTCGCTCGCTGCGCGCTCGCTCTTCAGCCAATCACAGTCTTGTCACACAAAACGTCACTTTGTCTCCTTATAAAACAAATAACTATTAACTCGTAGTGTACTTCAAAATCTATGACAGCGCTGGCCACACCCCCTCAGTTTGCTAATAAAGTTGGTGGGACGTGGGACTGTAGTAATCTTTTGTATTTTTTTTCTTTATTTCTGTATTCTGTAAAAGAACCGCGTACATAATTACTTCTCACCCTCTACAAGAACTGTCCCTGTCTGACTTATTTAATTAGTTAGACAGGTAGTAAGATGCAATTAGTGATTTTAGAACTAATTTAATAAAAAAGTAATCCACTTTTGTTATACTTAATGAACTTTAGACAAGGTCAACGAAATACAGCTAATTACAAAATTTAAATGGAAAATTGTTCAAGACAGGTGCCAAACGTGACATCTAAATCAATATAATATTTAAATTTTGTTTGTTTGTTTTAATAAATACATAAAATTGTTCATTTTGTAAAAGTTAAGAAAATTAATTTTTGATTAAAAACGAATGAACAGTTTGTTCAACTTGAAAGGAAAGAAATTGAAAAAGTATTAATTTGAAATGTCACCACTCGCCAGAAATTAATTGATTTACATTTTTAGACTTGATTTGATTCGCTGTGAAATGGAGTTTAAATTTTCACTAGAAATAAATTATGTGATTTAAAACCATTTTTGAATTTATACGTCTGTCTGTATTCTGTATATTTCTTCTAGTCACCACAAGTAGGATAATTGAGTAAAATGATAATTACTCTATCTCGTTAGTAATTAAATTAAGTTTTAATGGAAATTAATCTAACTTGAAGTGGTGCTTTTAAAACCAAAAAAATTAGCTGCGATTAGCTTAGACAAATAAGTAGAAGAAAACAGTTTTCAGCAGATTACTTTTTTAAAGTTTCAATCAAACTTCGACGTCGTACTTGTTTTCTTCTTCTTTTTGAAATATGTAATGAGAAGATAAAATTAAAAAGTTATTAAATAAGTTTTCGTTGAAAGAAAAACAAAAGTAAAATTAAAAAAACTTTTCCTTAAAGTACATAGATTTGTTATTAGTTCACGGACAGGGTAGTTTCATCAAACAGTTCGTATTTACACTTCAGTTGCAATTCCAATCCAATAATACTCTAATTTATTCTTTTAAGTGGAAAAGTTTAAATCTACTAAGCAACTTCTGCATTAACTATAGTTTTATTAATTGTCTTTTTTACTCTTTTTTTTGTAATTTAAATTCAAATTAAATTAAATCCAACGTATTTGAAAGTTAATTATTTATCGACTACGACTACTAAAAGCTTCAGATTTCTTCCTTTGTTAGAAAATACCAGACAAAATGAATATTTCTTATTTACCTATTAAAAGAGAAGTTTTGTCTTAAGTTTATTGATTAAATGCTTATTGAAAGATCTTTGGTATTAGTTTCATAATTTAATTCAATCCAGTCTAAGGAGGCATAAAAATTTACTAGCGGAAGGAGACATCAATTCTTCTTCCTCTTTTTCTCACCATATTCGATTTTAGTTCCTCGGAGTGATCTGAAGGTAATTTTACCTCTAATAAAAATCGTAAAGCGTAAAATTATCTATCTGAACCAATGAAAAAATTAGATAGTCAAAGGAAACCTTTCGTTTGATTTTAAATTTTAATTAAACGTTTTTGTGTTTTTAAGCTTATTTTTATTGAAAATTTTTATTAAAAATATATATTTTCATTGATGATCATAGGAGTAATAAAAATTGTTGTTTGGATGTACCTATACGTATTTATATGCGTGCTCATAAATTTTATGAATTGAAATTTGGATAAACGATAGATTGAATTGGTTTTTGCCGAAAGTGATAAGGGATAAAATTGTGAAAAGAGAGTTTAAAATATTCCTTTATTTTCTCATCTTTTTAAAGTTTGAGTGTATGACAACCCTATAGTCAATACTTGGAATATACGAAATATTTTAAAAAGCATCCAGTCGTACAAAAAAGAATTTATTATTTTGTAAATTCAAAATTCAAAATGAAAATCAGAACAATTTTATTTCGGATTTGGCCAATTATTTTAATCATTGTTTACATCTTTCTGCAAAATTAATGATGAGAATATTACAAATGACTTTCGAAAATGGATCAACTGTATCTACCAGCAGCAGCAGTACCTTTTTTAAAGTTTATAGCAATTGATAAAGTAATTCCCTATTTACACAGTTCAGAATTTTTGACTGATTAAAATAACGAGCTTGTCATATTCACGGCAAGGCATTGTTTTCATATTTGTTAAACTTATTAATTAAATATAGGCACGCGTTTGTATAAAGCTTTATTTTAATTAAAATGTAGAGTTAAAAATAAGAAACGCTTTTTAATTTTATTTAATTTACAAGCAAATAAAAAATGTTGGAAGTGCGTCTGTAACGTTTTGATCTTGTTCTTTTAACTTTTTTCAATTTAATTTTCATTAATAATTTTTTTATTTCGCTTCAAAAAGAATTGGTTTCTAAGTAACATTTTAAAGAATGAAAGGATATTTGAAAATTTCAGTTTTCAGTATTTTCTATGCTCAGCAGTTATCATTGAAATTCAATAGAAGTGATTTTGTATTTGTAGATTTGCAGTTATGCTTTATGAGCTTTTAACGTGTTAAAGTTTCAAGTAGACGTAGGTAAACGTCTGTAATTTTAATATTAAGTTAGTGCTGAAAAAATTAAATTACTTTGTAATTCTTTGCGAATTTCCAGAATGGAAATTAATTATTTGAATAATTATTTGAATTAATTATTCAGTAGCTAGATCTAAAATTATAAGCTAACTGATAACTAATTAGTCACGTTTTAACGCAAAATTTATATCATATTATGTAAAATAACTAAATAACTTGTACAGATTTCGTTATGTTATAATGTAATAGTGATAATCAGTGCCCTAGTGACAGCTAAGGAGTTTAAAGGCCTAAGTAACTAAAGGAAGTATGGAATTTGAGAGATTATTACGCCCCATCCATACATGCGCTATTTGCCAAAGCTAACAGCGAATGTTTGCTATTTGACAAACACCAAATATTTCCCGTTGAGTGTCTGAAAGACAAATACTGCAACACAGAACCGCGATGACGGGCGGTGGGAATACGTAGATACCTAAATTGGTATTTATCAACATATCACCAACGCAGTAGTCAACGTATTTAAATTATTAAAGGGGCGTGGCCTAATCTGCGCGAAATTATACCTACCGCGCGTCAAGTTAAATCTGTTTTGCATTAGTTCGTCCAATAGCAAATATTCGCCTACTTCGCGAATGTGTGGATATTCGTTAAATAGCACAACATTAATTATTCTCCATTTGGCAAATAGCGTGTGTATGAATGGGGCTTTATATTCATAGTAAAGGATTAAAATTATATTTACAAACATATCATTCTACAGGGTGATTTTTTTAAGTGGTACTAACAGTGGGATCTCGGAAACCGTAAGAGATTGGTTAAATTAGCATATTTTGATGACCTTTAAGAATCGTTTTGGAAAATTTCAAAATTCGAAATAGTTTCCGAGATAAAGCAGCAAATCTGAAAATTAACCATTTCGTTTCTAGACTGTAGTTTTAAAATGGCTTACTTTAGAAAAAAAAAAAGAGCGACATATCATTTTTTTTTTGCAAAAATTACTCAGTAGCCTGTCTAAATTTGGAT
The DNA here is from genome assembly GCA_963924605.1 of Malthinus seriepunctatus. Lineage (NCBI taxonomy): Eukaryota > Metazoa > Arthropoda > Insecta > Coleoptera > Cantharidae > Malthinus > Malthinus seriepunctatus. The sequence continues at coordinate 10,024,289 of OZ004602.1, forward strand.
ACCAAACGAGAACTTTCTATCTATTTACACAACTTTTTAGGTTATCTTTATGTTATTTTTTACAATGAAAATTAACAACTAGAACTTAGTTTTTTAAGTTTATACTGTATACAAGCGTATAAGATTAAATTTTTTCGAAATGTACCTAATTGCTTTCCTTACACAGCTAGGTTTTGAAATAATGTTCTCAAAATACTTTTTGTAAATATTAGTTTCACTTCTTCGTTTATTTGTCTCCCCATTTCTCCGCAGGCTCACCTTCACGCTTGTTCGTTCGTTTATCCGTATGTCTATAGTTACACGGTTACACTCACTTGTCTGCCTGTGTGTTTATTTGCATGTATGTTTGTTGGTCCATGAGTCAGAATCAGTAAAAAGAAACTTTTTTCATCTGACGTTTATAGGTACCTTCAGTATATCTTTAATTCTGTTGACTCACGAATAGTTGAGACAAAACCTTTGAAATTTGGTATGTTTGTGAGTGAGGAGTAGAGAGCGGAATTTGAGCAATTTCCACAACATAGGAGGGTGGTAAAACTATGTCAGCATGTAATTCCGGAGCGAAGCTGTATTTACTTAATTTTTTAGTCCATTGGTTTTATAAACAAAAATTAAACAGGCTCAAAGTAACATAAAATATTAACAATATTTTTTTAAAACCCTGCAATAACTGCATTATTCATATTAATCATATTATGCATATAAAAGTGAAAATTATATTTTAATCCAAAAACTAGATTGATAATCCCTATAAATGTCGCAGTTTGATGCATGTAATTAAAAAAAAAAGAACTTAACCTCAGATTTTAATATTTACTTACAAACGTCAAACTTTGACATTACCTTGTGGAACGTTGCTATATCAAAAGATTATAAATCTAATTCTTGGATTAAAATACAATTCTCTTTTACGCAACCGGGCATTATAGAAACGTAGAAATAATCAAAATTAATTCTCCCAGATACATAGCCACAAAGCGAATAGAAAACTGGTTATGTTTAGGGCTTCACTTGCAAGATTTCTCGTAAGAAATGAGCGTTTCTCGCCTAGCTGCGTCCAAGGAGACCAAGATCTACAACATAACTTGGGGCGTGAATCCCTAGTTATGTTGTAGATCTTGGTCTCCTTGGACGTAGACAATCGGAGTTCATTCTTCTGAGATAGCAGACGTCAAAGTCGTTAATATAGTTTGTTATCCTCGAGAATAAAACGCCCTCTATGGGCTATACCGAAACAGATGTGTCACTACATGAACTTATTTTTGGAAATGAACTTATTGGAAAACTAAATTTTCCATTACATCGGTCAAGAGTTGTGGACTCTTTGGAAGATAATTACAAATAATGTTTTTTAGGGTTCCTCACTTTGAGCACTCCATTGACTCTTTAAAAATCAGATTTTAGCAAATACGGGTCACTTTATTTCTGCTTATGACATCATACTTAGAAACACTCTGTATAGGTATCAATGATCTGGGTAACAAAAAATATTTGCTACATTTATTTATTTTTTTATTGCTCAGAATAACTACCCTAATGATTAACGGCCTATATCTCAGAAATGTGTTCTACACCTCTCTGTTCATGAAGATTTTTGTTCAGAAGGTCAAGATCTACAATACAGCAAAGTTCATTTCGTATGGAAAGCATTTTTCATTCAAAAAGTCTGGGGTCTTTTGCAGGAAGTTCTTGACTTTTTTAATTTAAGATCTTGTTAAATTTTCTGAGCAAACCTCCAATTACCAAAAAAACTATGGTAAAAATTACCACAGTTTGGTAAAAGCTACAGGATGGCTCCAATTTGATACTTTTATGTATCAAAATTTTATGTACTATAAGAGCTAGAAAGAAACGGATGACTCAGTCTTACTCTTTTTTTCCTCATATAATTCCGTTCTCTAATGAAGAGTTAGTGATGACACAACACACAAACCTAAAATATTATTTTATCTCCTGTAATTATAAAAAATTATAAAATTGCATTTAGTATTTTTTAAAAGTTTATAACTTTAAAATTTTTAAAATACAATACCAATACATTGGGATATTTTTATGCACGTGCAGTCAAATGTGATAGCGACGATAGCGATAGTAGGGACTTTTCGATTGACGGAATATTAAAACATAAAATTTAATTTTCTAGTCTAATCTTGTACATGATGTAGATCATACGTGCTATTTTGTTCTCGTGGTTTGTGCCTTTTTGATTTTTGGAATTGTATTATGGACTCACGAATAAGGTAAGCCACTTCAGTAACTGTTGATGAATGTTAGTTTTTCTTTTTTAATTATTGGTTTTTATTCATCATGCTTAATGACTCATTAATAATTATTACCAAACCAAAAAGGTGTACACATGGCGAATCAATTGTTTAATTCGTCTTTCCAAAAGGATAGGATAAAAATAATTTTCAAACGATTAAGTTATTATTTGCAGAATTTACAAAATTTCTACGACCGCCATTTAGGAATTTTATAGATATTTCATATTTGTCTCTATCGCACTTTTTGTAAAGCCAAATAGTTTTACTTTTGCATAACTTGCACATAATTTTCAAATTCAAAATTTTATTTTTTGAGTTTTTCTCAATATTCGTGTTACTTTTATAAATGTTTTGAAACTCAACGTCAAAAACAAATGGTGCTTAACTTATAGACATAAGGATAATTTGAAATTTTTTACAACCAAAATAAAAAAGGTGTAAAAGATTTATAGCTCACGTTTACTTATTCTTAACCTTTTTCCCAAAGGAGCTGAAAATGAATGTTTATTGGTTTAGAAGTGATATAAAGCTTCGGTTCAAAGTTTATACAAGTTGGCGCTTTAATTATTATTTAAAAAGCGTCTTTTTGTTTTTACAATAATTGGGAATATTTTCTTTTTTTAAATTATTGCTCATGCGCCAATTTTGGGTCAGTAAATAAGCCGACACCTGTGGCAGCTATCAGCGGGTGCGCTGATATGGTGGCTGAAGGTAGGCATTCAGTAGTATCGTGATGTGAATCACGAACAAATTACGGACCAACGGTAATAAAATACAAAATTAATTACACAAACTTTTTTTAACTTTTATTCTTTTGTAGTATATCTTGACGATTTAATTAAAAAAAATTAATTCGCGCTTAAAAGTTTGAAAGAAAATTTTTGAAACTTCTGAAACTTCTGAAATTTTGAAAAAAGTAAGTAATTTGTTTTTTATTTTTAATTGTTGTTTATCGGCTGTTTTTAAATTTTAAATTCACTTGTTGAACTTTTGGGAAATTGTGAAAGCTTAAAATAGCGCTCGGAAAATAATAGTAAGGATAGGGTGGAAAATTAATGTATTCCTCGACTCGTCACCCAAAAAGTATAAATCTAATCTAAAGTTAATGTTGTTCTTGATTGAGTTTCCACATATTTTGATGAAGCGAGAATCGTGCAAAATAAAAAAAGTATTACTTTACAGTTTTATTTTAATACCGAATGCTTCAGAAGCTACATAATCACGTTTTTTGGTTAATATTAATTAGGTAGCTTTGGTTTTGACCAAGTGCTCATTTTTTTCAGAGAAAGTTACATATTGGTTTTAATTAGAATGTTTTTTTAAAGTAACTTTTCATTAGTAATTATATTTTTTATACGACTGAAAAAATGCTAATTTTTCACATGCCATCCCACAACTAATATAAATTTTGTTTTTCCCTTATAGTTTGATACGTATAATTTTATCATTTACTATTATTTTTATTGATTATACTTTTATTTACTTATATCACATCATTTATTATTGTTTAAATAGATAAATAAAATTTAGATACTTGACTTCCATTTATCATTTCATATCGTTTAATTTGTGGTTATTTACTGTGTTTTAAATTTACATCCCTTTATTTTCTTAATTTTGTTTAAAAAAAATTTAAGCAACTTGAATTCTGAATGAATGTCTAAAAATAGATTTTTGCAATTGCAAATATTTGTTTAACTAAAATATAATTTAAAAAGTCATGGGTCTATGCAGCCAGAAAATTAGATAATTTGTATTCTGTATGTTTTTTTAAATTCGCCTGAAAATCTTAAATTTCTGCATCTTTTTTCGTCCTTGCTTTTAAAGCCAACTTACGAAATTGGAAGGTTTTTAAAACTGTAATTTTAGAAAGTGTAAAATTGCCTTTTCTAGATATACATCAAATTTCGTAAGTTCCTAAATTAATGACACGTATAAAGGTCCTTACTTACTGTCAGTAGGACCAACTTAAGAATTGATGCAATAAAATTCTCTAACACGATTTTTTTAGAATCAATTTTTAAAATAAATCATTGCAAAATAGAAAAAATAGTATAGAACACTTGTGTCACAAGAGCTTTTGACACATGTATTTTAATATACTATTACTATATTTACATTTAATTAGTAGGTAGAGTTATTGCCAAATCTAAACGACCTGCGCAGAAAGCAAAGTTGTGTACTACCTCATAACTAAGGTTACACTTGAAAACCATTGGGAATAATACAGTGTTTGAGCACCTTTTTTTTACAGCTTTCTCACTTGCTCTTTTGCGCATTTAAGGTCGTTTAGATTTGGCAAGATCTCTACATCTCTACATAAATCGCGAAGATGTACAAAGAGCCTTTTTAATTTATGGATCGATTTAGACATTAACGAATTCAGATCTACGATTTCGGTTTACTCATACCTACATACTTTAAAGGGTTGATATTCAGTTAAAATCCTGTTTAACTAACCCCGGTTACCAACCCTACTTGTACTTTTACAAGTAATCTCGTTTAACTTTAATCAAGTATCAAGTTTGCTTAATCGAGACAGCTGGATTCAGCTTTTTCGCAACAAGCTCCCGCGAGCCTGACACTAAAAGTTAATTAGTAAATATTCCGTGCCCAAAGTTGAAAAATTTATAGGTTTTGAATAAAATTACAGAAGATTCTAGCTAATCCCAACTAATACAAGTGTTCAGATTACCGAAAAGTTTGGATTACTGAATTTAACGCTCCAAAGCAACCTTTGGACTTTCATGAAAAATTTCAACAAACTTTAACCAGTGGCGTTGGAGCTACAGGTTGGAAAGGCTTAATGTTGCAGAAAAATAGACAGTCCGGTGGAGCTTTTGTTACAGATTTGAATGCATTATCATTTCACCTAAAAGTTTTACCTCTTGAGCTTCTATCATAAAGCGCACCAATTGTGGAAGCAACTGAGAAAATAGTGGGAATACCATGCTCGCATAGTGACCAACGGCTTTGATGAAAACAAAGTTACTTGTGCTGTATTTGTTGAATGATTTGAGTGTTAGCTTTTAATTTTTGGGGTTTAGATAATGGCAATAATTGGTGCTTTTTAGTCTTTGTTAAATCTATTTTTAAATTTTTTCTACAACTCCTTTAAGCTTTGAGAGGTTTATGGGGGCCCACTTTATGGAAAAACGTTATTCTTGTTTTTCTGCTTATTTTGGGCGAGAGGAATCCCCACGTAAAGTGTTTCGTGACATCCTTGTTACCACCCTGTATTTTCCTTTTCAATTTAAATATGTAAATCTAGTTTAGCTGAACATCCAAGGGCCCCCAGGGATTAGGACTCCTATACATACATTTATACGAGTATGCGACAACACACCTTTCTTATTTACGCCATTGTTCATCACCGAACCTCTTTTTTTGTCCTGGATATTCTATAAAAAAATTATATTGCTGGCCAAAATTTAATTACGAGTCTGGACGTGTTTTTGTCATCTGATTTTAGTAGTTTTTTGTAATAGTGTCTATTAAACAGCAGACAGTGGGGTAACTTAGGACAGGCTTTCTTCTCCATCAGACATCAGACATTCTATTTAGTTTGGGCGTTGATTGAGGGAGTTTTAGTCCCTTAATCAACGAATTAGATTAGAATATTTCAGACAGAAGGTAGTGGATAATTTGGATCTTTAAATATTTCCTTATTTTTTTTGGAAGAGGTTCTACAGTCTACAGCTACATTCTAAACTTTTTCTTCTAAAGAAACTAAAGAAGACTAGATTACATTGAGATTTTTCTGTACAGCATTATGAACAATTGTTTGAACTCGGATCCACTTCTACTACTAAGCTTCTGTCAAATTATAGTAAAGTACGTTATTCTATTAAAGCGGCACGTGTTTTCTGCATCTATCTCAATGGAAGCCGGTCTATAGTTAGCTAAAGCTTGTGAACACATATTAGGAATGAGTCACTCTCTATAATTGTGGAATTGAAGTATAGGCCAGGCTCAGCCTGCTCTGGCGTATCCCTGGTTACGGCCCTGCCTATACAATATAAATGTCAGGCGAATTTTCCTGCAGGTTATAACAACAATCAAGATTAAAGTAATTCCGAAAAAGCGAGAAACAAACAGTCCCTACTTAGACAATTTTGGGCTTTTATTTGTTGACACAATCACATTTATACTGACATTACTTTGCGTGTACTAACAACTTGATTAGATTTTACTTCTATTTTAATATTTTCCGTTTCCTTTTAAGGAATTTAATTACGTTTTGATTAAATTTTTAAATGCTATTTCTATGCCTTTACGTATGAAAGGCCGCGTATTGTTTGCAAGTTTCTTCTAGGGTAATGAGCTACTTTTGAATTATTATCAATTTTTTTGTTTTTAGAAAAAAATTTCGTTTTCTTCTTGAGCACGTTTAAGACTAAATTATTAAGCTCCAGGGAATAAAGTAGTAGATTACTTATAGTTCTGAAGTATCAAAAAACTTTAAAAGTGTACTTTTATCTTGAGGATGTGATATTTATAATTTTAAAATTTGTTTTTTGCCCAAAATCCGTAAGGGTTAATTAGTAAGTATTTTACTAAATCAATTTGTTTTGATGTATGGAATGCGCGAGATTTTTGTTGAAAATGTGCGTTTTGAAATATTTACCCTCTTAAATGTTAAATTCGTTAAAAATATAGCAGAGGTATAGGAATGCCATAGCAACCCTTTAAAAGGACTCACTATAAATACCTACCTGTTTTCAATGTATGAGAATTGAGGGGATATTATTTGTTACGAGGTCTGCCTATACGTCTAAAATTAATTTTTTTTTACTAAAACACCAAAACTGCAGTATTGACGATTTTTTTTTTAAAGTTAAGTAATTACAAGTTATAACTTAGTAAGCTGTGTAAAGCTGCATTTAATGCTGCAATTATTAAACGTTAATGAAATACTTGCAGTGTTGTAGCGCAGAGCTGTAGCATTTTGCTCAAATTACTCCCTTAATAATTAATAATGTCGTCACTATTTGTGAAATATAAATAAACACTCTGACTCTGTACTTCTTTTTAATTTTTTGACGAAGCCATTATAAATATATACTTTATTTAATATAAATAAAACTATATTAAAACTCACTTTCAGCGTTTTAATTAAGTAATTTTGAAAGCTTCTATTGATGATGTTTCAATGTTCCAAATAAATTGCTTTTTTTTTATTAATTAACACGTCTTTAGGCTATTAGTATTTTCTAGTCGGTGGCTACGGATTTAGTTACGCCTTACCATTTTATTACCTTGGATAAAAGAATTTGAAATTTTTGACACTCTAAAGACACTACTATATGAAACTCTAATGTCACATTAACGATAATTAGAAAGACAAATCAAAAGTTGCATTTTAAATTTAATGTTGCGCTAAATTAATCCAGAGCTTTATAGTAGGTTCTAGCTGTTAATATTGTTATTTGTCTATTTTTTGTATAGTTTATATCTCATGTTTGTTTCTATTTTTGTATCAGCTACGCCTCGTGAAACATATCTCGCACGTATGGGCCAAAATCTATAATTTTCCACCAGAGGTGCAAACAATATATTGTACGACCCAATATTTTTTTATTAAAATTAATTCAGTTGACATTTACTATAAAAATTTAATATCAAGTTCGTGTTTTTTCTGTGATTTTACCATAGTAATACTTTTTCGCCCTAAGACTTAAAAATTTCACTTTTTAGGGCGTAAAATTAATCAGGTCCTACAAAAAATTGTTTTTGAGCTGTAAACTCTAGATCAATTAACACGCATTTAAATTTTTCTGTAACAATGGAAGCATTCACCGGACGTAACAGTTGTGTAGCAGCTACCAACTGCTACATCATTAGTATTACAACTATAGTGCTGTAATTTTGTTAAGTGAGCAGGTATCGAGAATTGCTCAACTTAACGCAAATAAAATGAGCTCTATAAAATGGCCACCACAACGTGTGCAGAGCGCACACGTTCCCAAAGCAGGAGTAAGGCACCGAACGATTTGGTTCCTGCTTCACAACTGTTACGTCCGGTGAATGCACCCATTCTTTCATGCATACACTGTTAGATCATCAAGTACCTATAGGATTATTTTTCTAAGATTGCGATTTTGGCACTTACCGGAGCAAACCTAAAGTTAGTGGGAAAACTTAAGAGACATACGCAGTTGGGGACTATTTTAATTTGGCACCCCTGTACAGAGTTGTCACATTACAATTTAATTTGTTTGAAATTCAATGTTTTTTAGCTTGATTTGTTGGTATGTGGCAACCCTGCGCTGTCATTATGAAACTTCAAAATCGCAATCTTAGAAAAATAATCCTATACATGTACAATGTCCATAGTGCTGCATACAAAGCAGCGCTTCTAGTTTTATACTTAATGACCCAAAAAAAACTACCCTTCCTAGGCCAAGAAATTTTTTAGAGGGGTTGAAATGGGCGATATTGTTTATTGACTGAACAATCATATTTTTTATATACTTCTATCACATTTTGAAAAAGTTTCCTTTGCTCTTTATTACGATATGACACTTTTCTTTCTGATGTAGTTCCTCAGGGATATTTTTGAATAAAATTCACTTGAATGTGCATTTCCTCCGACATCATGAATATGGTATCTGAAAGAAGGGGTGCCTTTTACTTGATTAACCCCTCTAAATTTTTTTCTATGGAGACACTTTAAGACAAGAGTGCGTAGGGATCGTTCAGATAATGTAGAGGAATTAACATTGAAAATTACAGACGAAATGCAAGGAATATCAGACGAGACTCAGCTTTTGTCTGATGGAAAATGAAAGCCAATTTCCACTTTATTGTTTTGTGATTTTGTTTTTTTATTTGAATGCAATGTAATTAATTTTCAAATCATCTGTTACACTTTGATAATACAAGTTTTCCCAAATAGGATAAACTAATGCTGCAGTAGATCAAAGAACAAAATAACACAACAAACATTATGTAGGTAACTAAAGCCCAACTCATAAAACAATTGTGCAACTGCATAAACTAAACATTATTACCTTTTACATGTCATTTAATTGTTTCTTAAACTTAATTAAACTACTGCCAAAGAGGTCAAACGTGCTTAATGGAAACTTCTATTCATAATTTCTACATACAACAATTATCGTAATGAGGGAAAAACGCTCTTTTAAGCAGCTACTTAAGAAATTTCTATTTTGGTTGAATCGGAAGTGATGTATCCTAGAGGGGATTTGATTTCTAGCACTTAGGTATCTTGATCGGAACCATTGAGCAATCTCAAAGGAGCTTGCCCAAAATTATATTATTTTTTAAAAACAGAACTAATAATTTTGAACGAAATTTTCTGTTATTTTTTTGTGACAGTATTTCGTTCATTAATTTGGTGTATTTTTATCTTTTTTCAATAAGAATTATTTACAGTAAGCCTTGCTATTTGTTTGCTCGAAGCTTTTTTATAAGTATAAAAATAATGATATACGTGGTGCGATCATTTTTAAGGGTTGTTTTTATTATAATTTAAAATATTCTTTTGTTCGTTTGTAAATTTGTTTGCTTTTTATTAGTATTAAAAGCTTTATTCTAATTTCAGTTTTATTTATTATGTCATATTTTTAGGTATATTTAATTCAATTGCACTGTTTATTACTAAACGCACTAGAGTGGACCTAAAATTTTATTATTTATTCAACTAGCGCTCAACTTGCTATTTAGGATTCTATGTAAAATTCGAATTTAATTATAGAAAAAAAATGATAATAACGTTTTTTTGGGCTTATGTATTTAAAAATTTTCCGGATACTTGTTTGAAGTTATTAAAACTTTTATATTTGTAAAAATAAAAGGTAAATGTTGAATTTGTGGAGATGTGTTTTAAGAATGGTTTTTGGATTTAAGCACAGAATAATCTACTAGCGCAAATATTTGAATACTTAAGCATATGTACGTCAAAGCTTTAAAATAATACAATTCAAATAGGTATAAAGTTTATCGATATTTTTTGGCTTTTAAAATATTAAAATATTGTCTCAACAGGCTTTTCAATATAATGAAAATGCTGGGTAGACAAATTCATAAGTCACGTTCAACAATTGAAAAATTTACTTATTTGTGAGAATTTAAACTAATACCTACAGGCTAATACCTACATCAAAGAAAATCTATGTAAAGGCCAATTCATATTTACGTGTGAAATACGTATTTGGCTAATGTGTCTTATGCCCGTATTTATAGACAGATCTCGAGCACTTGCTCGTACTCAAGACTGAGACGAGGCCGGTTGCTATTGGTTTTCATTGTATAATACAATAGAAACCAATAGCAACCGGCCTCGTCTCAGTCTCGAGTACGAGCAATTGCTTGAGATCTGTCTATAAATACGGGCATTAGTAGGAGAATATTTTCATTTTAGTGAACTATTTGCCTTCCGTACAGTCGCAATCGACTTGAAATGCACTGCACCTCGCATTTCATGTCCTTAACACCGCAGAGAAAATTAAATAAAGCATTATTTTATTTGAAAGATGGCCAGTGTTGCAGTGTGGCCATTCTGATATAAAATAATGCCTTATTTCGTTTTTCGATGCAATGCTAAGTGCGGTGCTAGGAGCAGTGCGAGGTGCGGTGCGCCGACGTGAGATTTGAACACTTGCAGCTCTTTGAGCTCTTGACAGGGACTGCAAGTATTAGGCCTTTTTGTTAATTATGTTTGTTTTAATTGTTGCCCTAATTGCATATGGAAACGTAACCTCTTCTAAATCGTCAAAGTGACATCCGAGGTAACCCCCAGCTTCGTATTTGGGTTCTTGGTTGTTGTTGAACATCTTCCCGCATAGGGTCATGCTTGCTTCTGAAGAAGCTGAATATGATCTCTCAGATGTTAATAAGTAAGTGTCCTTTTTATAAATATGTTTAACCAAACGATGAATCTAGCACACATAGCGTCGATTGTAAGATATTGTTACAGATTGTTTATATGACAATATGACAACCTCTGACATCAATGCAAAATCGCGTTCCATTTATTTCGCAACACCAACATTCAGTTAATTAAGTTTAGATAATAATTATGGAAATCAAAATTAGACGATCGCCGAAGTTGGTGTCAAGGATTTCTCATACGTGTTCTTTAAGAAACCTAATCTTAGGCCAAATTTTTTTTTGGAAGATTGAAAGAAATGAAAAAAGTCAAACATACAAGTCTATTAAAACCACCAGAAACGAAAACCAAAACCACAAGGAGATGAGAAAACGCGTAAGGACTATTGCTTTCTAGATTGTTGAAAGGATCAACAATAGCCCACAGGATTTTTAAACAAAATATTATTTACTAATGAAGCGAGATCGCGTCGGCAATTTATTTCACCCCCGTCTTACTCAACGACGTGGAAAAATTTGTTTTAAGTAATTTCGCACGCACTTTCGCACCCGAAACCACATTTGATCCATATTTAAATTTAATTCTCATGAGAAATAATTCTATTATGCAGAAGAATATTTTTGCCCCTTTAAATTGCCTTCAATAAAGAATGGCCCTATTATATCATTTCCTATTAAACCTGCCCAAAAATTCACGTTTTGGGGGTGTGTGGTTGCTTGACGTATGATGCAGGTGCTCAATCTGAAAATAAAACAATAAAAAATAAATAAATTACTCAATTCGTGGTGTGATTTGTGGTTTAAACATTTCAGGGGAGCTAAAGTTTATTTTTAGGGGGATAAAATGCAAAACTGTTTTCGAACTAGCAAATACTAGGGAGATAAAAAAGTTTAAAATGAGGTTAAAAGTTAAATGGGTTTGTTTATATGGAAAACATGTAGTCGTGTTAAACTTTTATTTGACGTGGATGTTAACAGTTTAACGAGTACGAAAAAGGTGGTCTATTATTGGTCCAGATTATTCCAGCTTACCCCGTCACAATTTGTCGGATTTTATAAAAAAAACATAATTAAGAGATACCACAACTCTAATTTTTTTTAAATTCGATTTATGAGAGCCACAAGTTGAACTCATTTATAGTGGTGCTAATCCCAGCGCTTTTAACCAAAATTTTGACATTTTGTGTAAGTTATTTTGAAAATAACAAAATTCTAAATCAGTAGCGTAAATTTAACTACTTCCAAAAGGCTAATACCAAAATTTCAAATTTTCATGTTGAGTTGTAATCGTGTAATCCGTAAAACTGTAACCCTTTCGAAAGCTACTTTGTTTACATGCTATAAATCCTTTTAAGTAAAACTAATTTAAGTTTTGTGAAATTTAGCATTTGACTTGATTCTTCAGCGGCGTTCTTAATTATTTTAAGTTTTGGAGCGTACCTATATATTTTTTCACTTTATGTTTACAAAAAGAAATTTCTGTTTCGAATATAAATTTTAAACAAGTATTAATATTTTGTTGTTCTTTTGAAGTTCAGTAATTTAATCTTTCTTTTAATGTTTAATAGCAAAGTTTTAAGCGTTCTTTTTGAAACTTTTTAAACGACTACCCTAAAGTCGCTAATGATATTGTACGTTGTGATAATAGTATAAAAAAACAAACAGTAGGAAAATTATGTTGAAATTAAATTTCCTTTCAGTTGAAACTGTAATATAACATTCGCTATACGAAATATTTTAAATAAACGTCGCTGTGTGTTATTGCTTTTTTGTAAAAGTTGGAAATGTCTGAAGCACTTTTTTGTGTGCTGGCCAAAAATTTTCTATTTCAAATTAATAAATTAAATTGGTTAAAAGGTTTTATATTTGTCTAAAAAATAAGAAATATCACCTTCAATCAACTGAAAAATCTACAAAATCAGAACTAACACAATAGGTTCCGCTTTTCCTTATTATTTTTGACAAACCTGTCAAATGAAGAATATAAGACAGATTCGTAAACTAACAAACAATTTGTATTGCCATCCCTAAAGAAAAGTGAAGACGGTTTTCACCACAAGAAGTGACTTAAAGTAATGAAAATTTATCATAACTCAAATTTTATTCATAGTCCGAAAAATCAAACTCGACGTTTGAAGTCGAAAAATTGTATTTTTCCCCACAATTTATTCTTATTCTTCTGGTAAAATTTAAAAAAAATTGTCATCGATGCATGAAAATTGCGTGATAAAAATATATAATCTACTCCATTAAAAAAGTTTGAAGTTGTTTCACATTTATCCCCAAACAACACAACAATTGCAATAAATTGACAAAGTCAAATTGAGTTTGAAAAAAGCTGAACACGAAAGCTTTATCAAATACGCTTGGCATACCTATACGAAGAAGAAAATAGAATGGATTACACCTGTAATCCACTTGTCTATTGAAGCGTTAAACTTGTTACTCATCCAGAATTTGATCAAGTTGGTTGCTCCTATACTTCCATTGGCTTCTTTTACTTTAATAACCACTTTTGACTCGAAAAGAGAACCAATAAGGCACTAATCACCAATAATTTGTACTTACAATTGCCTTCAGTGCCTTCATGTGAAATATTTTTGTTAAAATTGATTTCATTTTAAATTTTACATTTTGTACAAATAATAGGAAACGTGCTGGTACTGTAAGCGATTATTTTTTTAGTCGAAAAGCCTAATAAGGGTTGAAATTCACGAAAGATTATATAAAAGATATAACACGATAACGATAGAATAAACTGACATCAAAGGACAAAGATATACACCAATAATGCTTTGATGTTCACTGGCAATAAATTAAAAAAATTAAAATTTTCACAATTTTTTCACGTTTTGACAGCTTTTCTATATTTTCTTGTTTTAATTAGTTTTCTTTCTAAAACAATGGAACGATATGGTTCATTAAGCTTTTTATTTGTACAAACGAAATTTCAGGACAGCATTTCTTTTTATTTTTATTTAATACTGATGATAAAATAACATAAATAATAAATTAACCATAAACATATGCATGTAATGTATTATTGTTTAATAATTGGAACAAGGGATGGAAAATTTTCATTTGCATTCTATTAATAGCAAAATAAATAATAACGATGATTTTGTGAGTAGATCGATACCGTTTACCCAATTTTTGACATAATTTATTGTAGATTAAAGATAACTTCTCATGAGAAAACTTAGAAAATTTGTTTTCTTTGAGAAAGTGTTAAACAAAGAAGTTATAGAAGTTTTAGTTTTTTACAAATAACTTTTGATCGGCCCTAAATAATTAAAATTTTTTTTTCTGTTTTGAAGTCCATTATGAAAGGCAACTTTTCCACATTGTAATCTTTGCTATTTCTATTAAAATAGTAAAGTTACCCATGGTGACTCACTTGAAGTGGGGAAAACCCAATTTTACTTTTTCGTAAAATTAATTTACTTAAAAATATTAATCGCAAAATTTAATTTCTCGATGTTTTGAGCACCCCTGATTCCAAAAATGCTAAATAAAATTTTCTTAGGTCTGTCTTACTCCTCTGCCTGTCTGGCTCGCTGTAATATACTCGTCAAGCAAAAACCGATTTTTATGAAATTTGGTTAGAGCCACTTTAGAAAATTTTCGTCGGAGCCACTTTAGAAAGTTTCGTCGATAAAATAAGCTTTTCCGAGGTGTCATCCACTGTTCTGAATTTGAACAGTCAGCCTCACAATTATGGCCAATTACACGCCAGGGTGGTTATTAGCCAACAACGACAAAAGGACAGAAGGAGAGGTTGTTGATTTATTACTTGTTGGCAAAATAAAGTTACCCCTCAATTTAAGTAGGGGTGTTATGATGGTTGCATCCACAATTAGTGCTAAATGTATAGCCAGGGTGGCCATTAAATGTGAGGCTGACTGTACACAGACTGCCGATGACTGCCCAAGACTGTCTATGCTATAACTGCCTTTGACTCAATTGCTAAATGTTTGTACATTAACTTCCGAGAGTGGATGACCCCTCGAGCTTCTCAATGAAATTTATACAGGGTATCCCAAAATAAAGGGGTTATTTCTATAACATTTAGTCAAATTCAGATTCAAGCTATTTTAACTGTTCTATACGTTGACACTAATTTAATGCATATTTTGTAAATTTATAAATTAAAAATAGCGGCCAATTTAACCATTATCTTATTTGGTGGGGCTTTCCTTATAACTCAACCGGTAATTATTATTTTAAAAATACCAAAACGGCATTCTATAGTCAAAATATAAGGCTCTCGTTCTAAACTAATCAATTTTTAAAATTGTTTTAAAATTTCATATCTTTAAGGGGAAAAGTTAGTTAAATTGTTGAAATGGATTTTCTCAAAATCGGCTTCTGCCGTTTTTTCCATATTTGGGTACGTTATAGACATTTCTGTTATCTATCGAATGCGTGTTTTATTAGATAGAAATGTCTAGGACCGGAGTTTAAATTATTTGAAATTCAAAATTTATAAATTACATAGTTATTTCCGAGGGGTCAACCACTGTTTTGAATTTGGTACACTGACTGCAGTTGACTGCCCATGACTGCATATACTATGGCTGCCACTGACTGCCCATGACTACCGTTGACAGCTCAATTTTTGTACATTGACTGCAGAGAGTGGATAACCCCTCAGTTATTTCTTTTGTAATAAAAATGAAAATTTGAAAATTGGTACATAAATTAATCCTAATTAAGTTAGTTATACCGGAAATAGGAAAAAAGTCTCCAAAGTATACATATTTTTGAATATTTTTAAAAGTCGTAAAATTAGCTTTTAATACATATACAAAAAAGTCCTATTATGACTACATCAGAGTTTTTTTCTTTAGTGTCATAGTCTCGTATTAAAGAAATAGATTAACTGGTAAATTAAGTGGTTAGAAAATTCTTTAGATGATCGATGGTAATAAATTAGTATTTTTAAAGGTTAGGTAAAATTTTCTTATTTAAAGTTTATTTTAAAAAGTGTAACTTTAAAAGAAACGTCGTTTTAGGAAAAGCTCAAAGTGAGTGTTTTTAAAGCCCCCTAAAAAGCTATTTCTAACACAGCTCTCTGGTCAAATACATTTACAGAGTAAACGAGTGACATTATTTTGACTGGCAACCAAATTGATTTTTTATCACTTATTTTAAAAATGATTTATGAGGAAAGACTTTCGAGTTGAATTAACATCGTGCTAAAATTCAAATTTCAAATTGATACGAAATAACGTTTGTTTAAAGTCTTGAACTGTTATGTAAATTTATTTTAACTTGGGCCCGGCTTTGCCGTTATAATAATTTTACAAGAAAATTAACTATTAGGTCTGTTTTGCTTAAGAAAGTTTACTTTTAATATGTATGAAACTCAAAGAAGGAGGTAGATTTGATGTAAAATTAAATTACATGTAGTTATAGAACTTTAAGGAAACTTAATAATTGGGAAAAGTTGAGATAAACACAAGATGCTTTTAGTTTGTATTTTTTTAAATTAACTTTTTTTTACATTTATTACTACAACTATCGATGATGACGTTTTTATTTAATAAAAATTTAATATCACTTTAAGGGTAGAATTCTAGGTCTATGAGAGAGTGAGACGGATATCTACTATAGGTGAAATATTCATAATGCGCAATTTATTGAAAACAATTTTTTGTTCGAAGAAAAAGCAATATATTGTGGAAAGTGGAAGGTTTTTCATCGACTATCAGTCTTAATATTTTCACCAACCCTAAACTCGAAATAGTTGAGGATGGCACTATAAAATCATTTTATTAAAAATTCTTTAAAAATTTCCACTGCGCACTAATTTGCAAATTGAACAGATCTTTCATGCTTCCACTTTACCTTTTGTCTAGATATTTTAGTCTTTTTTATTCAAATAGAAGCTTACTTATTTGCATTTTATATTTTCGAAGTCACAACCATTCAAATTCTTCGTTCTGTAAACTTCTTAGACAACTCAGAGGCCTATTTATCATTTCTATACACAACTTACGACACCTGTAAATTATTTTAGATCTTGACACTCGCTCCATCTACATTACACTTGACTAGAAAGTCAAAAATTTTGCACTAAAAGGAAATATGTATATGTATAGCTAATGTATGAATTTTATATGACACTGCAAGTCTCCATCTATGTATGTATGTACATGATTTTAACGTTAATGCAAGCAAATTAAATTTTATTCACATCACTTTTATTATAATTCGAATTTTGAGTTTTGTAGACCTTTAAAAGGGGCGTGATCCAACAAAAAGTTAACAGGAAATTCTAAAAATAAATTTTCAAACCGCACATCGCTGTAAGGGACCAGTTGAAAAGAAATAACGTTTTTAAGTAAAGATAATAGCGGTTATAGCTACTATATAAAAGGCAGCTGGTTTTTCAGCCATCTTGGGTCCCATGTCAAAGTGACGTTTTAATGTAATAAACATACATAACATTGTGGTCTAACAGTTTTTATATATTTGGTTTTGCTGTTAGGCCTTACGCAAATGTCACTTTTAGTAATTCTCTTTTATGCAACCGGGCGTAAGAAATTATTGACCTAGATAGGAGCAATAGTTTCAGTTTCTTAAAAGGTACGTATCCGAAAGAGTAGATCTTCTTTAAGAATTTGAAAAATTTTTTTGGGGCCGTCTCTAGGACAACAAAAACGTGTATTTAAATTTTTTGCAATTGTTTGGACGTAGTATAATACTAGTGCATATAATAATAATAGTATGATATATTAAATTTTGGGGAAAACTAATTTAGCTACTTGTTATAGCCTCTAAAGAAAAGTTTGGAAACCTTGATGAGTTGTGAAAGTCATAACTGTTTCAGCTATTGTAAAGAGACATTTCTTGTCAATTACTCCTAATAATAATAATAATTTGAGTTTTCACCCAAAATATAGAGGTAAAAAGTTACACTCGTTCTTTAAAAAAAAAAGTTCTCCGTACTATTATCAGTAGGATTAATTAAAGCTTTTAATTTATTAAAATTTTCATTAGTGCTTTACATGGATTTAATTTTAACAAACTTTTTACCTTGTGGATATTAATTTATTTTTTTTGTTCAAATTCACTTCAAACACTTTACAACTAAACTCTGTTTTTTACTAAAAACTTTGCGTTTTTGATTAAAAATATTTAAAATGTTGCACTAGTCTGTTAATTATTTAAGTAAAAATGTTTTGAGTTGATCAGAAGTTTTAAACTTTTAAAAGTTTCTTTACAATTAAAAAGAAGTTTCTCTATCATAACAATGCAACTCGAGTATTTTTATTTTTAATATTTATAATCTAATTAGCAAATTAATTTGAAAAGTGCAATATTAGTTTTAGAATCAAAATTATTAAAGTTTGTTGAAGAGAAATTTTTTAATTTGAATTAAATCTGCTTTACATTGTATAGCGAGCGATCAAAATAAATTTATATCGAGAAGGCGTAGTTAATCTATTATCTTACAAAACGATCGAAACTCAAATGAAGGAATGGTCTTGTGGTTGCTTTTAGGACCTTTTAGTTTTCTTCAAGTCTTTTAAAGTCACCGTTTTGGTTCAGCCGAACTTCGTTAACTATTAGCAATCATAAAAGTTTTGTAACCTGCTCAACATACCTTTGAAGTACGCTTGGTTTAACTTTCATGATCTGTTATCGACATGAATTCCATTGATGGTTGCCACGAAAGATCGACATTAAAATTAGAAAGCCACTAAGTTGAAAGCGCGACAGTTTAAAATAGGAAAAAAAGGTTAACAAGTTATTAAATTTGATTAAAATTGTGAAACCTATACACTATACAGGGTGGCCTAGCTTAATATGAAGGTTATTTTGAACTTTATTTAAACTATAGTTCAGTCAGGTTTAAATCACTTCTGACTCATAGATCTAAAGTGTAAGCATCAATCTGTAGTAAATGTTTTTCCATTCTTAATTCGCAATGTCAGAAACGTCAAAACTAATTAAGTTAATTCTCTATTTGTTCTTCGTGGCGACACCGTATGGTTGTATTGCTACACTTTACTTTATTTCAAGTTATTTTCTCCGTCCTAAATTATGGAATACATTCCTAGAAACGCTTGAAATGAAGAATGAAACGCAATCAAAGTGAAATAACAGATTTCCGATCGATTTATCTGATAACAGGAGATTATCAGATAAATGTTAAGATTTTTTGAAAATGTCTACCTTGAACCTCCTGAAAGTGGAACACTACTAAAATATATGATTTCAGGATATACCGTGCGTTTCCAAAAAGGGCCCCAGCTTATAGGGGATTTATTTGTAACTTTAGACAAATAAAACCTTATATAAAATTTAATAAGACGTTTTCTACAATTTTACCATAAAAAAAGTTACTATTTTCCAAACAGTTAAGGCTGATGGCGTCTTCGTTATTTTTTTTAAATTGTACCATATAAATATTTTAGTCTCATATTTAGTTTATTCGTAACAAGCTTATCGTAGCCAATTCAGCGGCCGTGGCGCAATGGAACATTAGATTTCAGTGAAAAAGCTTACATATTTAGCTAAACAATTGAATGTCATTAGTTTTTTTCAACAATCCGCTTGCTTGATGAAAAATAATGTAGATTTAGCTTCTATAATAAATTTTTCTTTCTTATTTAACCCTACGGATGCTTTAGCGTATTGAAAAGAGAAAAAAATTCATAATCATATGAAACTAAAAAATGTATATGATGCAATTTAAAAAAAATAACGAAGGTGCCATCAGCCTTAGTCTTAGCTGTTTGGAAAATAATAACTTTTTCTTCACTAAAATTGAAGAAAATATTGTCTTATTTAATTTTATATAAGTTTTTATTTGCCTAAAGTTATAAATAAACCCTCTATAAGTTGGGGCCCTTTTTTGGAAACGGAAGGTATCTTGACCTACACGGTGGAATGTAAACCTGCGTTTTAGAACGTAGGGAAGCTCGATGATGAATGATCTAGTATAAATGCTATTTTGCTTAAAGACTTAGTCAAAAACGCCAAATAAGTGAGATGCAGAGACATTGGGTTTTGGGACCCGAGAAACCCCTACATCTTGCTACTGTTAAAACTGACGAGAAAAACATCACAGCGCATCAACACAGTTGATGCGCTTTTTGTGTTAAGTGCAGAGGAATCCAAAGATCTTCTCAGAAGTACATTGAATAATTTAAATTAATATTTTTGTTCTACGAAATATTAATAAAATAGTAAAAACTGCATCCGAAAATTCTACTTTTGAGACAAAGTTAGTTAGTTTTGAAGAAAACGGATCTCAATAATTTATTGTGTCGCTGTCCATTTCTTTCAAACAAGCTTTATATGTACAGATCGTACCTTCATTACGTTAAAAATTTTGTGAGAAAGAAAAAACTTATTTTTTATTAAGAAAACTGATTTAAATTTAAGTGACATCAAAACACTTACAATTGACATCTAAAAAAAGTTATGCTCGACATACGTTTTTACGTACCATATAGTTTATACAGCAGACGTATGTTTTTATATAGGTCTTTTTTTATTACAATATTAGACAAAGAAAAAATATTTTATACTGACATTGCTTATTACATATTGCGATGAGTCACAAGGGACTTTAAGTTGACCGAAGTATATTAGCCAACATTAGATTTGCATGTGTGGAACCGGCTTTAAGCGATACTTTGTGTACGGGAAGATTAAAAAATTCAAAATATTAAACAACATTGAACATAATAATAATTATAACATTTTAACATAAGTACAGGAATTACTAATATTCGAAAAAGTTCGAACTTGGTTTAATGCGTATGAGAGAAAGAACCTATTGAGAACTTCTGTTGTAGGAAATATTACAAAAATTGTCTTAGTAAACTAATTAGAAAATTATGTAGTATTTAACTGCTACGTCTTACGTCAAAAGTTGGTGTACTTCATAATTAAATTTATTAATTAATACCTCTAGATTTACACTTTTAACATACACATGAAAACAGTCAGGGTTATTCAAAGTTTACATCGTTAATAAAAAAATATTTTCGTTAACACCGATCGTGTATCGGAATAAATCCATATATGTACTTATAAAACTATATAACTTTGTTTCAAAAAGTAATTTAAAGTTTGTGTAAAAGTTTGAAATACGTTAATATGTGTGTGCGTTGACCAACATTTTTAAAGGAATTTCGTGTCGACTTGCTTTAGAAAATTGAAGATTAATAATTGATCGTGAAATAAAGTTCCGAGATTCATTTTGAGTACTTACTATAAAATTCAATCATGATTTGATTTTGAAAGTCCCCTAAGAATATTTTCCCCGGCCGGGAAAAACAAGAGGTGTACCTACAAAACCGAAATTATTAATTAAAAAAGGAAATTGTTTTATGGAAAAGTTTTTACATTTTTGTGGAAACATTTATTCTTTATTTTGGCGAAATTTTCAATTTGCAAATTGTAAGTTTTTTGTTTGTTCAACATTTTAATAATTGAGTCGACGTTTATTTAACAAATTTATGTGGTTTAATTAAGTGTCAAATGTACTTTAAATTCGTTAACAGTTCGTATGAGCTATTGTCAACAATTTGAATTTTTTAAGTAAAAAATGCGTTCATCTATATTACCTTTGCGTATCATTTTCTTCTTAAATAGAGTCTATAGGGACTTGACAATCCTAACCCAACATTAGAAGATTTTTTTTACGATTGCTTAGATGATTGTTTGCAACCGGAACCGATAGCTTTACGTGCTCTCCGAAGCACGTGTGCGGAGAAATTTTTGAGAATCTGTGAGGATTCGAATCCCGATCGGAATACGCGGCAAGCGCGTTTGATACGCTTTAATCCAGCTCCAAAATACGAGCCGGAGACGAGTGTTTTAGTCATTCTAGTGCAATTTATCCATTATGCCTGTTAAATACACTATTTTATTTACAACTAAGTATGTAGTTTTGATAAATTTTGCATAAATCGAGTAATTATTTTGACATTATAATGACAGATGTAAATAAATAATAGTACATTGTTTTATTAGGAGAGAAAGTATCGTTTTGTGTGACGGGACTGTAATTGGAGGATGAGCGAGCGTAGTTAGCGAATACAGGATAGTCGCACAAAATTACTTTCACTCCGTATAAAATATTTTATTTTTTCTTCAAACGTAAAACTAAATATTTTGAATTTTGAAAAAGCGCCTTCTCTTGTCAATTACTTGTAGTTCAATTGTCAAATATTTTTTTAAATTATCTGTAACTTGTAAAAAGAAGCTAATTATTAAACGCAACGAATTGAGTGATATATAAAGTTTGACGTTGGCAGAAAAAATAATTTTAATTCTCAAAATAAAATATGAAAGGTGTTATATTCATATTCGTTTCTGTTTACGAATGGAAAAATTTTTCACCAAAATTAACTTTTATTGTGCAATGTGTAAAATTAATTATTGTTATGGTTGACCCTCTTAGAAAATTATCAGTTTTAAATTTGGAACTGTTACTAATGCATTTAGTTAGTATTATGAAGTTGTTTTGATTTGCGTAAATTTTGTGTTGGTGCGTTGGAAGTTTGATTAGGTCTGTTGATTGCTTCAGTCAAACAAGAACTTTAATTAGAAATACCAAATTTTGGAAATATAATTCGTCATTGAAACAGGGTTTGGAATTCTTTAATGTTATCAGTAATTATAAATTACACATACTGTGTAAGTAAAGTTTTGTTTTAAAATATTTACTATGTTTAGTTAGGATTAAATCACTTCTGGTCTTACCAATAATGTACGCACTGTATTTATACTTTGTTAAAGTGTGTCCAGTAGTCATAAAACTGAAATTCTTACTAAGGCCCATGGTTTGATTCCCACGTGTTGTCATGGTAGCAGAAATTGATATCTGCCATTTTTCCAACACCGTGCTTCGGAGGGCACGTTAAGCCGTCGGTCCCGGTTGCTAAATACCATCTTAGCAATCGTTAAAAGTATTTCAGATTTGAATTACATTATCTTTGTATATCTAGTTGATTCCAAACAGGGCTCATTCTACAGTAAGTCTCACAATTATTGGCCACCCTAGCTATACGTTAGGTTATTAGCCAACAACGACAAACGGACAGAAGGGGAGGTTATTGAGTTACTACTTGTTGGCAAAATAAAGTTTCTCCTCAATTTAGGTAGGGGATGTTAAGATGGTGGCATTCCCTAATTGTGCTAGTATTATAGCCAGGGTGGCCATTAATTGTGAGGCTGACTGTACATCACCCATGAGAAGATGTAGAATTTTTGGATTTTGAAAGACCAGACATGAGTGCTCTAAGTTACTATACTCTCGATTCTTTCATTTCTTTTTATCTTCGTAGATTTGATTCTAGTTTCTAGAATAAAAAATATTATGAACAAAAAAAACTTTTATTTCTCGATGTCTCCCCTGGTTCAAAAATTACAAAAATAATCTTAGAGGCTGTCTGCCTGCCTGTCTGTATGAATGTAACATCCCAGCAATCAAAAATTACTAAACTAATTAAAAACTAGACTTTCGAAGAAATCTATACATGGTGACCCCAAATAAAGGGGTTATTTCGCGTTTTAGCAAATTTAAACTTAAGTTATTTTAACTTTTTTATAAGTTAGTACATCTTGGCCCCAATTGAATGAATATTTTATGAAATTTTTTAATTTGATATGGGGGCCGATTAAAGCAATTGTCCCATTTTGTGGTTTTTCCCTTATAACTTTACTGGTAATTCTTATTATTAAAATCTCAAAAGGGGATTTTATAGTAACAATATAAGGCTTCTATCCTAACATAACCAGTTTTTAAAATTGTTTCAATTTGGCTCCTTTTAGTGGTTCCAAGTTGGTCACAATTTTGAAATGGGGTTTCTCAAAATCAGCTTGGGTATTTGCTCCAATTTTGGATATGTTGTAAAAATCACAGTTTTCTATCGACTGCCGCGCGTTTCTTTAGTTAGTAATTTTTAGGACCGGAGTTACGAATTTTTTAAAGTTAAAATTTCAAAAACTTTCTTTTGTAAGTAATAAAAATAAAAATTGATAAGTACAATCCTATGAATATCAATTATTTTAATAAATTTTTGGTTAACAAACGCTTCCGGTTAAACCTGACATTACAAAAATATCAAAAGTTGTTAGGAACAACCTTTTAAATAGTTTGAATTGGCTTGTAGATAATACCAAACTCTTCATTCGACTTCTGGTTTAACCGGATATGGAAACAACTTTCTTAATTTTTAATTTCTTACTATATTTTCAATATTTTGAAAGTTCGTAAAATTACCTTTTAAAACGTACTGTTATAACCACATCAAAGTTTTTATTTTTGTTGAGATAAGAGACAAATAAAACCTGCCTTTCATCGGTGATCCCCTCTACACACTTTTTCCCATAAAGAAACTAAGTGGGGCCATCATAGCCCTCTTAATATTTCATTATTTTCTACTCTTTTGGGACTTTCTTTTCATTTCGTTTAAGGCGTCTTTACCGCCAAAAGAACCCCTAAAAAATAAATATATTTTTTATAATGATGGTTTTTTTTGGAGCAAATGAGAAACGTAAAATAAATGTAAATGAGGCTAAATAATTTGTTAACTTTAATACTAGGCGAATTGCAATCTTCCATTGAGGGACTATAAAATTTTTTCCAATAACTTTTTTTATTTACAAGGTGGAAAGTTTAAATGTGGAAAACCTTTAAATAATTTTTTATCAAAGTTAAGGGCGCTAACCTAATTTTATTTGATGTACATGTAATGGCTTTTAGCCCCTGCAAAAATAAGAAATCTTGTAGTGGTATCGCTCTTATAAAATATAAAATTAAAAAGATTTTAGACTCACAATTTATGTCTTTAATATTTAAGCAGTCCGGTTTTTAAGAGACAAACTTGAGAAAATTGTTAAGTGTGCCTTTTTACCACTAAAGTGCGTTATGTGTACATAAAATGGTTTGCATTGCAGATTAGGAAAAAGAAATGTTTGTGAAGGAAATGTTTATTTTATTGATTCGGTGCTTTTTCTTTGCGAAGTTTCTTAATTTGTTAAAATTTGCTTGACAGAAAGTCTTAGATTTTTTCGTCAAATAAAACCAATGTTGTTGGAAAAGCTTTATTTCACATACAAACCGAAAGCTTATCCAATCAATGTCAATCTTTCAGTCTCTTAAATTTCCACTTTTAATTTTCCTAAATTCTTTTACTTTAAAAGAAGACTGGAAATGTACAAAAAGATTGATTTTATTGCGAGCAATTTTCATTTATTTTTATTGCTTAAATGTGTTTTAATTTTCCGAATATTAAAATAATTTTCTTCGATTATATTCAAGCTTGGAAACTTAGAAGTGAGAAGTCGATAAAATGATGAGAATTTTCTCTCTTGTAGAGGATTTTAATCATTACACTGTCAATTTAAATTAGAAATGTAATTTGAAAAAAGGAGTTTTTGTTTTATTTGCAGAGTTGAGGGTTAATGCGTTATTTGAAGTCACCATGACGTGTGATTGCAATTTCTCTTAAAAAGAGTTGCGAAAAAGTGTCACAGCTTGTTCTAGAAAATCATTCCGAGAAGAAGTTTAGTGTGTTTATTTTCAACTTTTCATAATTTTTCACGAAGAAAATAAGTTTCTTCTAAACAAAACAAGTGCGAGAAAATGCGAAAATTCAAAAAATGACGTGTCGGTAACGAATCGTGAATTCAAGTTTAGTTTGGTGGTGCTGAACCTTTTTATAATCGCTTCACCCCTTCAATTGGGGTACTTCGTTAATGTGTCTTAATCCATGGTATTTACACCCTGCCTAAAATGCGTACAGAAAAGCAAATGTTAAACTTTTTCAGACAAAGAGATGTAGTGAACTGCTGCAGAAAAAAGCCCCCTAATGCTAAAAACGAGAAAATCTGTACGGCATGTGGGCATGCCCTACCTATCGTTTATATTTAAACGTTGTATTTTCATGAACAAAACATACTCTATTAATAAATGAGTTTTAATAATCCAGGACTTTTATAATCCGGATTACCGAGATAATCTGGTTTTAGCTTTATGAAATTAAAAAAATTTTCAAATTCCACTTTTAATCTAATATTAAATCTTTGTGCACTTTTCATTAATTTTAGTAAAACGTACATAAAATGATTAACGGCAAGTGATTTAATTAAAATTTAAAACAAACCTTGGTTATAATTACTGAAGCTGTTTAGATTTTAAGATATGAAGCGTTTCGTGTACGTTGAGAAATAAAGCACGATTCATTTTAATGCACATTTAATGCATGTGCAAGCTTTGAAAAAAGTCCATAAAACTAGGTAGTTTCGCGGAAAATGGAAATTATAAGCTGATTATTTTTCCATACATTTTTCAGTATTAGTTTTATTCGAATTCGCCACTATAACTAAAACTGAAAATTTGATGTTTTTTCAACTAATACTTATAATATATTATAATAAATAATAATTTTTTATCGTTTTAGATGATTTTAGTTAAAAACATAATACAGGTTGTTATAGAAGAAAAATAAAATACATAAATTTTGATATACTTCGATTACTTCAAATAGGTATAGTAATTTACGTTACCTTTTTTAGTATTTATGTATCGTGAGGTTTATTTAAAAGCAAGTAATAATTAAACCCTCTTTTTAGAAAATTAATTGGGAAATAATTTGGTAGAGAACATTTTCTTTCAGATAAGTATTTAAGTAGAAAACAATGGTACTTTTAATTAAAAGAAAAT
Organism: Malthinus seriepunctatus; assembly: GCA_963924605.1. Classification (NCBI taxonomy): domain Eukaryota; kingdom Metazoa; phylum Arthropoda; class Insecta; order Coleoptera; family Cantharidae; genus Malthinus; species Malthinus seriepunctatus. The sequence continues at coordinate 10,051,103 of OZ004602.1, forward strand.
TCTCTTGTTTAAAAATCTTTCAGTCAACAATAGTAAAAGAAACTTAAGGTAGAAACCACAGAAGTTACACAGTGTGTTCCCCTAAAGAAGTAAAAAGAATAAATAGTAAAGTTTTAATAATATTATTGAAATTTTGTAAGAGTTGATTTAGGTGATCATAGGGTGGCTAAATACTATTTGGAATTAATGCAGCTTTTATTGTAATGGCTCTCGATTAACTAGTGTCGGCATTAAATTTAACATTCTACTTCTTTAAAGTAATCTTATAAATATTTTATTCCAACCTCTTGTATATCCAAAGTTAACTTTTAAGCATTTTTTTTTAAAGTTGCTCTTAAAGCATCCTCTGTATAATACTAGTAAAACCCACTCTTTACATTATTAAAAAATTTGCTTGTAAAGCTCATTCAAAAATCAACATTAATACTTAAATTCTTCCACATCCTGCTGTCCGAACAATAACCTTTTTTTTTTATTTTTCAATATTATTTGTTTGTCTTCGTATAAAAATAAAATGCAAACAAATAGTTGTGAAAGCGTTTGTTCATAAAAAATATGCCCGAAACCCTTAAACTCACAATAAAAAAAATGTCCAAAATTCTATATTGATTCGAATCTAGGGCAAAGTCATATTTATTTTGGTTTGTTTAAAAAAAACGTTTTATTTTTTAATATAACAGATTATCAAAACGTGTATACTTAGTAATTAACTTTGCGGTTTATATTTTTATACCCTTTGTAAAAAATAAATATTTTAATAAATAAAATTAATTTTGCAGTATTTACCAGTATTATGTTATGTTCCAGCAAACTCGAATGTGGCCATAACAGTACTTTCATCGTACGTGTTAACGCTACTTTTACAGGTTTCAAAACAATCAAAGCAACCCTTAAAATAATTTACGATTCTTCATTTTGATTTACGAACGTTACAAACAGACGTGTTTTATTAGCATTTTTAGACTTAGGGGGCGGGGCCCATAACGTCGAGTTTAATATTAAATTTTTAAAGTAGAGGGAACCCAACATAAGGTGAATCCACCACGTGATGACCGTTAAAGTTGCGCAGTAGATTAATGCGGTCGTTGCTTAGAAACGAACGTAGACAGTGCCGTCGTATAATTATTACATTACTTTGGTTTGGTTTGGTATAATTATTACATTACTTTTGGAAGCAAAATAATTACTAGCATTTTAAAAATTGTGAAGATCTCATTCACAAAGTATTAAACCAGTAATTAATTATTAATAGTACTTCAAATAAAAATTTAAATTAAGTAATTATTTTAAATTTTGACAACTTTTAAAAATAATTTTTTTTGACAGAAGAAATAACTAGCTCCGCCACTGGGCTCTAAAGCCACGCCTCGCGCAGGTTTGGTCACGTGGTGGATTCCACTTACGTTGGGACTACTATACCTATAATCCGTTTACTCTTTATTTGCGCTATGGTTGGCCATGAACTTTTATTTTTTGGTTTGCCAAAATAAAAAGCCCCTCTTAAGTTGACTGACAGTTCTTGACAGTACCAAAAAAGTGACAGACCATTGACAGACCAACTATTAACACAATTGAATAAAAGTCGCTACTCTACAATACTTAACCTAACTGATTTTTTTCTAATTTATACCGGGTGGATCTGTCACCCTAACATGGCCAACTATAGCGCAAATAAACAGTGAACGGATAATAGATATAAAAATATTTATAGCCAATATTGCTAATGTACGAAATTGAAATTAGTAGTGAAATAAAAAAATGAGCATTTAAAACACGATGATTACATGCATGTAGAGATGGAAAATTGCCACAATAAATATCTAAATTGGATACTATAAATTTATATCAGAAAAAATAGATCTCTTAACACGTACCACCAATAAAAATGAAAAATTACTTATCGTAAACATATAATTTCTTTATTTATTAGACCTATCAAGAACATTATTGAAGATTAAAAGGGATTAAATATGTTATATAAAAAATATGAACTTGATTATTGATTACAATTTACAGTTTTTTTGAAAGCTGTAATATTTTTGTTCTAATGGTGCGCCCACCCTACGCCGATCGACTAACGGATTGAAAGTGTCTGTGAAGTAGGGGAGAGTTGGGTATAACGGGATACTTCGTATTATAATGTTTTATTTTATTATAATAACTCGATTTATATAACTGTTTAAATAAGCTAATGTAATCAACACAGTTTTACCTCTAGTTGTATTAATATTTGCCTTCTATACTGCTATAGATTATTTTTTAAATAATTAAGTGATATGAAAGAAAATCGTCGTTTTCAAAAAAATGCCAAGTATCCTTTCTTTCTTGCTTCAATAGTTGTACGAGGCACTTAAAATTGTTTGGATTCTTTGAGATATCCCATTCTTCCTTTCAATATTGTGCTTTTTCAATTAATGCTTTCCCATTAGGCTTTTAACCTGAAAAATTTACAGTCTAAATTAGAAATATTGGAGCAATTAGATGCATATGATCTGGCAAAACAGGATAGCATTCAGTTTTATCCGAGTGCTTCGTATTCCATTTTACCCAACTGAGACTTCTAAAACATATTTTCAAATTTTATGATGATAAAATATAAACTTCCGGTAAACAAGCACAAAAACATAAATTCAAATTATTTGTCTTCTTTTAATCTTTTAGTTTATTTTTTTGTTTGTTTAAATAAATACTATGAAAAAAACAAAAACATAAAGAAAATAAATGTTAAATTTGTAAAATGTACTCATCGCCATCTTCACGATGAATAAACTAATAAACAACGTCTAAAAATAGATAAAACAATTTAGTTTAACCCTATTCGATATAATGGCAATGCCTATCGCTAAATAATAAGGAATATCTTGTTCTAACCGTCTATCCCGTTTTGGCTAACTCTCCCCTACCTAAGTAAATTTAAAAGTATGTACAGTCAGCCTCCGAATTATTGGTCACCTGGCTATACGCCAGGGTGGTTATTAGCCAACAACGACAAAAGGACAGATGGGGAGGTTGTTGATTTACTACTTGTTAGCAAAATAAAGTTACCCCTCAATTTAAGTAAGGGATGCTATGATGGTTGCATCCACAATTCGTGCTAGAATTATAGCAGGGTGGCCAATAATTGTGAGGCTGACTGTACGGCTCTCTATTTATCACAACACGTGAGCGGTTTGACAGTCCAGACGGAGCCTGTCCTTTTCCCCAACTACAAAAACTTAACATATTTAGGCTTTTGTGATTTAGAAAAGATGAAAGGATCTGTATTGACGATATATGACCGGCTCACGAGTATGTGCCCATGTAGGTGTTGAACTTACTTCCAGTGGTTCATAGTCCACTTAAGACTGAAAGTTCTTTATATTCGTGATTAACCAAAGCGTCTCGCACAACACGAGTTTCTGTAAAACGCATTTTTGGTAAAAGACGGCTCTGGTTCTGGACTGTCGTAAAACTGTTCATATGTAGTGTTATCTAATCCGTCGTCCAGCGACCGTACCTGCGTAGAGAGCTTAAGTCATAAAGTTCTCCACTGACTATCGATCCACCTGGATCTACAATCTACATGTAGGTGTTGAACGTACTTCCAGTGTTCGGAGTTCACTTTAAACTTTTAATTCATATCTATTCGCAATTAAACAGTTCCTCGCACAACAGGCGTAACAAAAATTCGAATTTTTAAATTATTGGCTTGCTTATTTCATGAAAGTGCCTCATATTACGATAGTCGATGGGTTATCAAACTCGGCTAGGGCCTCGCTGGACAATCTTTCTATCTGATATCGTTGATACGTGCCAAAACTGTTTTTTCCCTAGAATTTTACTCAGTAATAGTAATTATTGACGTGACCTTTCAAACCACATCTTTTGAACTCGACGAAGCGTTAACGATAAAAACGCAACTTCTTTTAGTTTTCTGAACATTTATCATTTTCTTTATAAAATTGAGGTTTTAAAGGCCGCGATTATATGTTTTTAAGTATAAAACGGTAGCTCCGAAATTACGGACGTTCATTCAATAAATACGAATTCTTTTGCACGAAAAAGCAATTTCGATTGTTTTCGCGTTAGTGAGTTTTGTTTACATTTAGGTTTAATGTAACATGTAACAATTACTAAAATTAACAATAGCGGTTTATTACAGTAGAGCGTTTAAACTAATTTAGAAAGTTATGCAATTGTCATGAATCAAATTTGATGGCTTAAACGCCTAAAACAGATTTATCTAACGAAAAGTTGTTTGGAAGACGTATGGATTATTTAAGATGTTCTACCGTATGTCCTTAAGAAATAAAAGCGCGTGTAATTATATGCTTACTAAGGCCCCTTTTTAATCCTATTGTTTTAAAATTCGTAATACACGTAGAAAAAAAATTTAAAAATTTTTCGTATGGTGCGTTTTGAAGAACGACACACGGTATACTATAAACAATTTATTTTCAATTTTAAACTAAGAAGAGTAGTTTTTCAAAACATTATATCAATCATTTTTATTTTTAAGTTAGGGTGAAATATTTTTTCGATTTTAATGATTGATTCAAGAAAACTTTAAAACGAAGTTTTCCTTTCACTTATTTTGTATGGAAAATTCATCAAACTGTTTAAGTTATTAAAATATGTTGATACTTTTAGTAATTTAGCTTTAATGTAATTTAAAAATAATATTTACTACTGTGTTCTTTTCCCTTTTTCATAATGCAAAAAATGGAATGAAAAAATAAATTTATGATAAGCGGTCGACGCAATTTAAAATTTTCATTTTTAAATTTAAAATGTATTCGCTTTTGCTTGAAATTTTATTTACTTTCAAATTACTAAACATTGTAACAGCACTCAAAAACTCTCAAAGGTAATAACTATAACTTGTAACCTAAACCTTTTTTTTATATACAGTTATGTAAACTTTAGGGTTGACTTGAGATTGTTAAGGAAACGTTTCAACTTTAAGTTAGTGGTAGAATTTGTGCAGCTCTTCATTTTGGAAACAAGAAAGAGCTTTTAGGATATAGTACAGTTGTAGAATTTATTAAAAAGAAATTCAGTTTGCTAAAGGGCACGATGGATAATTTTACTAGTAGAGCTAAAGGAAGAAATGGCTCGGGGCTAAATTCATGTGACAAAATCCATTTAAATGCAAAACTTTCCCTTCTTACTTTTTTTATACAAATTACTTTTGATTTTCTATCATTTTTTGGATTTAATATTTTTCGTCTTTTTGGTGATTATTGTGCAAATATTATAACTTCGAATAAGCCGGGCTTTGAAGGCCCGGCGTTAAAATGAACTATGAATATTGTTTATTTTCAAAGATTATAATATTAATCAAATTTTCAAAATCTATTTATAAAAAGGTAGTTTCATTGTCTCTTTTTGATTGAAAAATTTCTTTCTTTTCCTATTCAACGAGTTTAAAAATACTTCAATTTTAGGTCTTGACCCATTATCTATTGATTTCTATACCTTGAAATAAGTTACATTAAACTAATTTAAGGTTGGAACTGTGGTTCGATTACACTGTATAGACGTAACGCTATTGTACACGTCTTTAGTTCAAACTATGAAACTCTAGTTTGCGTTCACTGATGTGCTACCGAGCATCCTCTATCGTTTGCAGTTCAGTGCTTCATATTTACAATTTATGCGAGACTGTTATGTTTTTCTTGCACATAATTCGCTGTTTAAGTTTCCTTAGTGTAATGGTGCATATACCAACTATATTTTACAGGGTGATTCATTGATATAACAGTCTTCTATAATAGCTGCCTAGCCATTTGAAATAGGCATACATTTTACATACAAAAGTTATTCAACTCCTTTTCAAAATTTTCAAAATTTCATTTTTTCATTTTTCAAAAATATCTGTACATGCTGTAGCAGTAAAATATTAACTTAGTTGCACAATGTACCCTTGGAAACTCGGCTCCTCAAAACTGAAGCCAAAAAGTGAAAATCAGCCATCGTTTTATTGTTCTACGCCCAAATTTTACTCTAATGGAACGTGCAGTTGTCATGAAGTTCAATTTTATTCCACAAGATGCGCACAATCGACGGTCCCAAATGTCAAATTACAGTATTGTCAACTACTAGTTTAAATAAATTTGTTTGAATTTTATGCAATAAAAGTAGTTGGCAATACTGTACTTTGACGTTTGGGACCGTCGATTGTGCGCACCTTGTGGAATAAAAATGAATTTCATGATAACCGTCGCTCCATTAAGAAATACAACTATAGTCAAATTTTTTAAAGACTACCGACACGTGACTACCTTTATATGTATAAATAAAGATGAAAACGACTTATTTCGTGAGTTTAATTAGTTAATTTAGTTAATACATTTATTGCTAATTTTTATTAAATATTTATTTAGAAAATTTATAATTAAATTAATTATTTATTCAATATTTTAAAAGTCACGTGTCGGTAGTCTTTTAAAAATTCTAGTGTAAACTTATTTCAAGGTTTAAATTCAAGCGTGCATAATAATGTATATTAATGCATAGTGTGCATTTCATCCGCAAAATTTATATATATTTTAATGTGGTGGCGCTGATGACAGCTCTGTCAAATACTTATAAATTTGCATATTTCTCTTTCGTAAATTTAATTTTTTTTCGAAAATTCAAATAATTGGTCCAGTTTTTGTACATAATGTACTACTATAGACCAATGTCCATCATTTTCTACATTGATCTGTATTAAACTCTAAAGAATAATCAAATTGTGTGCATTTTTATAACTTCTTCGGCCGTATTAAGAAAACCACAAGTTCAAAAATTTTCAAAAAATTACAGTATTGCTAGAAACTCGGTTACATTTTGTAGAAATAAATTTAGGGAATTCTGTCTTTTACTTTGGAAATAAATTGCAAAAAACCTCTTTTTTTACCGTTTTCTTGATGTTATCCAAAAACCACGAGTTAGAGTTTGATGAAAATTACATATGTTGTTTAACAGTAGGTATTACATAACATATATTTTTTTCAAAATTTTTGAACTTGTGGTTCAAAAAACGCAGTGTGAACTTAAACCTTTGCAAAACGTCTTTTCATGATTTTTCCGCAAATTTTTCAGAATTTTCTTAAAATTATTCAGAATTTTCTTAAAATTTGTCAGAATTTCCTTAATATTTTTCACATTTTTTTTAAATTTTACCAATTTTTTTCAGAATTAACCACAAATTTTTCAGAATTTTCAGAAAATTTTCCTAAAAAGATTCTGAAAAAATTTTTTACAATACAATAAGCTTTTCTTGTATTCGAAGAAAAAAGTCTTAAAATTTCTAATATTCAGAGTTACTTTTTTGAATGACTAGTACTTTGTTTTATTAGGAGAGAAAGTACTGGTTTATGTGACAACACTGTGTTTGGCTGATGTGCGAGCGTAGCGAGCGAGTTCAGCAATACAGGCGAGTCACACAAAACTACTTGCACTTCGTATAAAACATTATATTTTTTCTTCGAACGGAAAGCGTAAAACTGAAAATTTGGGATTTTGAAAAAGGGCTATCTCTTGTCAATTACTTGTAAGTTCAATTGTCAAATATTTTTTTAAATTAACTTTAATTTGTCAATTTGTTAAGTTTAACTTGATCTGTCTTATAGACAAATAAAAAGTACTTTATCTGACAACTTTTCCTGCCGAGGCGGAAAAGTTATACTTCACTATTACATATTTAGTAACACAAAGTCGACTTTTTTTGACGTTTGCAGAAAAAATAGTAATCCGTGGAAAAAGTATAGATTTCAATAAATTAGAAAAAACAAGTTGTCTCCTTTATCACTCCCCAAACGTGGTGATAAAAGGGGCTATTTCTACCTGTCTGCAGTTGTCCATAATAAAAACTGATTATTAATTTGAAAAATAAAATTAAAAACTCAATTTTAATTTCATGCAGACATTAACTAATTGAGAGCTTTATAGTACCAGCAGTCTCCAATTTTTTACATAATTGATGACTTCTTTTCTTTTAGAACGTTATACGGTTGTTTATGTGATAGTTACAGTTTATTACAGAGTAATGCACGGCTGAAAAATATTTAAATTTCCACTCGTCGATGCTGTTTTCTTCTTAAATATTTATTAAAGTACCACCCTACACATCATTACGCTACAAGAAGCCTTAAAATAATTTTAAAATATCTCTAGCTTTCTAGAGAATATTAATTTGTAGCTTAATAACATTTTGCATTTAAAATACTTCTTTGAACTCTGATATTAACTACATATAAATTTAAATTGATTTTATAAGGAGCACTAGGTATCACATTACCATAAAATTTCTCATTACAAAATTTCCCCAATTTATAAAATTAAAACTTTATTTTTATTATTTAATTGTATTTATTGATCGAATATTTGAATTTGAGCCAATTGAACGAATTTTATTTTTAAAATTGTATCCAAACTCATTCGTTTACTGCTTCCGCTGCTTTGTACAATTCATCTTCAAATTTTAATATAAATACTAAAATTTGTTCCAGCTCAAAAACTACCTATGTTTTATTAATAGCCATATAGGTATTATAGTGCTGAACTTTTATAAACGATAGGGCAATGACGACTAGGGCTGGGAAAAATATCGATATATCGATATTTTAATCGATATATCGACTAGTCGATGTTTTTAAAATAATATCGATATATCAATATTTCGATATACCGATAAAAATATCGATATATCGATAAAAATATCGATATATCGATATTTTTCCCAGCCCTAGTCGTCATTGCCCTATCGTTTATAAAAGTTCAGCACTATACAACATATTTCTATCAGTCAGTACAGATACAAATTGAACATAAATCGATTACAGCAAGATTACACAATAAATCAAAATTTCAGCTCACGTTAAAGCATCTCGTATACTCGCATAGTGGGTATTTAATTTCACTTTTTTTCATTCTTTTATGGATGCTCTTACTATGAAAATTTATAAAGCACATATGAATTTTTTGTATTCTTGCAATTTCTTGCGCTTCTATATTAAATTTAGCTAACGCACGGTTAGCTTTCAAAAACTTTTGATACGAAATTAATCGACTGCGTTTTTTTAACCCTAAACTCGATATTAAGAATTTTTTATACTCAAAAATAATTGTTAATTTAAACGACCTTGCCTTATTTTAATTAATCATTCATATAGGCCTTCTATACAGAGAGCGATGAAATTTTGATAAAACAGTTCCGGAATTTACATATCTGCTATATTAATGTTAAGTGCAAAGTTACATACAAAAGAGGCAATTAACGTGATTTAAATAACAAAAACGAATTGTTGCGTTAACTCTGCCTGTAACAGTATTAACTCAAATATTTATTACATTTTGCTTAATTAAATATTTACCCTAAAAAAGAAAAGTTAAAAATAAATCTCAATTAATTATTTATTTACTTTTTTTAAGAATTCGCTCAAGGGGCACAAAACTCGAAACAAACAAACTGGAGGTTTTCCTCAATATTTGCCGTAAGTAATAAAACACTCAAATTACTAGAAGTGGGAAAGCGGCAGACTAACTACAAACAAGTTAAGTGTTATGTTCTGTGGAAAGCCAAAGAGACAATTTTATGTTAAATTTTAATTACCGAATTATTCCAAACATAAAATTTCCGTGTTTCGTATTATTAGCGTAAAAAGCCTTAACTCAAAGATGGTTTTTGATGCTCAAAGTTAGTATTGTTAATCTGAAGTGGTCAGAAAGGTGGTGGTTTTCCGCAGCGTAGTGATGATTATTTACTTTAGTTAGTGAGTCTTTGTAAGGTACCTGAACTAAATATGGGCCCCTTAAGCAAATTTATTTTATTACAAGCTTTGTTTAAGAGCTAAAGATTTGAAATAATTTATATTTGCTCTTGAGTTAATACAGATTAACATAAATATTAAACAAAAGTGGCTAAAGGGTTTCAAACAATTAAATATATTTATTTTTATAAAACCATTGAAGTGCCCATATTAAGAGCACCATGTTCGTAATATGGGCACACCATGTTGGACGCCCCCTACTACGTTGGAGGTTTAAATTTAAAAAAAACACTTTGAAAAAACTGAAATATAACAATTAGTAGTCGTTACACATTGGTAATTTGAAAGAAGGGATAACGTCTTGGCATCTAACCCACAGCATTCTTCATGAACGTACCAAAATTACAAGCTTGCTGTTAAAACTGCACTCGACCGATTGCTATTATGATTCACGTTAAACTATAAACAAAATTAAACTTTTTTTTAGCGGGAATTTTATCAATAGAGAGTCCTTTATATTTATACAATGCCAGCTATTGGAAAAATTAAAGACTTATATCAGATTTCAACCAGTGCCCATAATGAGAGCAGTGCCCATATTTAGTTCAGATACCTTATATCATAAAATTTTGTTCAGACGTTTTTTCTTAACACTCAAAATAGTGAAAATCGGCAAGGGTTTGGGTATCTTCTCAATCAGTGGTGTGTTGTAAGCAAGTGGTTATTTTATAACAAGAACGTTAAACCAGTTTCTAACGTTATCTTTATTTTTCGGCAAATTGGGGTGTTGTAACCTTGCTACCTGCTCAAGTTAAAATTTTCTAACTTTATATTTGACATTTGGTGTTGTTAAAAGTAAGGATAACCAGCTAGAAATAACTGCAGCTCATACCCTGCCGTTATTCGTTAACGTGAGATAATTTTTGAAGTTTTTGTGTGTTAAAAAGGTTTTTTTTGGATAATTTTGCTGTTCTTAATGAATTATTAGAAGATGAGTGAAAGAAGAAATACAAGAGTAATTATATAATTTTTTTTAATAAGTTTAAATAAATAATTTACATCGGTATAATTGCACGTAGGTATTTTACCTATAGATGTTGCCTGTAGTAAAATACCCAAAAATGCCTTTAGTTTTCAAAATCAAGAAAAACATCATAAGGAAAAATTGTTTCTATTCTCCTCAAGATACTAGGTACAAAATTTAAGAAAAAAATAATAACGTTTTCATTTTTTTGTCAATTTTCACTGTAGTTCTCAGAAGTTCTTTTCTTTTCATATAAATTCTAGAAATCCAACGAGATAAACCTTAGTTCTCGTTTTGTTTTTTAAGTCTAATTTTCGATCATAAAAATATTTTTGTTAAAAACTCCTTTGACTGTTTTCTCGTATCTGATATTTTGGTGCCTTTTTGGTTCTATTTTATGCAGATTGAAGCCAAAAGCTATTTTCCAAAAACACAATACTTGATCATATTTATAATAATAAAAGTCCCATATAAAAAATACGCAATTACCTACGTAAATTATTTATTTAAAATTATTAAAAAAAATTAAATACAAGGGTAAAAGCAAGGGTGTCTTGCTTCTCGGTTTAAAATTTCAAAATGCTCCCGCGTGGGCGTGCTCTTTACTGTAGTACAGCAAGCTAAAAACATTTAATTTCTCTTTCTTATTATTGCATGTAAATTTGAGTATACCTACGTCTCCCTCTTTCTACAATGTTCAACTCAGACTTTCTTCCTTCCTTAACATAAAATTTTAACCAAACGTGTACCAATAGTCACATACAACACACCAAAATCGGATAAACAGGTTATTTCGATGGTTATTTTTCTATCATTCAGGGGTGTGTTGTAAGCTAGTGGTTATTTTATAACAAGAGCGTTAAACCAGTTTCTAACGTTATCTTTATTTTTCGGCAAATTGGGGTGTTGTAACTTTCTACCTGTTCAACTTAAAATTTTCTCACTTTATATTTGACATTTGGTGTTGTTAAAAGTAAAGATAACCAGCTAGAAATAACCGCAGCTCACACCCTGCCGTTATTCTTTAACGTGAGATAATTGTTGAAGTTTTTGTGTGTTAAAAAGGTTTTTTTTTGGATAATTTTGCTGTTCTTATTGAATTATTAGAAGATGAGTTCAAAGAAGACATACGAGAGTGATTATATAATTTTTTTTAATAAGTTTAAATAAACAATTTACGTCGGTAATTGCACGTATTTTACCTATAGATGTTGCCTGTAGTAAAATGCCCAAAAATGGCTTTATTTTTCAAAATCAAGAAAAACATCATAAGGAAAAAATGTTTCTATTCTCCTCAAGATACTAGGTACAAAAGTTAAGAAAAAATTTTTAACATTTTCATTTTTTTGTAAATTTTCACTGTAGTTCTCAAAGAGTTCTTTTCTTTTCATATAAATTCTAGAGATCCAACGAGATAAACATGAGCTCTCGTTTTGTTTTTTAAGTCTAATTTTGGATAATAAAAATATTTTTATTAAAAACTACTTTGACTATTTTCTCGCATCTGATATTTTGGTGCCTTTTTGGTTCTATTTTATGCAGATTGAAGCCAAAAGCTATTTTCGAAAAACACAATACTTGATCATATTTATAATAATAAAAGTCCCATATAAAAAATACGCAATTACCTACGTAAATTATTTATTTAAAATTATTAAAAAAAATTAAATACAAGGGTAAAAGCAAGGGTGTCTTGCTTCTCGGTTTAAAATTTCAAAATGTTCCCGCGTGGGCGTGCTCGTTACTGTAATACAGCAAGCTAAAAACATTTAATTTCTCTCTCTTATTATTGCATGTAAATTTGAGTATACTTACGTCTCCCTCTTTCGACAATGTTCAACTTAGACTTTCTTCCCTTTTTAACATAAAATTTCAACCCAACGTATAACAATAGTCAGATACAACACGCCAAAATCGGACAAACAGGTTATTTTGGTGGTTACTTTTGTATCGTTATTTCGAGAAAATAACGTTAGTTGTTATCTGCTAGAAATAACCTCGAAGTTACAACACACCACTGATTATTTCGAGAAAATAACGTTACTGGTTATCTGCTAGAAATAACCTCTAAGTTATTCCTCTAAGGAAATAACCACTGAAATAAGTAGCTATTGCTGCTGCTCCAGGTCACCCACTGATTTGTAGCTTTTTATAGGTTCGAGTTTACTTCTCTTGCCTAGACCTGCAATTCCCGGACTCGTTTACGCTCATCCGTCAAACGACAGTTTTGTCAGATAAAATTAGACTTTTACCCCTTCTAATGAATAAAAGTTTTAATAGAATAAGGTACAAAACAACGGATGTGGCCATACGAGGAACTTTTTCCGTCCATCAAATCTTGGAATTTTGTATTTTTTGTTATTAAAATTTAATTATCTTATAAATAAAATACATTAAAAAAAACTTTCAAAAGCGCACTAAAGGAACGTTTGGGTATTGAAGTAGGCATGCAAACAGTTCCTCGTATAGCCACATCCATTGTTTTTATTATTAAATTTATTTTTATGTTCATAGAAATTAAGTAAATTAACACAATTTTCTTCTAAATAATTATACTACCGGTTTCGCTAATAAGCATCATCAGGTGTAGAATCAAAAGTAGTAGAAGTATTCTTCAAACGTCAAAAAAACATGACATTATGTTACTCAATATGTGAGGTTAAAAGTTTGCTTTAGTTTACTTGGCCTAGACTTACAATTCCCGAACTCGCTTACGCTCATCCGTCAAACGACCGTTTCGCCAGACAAAATTCGACTTTTCCTCTTTATAAAACAATATACTACTTTCCAATCGAACTAAACCCACAATTAATGATTTTGTTGTTCATTTATAAACGTCAGGTGCTTAGACAGTGGAATTTAAAACTTTTTTAGCGAACACTAGTGCATTTTTATTTCCTTAAATTTTTATTTATACCTGTGACAGTTTTATACCGTGCGTTTCCAAAAAAGGGCGCCAGCTTATAAGGGGGTTATTTGTAACTTTAGACAAATAAAACCTTGTAACGATGCATTTTTCTACACCTGTCAGAGTGTTACGAATCCGTAAGATTCTGCTTCTGATACGTGAAAAATTAACATCGTTTGCACACCCGAGCGTTTTTTATTAAGAAAATGACTCGTACGTAATCCATCAGCAACCATCTGAGTTCGTTTTTGTACCATCTGCGATAATGGTATAAATTTTTATCCGGCGTTTGCACTTCAACGTACTGCAAATGTACTCGAGGTCGCCGGTTAATTTCAATGTCCCCGATAAATTGGAATTATTTATTTAATTTTAAAATTATTTACTTAATTTTAATTTATTTTGGCCCTTCAGGCATCCCAAATATATTTTTTTCGTCCTTTTAATTTTACTTGTCAACGTCCTGAATATTATCATTCATTTTTTCTAATTTTAAAATCATTTAAAATATTTAATTATTTTAAATGCTTTTTAAGATTATTTAATTATTTATATTTAACGTAACCACTCGAAATTTATACCATTCGATGTATATTTTAAGCCCGCATCTATCACCACCTACATAATCGCATAAAACGCATTCATGTAGTAGCTGAGTGATAATCGTAGAGATATGAGTACCAAACGTACGAAGTCACATGTAAATTCCCACTTCGTAGTTAATTCGAACAAGCGAGTTCTATTGGTGCTAGGAACTTGGTGGTGGAGAATTAATAAATATTCGACGTGCATGGATTTTAAGGGGAGTCCGTGACCAACCGTGCCCATCAACTGTACAACTTTTGTTATTGTGTCAGTGTGGTCGTTTGTGCTGTGGGTAGTTGATGGTCTGGCGTCCCTGCACCAGCGGCTGAGATAAGCTGCAGCTGTAGGGTATAAGCTGATCGCGGCTACCACAGTACATTCCAGTTGTGCAGGACTCTGATTACAGTATTGGCTTCGATCCGACTGTCGATCATTTAAGTGAACTAGATTACAGTCTTGACCTTTTGGCCGACTGTTGATCATTTATAAGTGGGCTTGATTACAGTCTTGGGTTTGTTGGACCGACTGTCGATCTGGAGGAACACTGGTTAGCTGTAAAGTCAACCACGCGTCCCCAATCTGCTTTCGAGGAGCGAGCTACTTCCGCAAATCCGAAAGGTGTCCACGAACTACCGACATCCGAAGGAAGTTTTTATTTACGTTTGTGGATTTTTAATAACATCAACGTTATTTGTTTTATTTTATTAACGCAAAGTTTTATTTTGTTTATTACTATTATAAACCTACGCTGCGTTGTTAATAACATAGATTGTTATTTGTTAATAAGATTATTTTTTTTTTATTTAAATAAATATTTTTATTTGGGTAAGAAAGTGTTGTTGTTGCTGACTTATTTCTTCGAACCCTCCCGTCTTCGACTAGAGTGATACCGTGGAGATTAATGAAGACTCGATACTAAGATCGGTCTTACAACCTTATATAAAAATTAAATGTAACGATCTTTTCTACAATTTTAGCGAAAAAAAAGTTATTATTTTCCAAACAGTTATAAGGCTGATGGCGTCTTCGTTATATTTTTTAAATTATATTCAATTTTTAGTCTCATATGATAGAGAATTTTTTTCTCTTTTCAATAAGGTGAAGCATCCATAGGGTTAAATAAGAAAATTAAAAAAAAAATTGAAAAAACAAAATCCATATTATTTTTCATCAAGCAAGCGGATTGTTCAAAAAAACAAATGATTTTCAATTGTTTAGCTAACTGTGTCCCTTTTTTGGAAACGGACGGTATGTCAAGTTTCTTCCATTAATATGTGCGCTCGATAGGATTCGTTTGATCACACCTCGTACGTATACCTACCTCAAATTAAACTATTGTCTAATCTCTAATCTATGCTAGAAGATGCTGTAACTATTAGCGATACGTGACGCTACTATCTATCCATCTCCAACAAACTTTTTAAAAATTGGTAGTGGGGTAAAGGGTAAGTAGCTTAGCGTTAACTAGCGGGTCGCTAATAGTTACAGGATCCCAGCAGGGCTGGTTTAATCCTCATAGCATATTTAGAACTCAACTCGAACTTTGTCGCAGTATTAGTACAAAATTTCATCAAAATTCGTACAGATGGGCTAAATTTCTTTGTATCATTGTGTGATTTAAATTGAGCTCGTGTGGTTTTGTCATTCCTTTTGAACTTTCTGTTGCTTCAAAAAAATTTCTAAAAGTATCTTTTCGAAACAAAAATAACATATTTTTGTTGTACTAGCAAGCTAAGCCTCTTTCTACTTTTACAGTCAGTCAAAGCATTAAATTTTTTGTTCCTAGGAATTATTTCCATTAAAGTAACCAAAGGTTTATATGCTTTTACGTGAGTGCTTTATGGCATTTACAATAATAAAAATAATATTTTATTATTGCTTTTAATATTCTTCTGAATACCATTTTAATAGAGATTTGAATTTGGATCACTTGTTATACTGAGATGCAGTCTCATCATTCAAAAGTTTAGTTTCATATTGCAAGTTTTTGTGTCGTCTAGTTGTAAATTAAATTATATTCCTTTCATTCAAGACACCCTTTAGTGGTAGTTTCATTAAACTAAACAGTAACTATAGCATTGTCAAATAAACCAAGCACGTTATTAAGTAATCTTTTGTACAATTAATTAATTATTTTAGATAATTTAGCATTTACGTTACTTCTTTGTAAAGAGAAATATTTTAACGTAGTTTATAATAATGTACGAACAGAATTTTGAATGGGATATTGGAACAGCGTATTGTGGAGAATATGAACTTTTAGGTTTTCTATACAAAACCGTTCTTCTTACATAAGATACAATAGTCCTATTTCAATAATGTCCTCGATTAAATTTTAAATAAGCCATTATAGAATCAGAAGGTCGATTGATTAAATTTACATTAACTTGTACCTAGTTATTTTTTAAGTAAATGGGAAATGAGGCTATTTTAAGAACCAATTAGCTTGTTTTAGTGTTTATATTTGCAACACCCTGTGCATTAATTAAATTTCTTTATGAAATTAATACAAAGTTAATTAACGTAAGCAAAAGGTCGTTGTATGTTATGTAATATCTCTCTATAAACATACGAACAGACATTTATAATGTTTCTGGAAAATGAAGAAAATAAATAACTTCAAACAGTTTTCTAAGTTTGCATTTTGGTTTTGAGAAGCCAAAATTTGACTAAGGGAGTTTTAAATGCCCATAAAAAATAAATATTTTTTTTCAGGTTTGGCTTTAAATAAATTAACTCTTGATTTTCCGAGTCGTGGAAAATGCAGGTATTTGGTACAAACACCAAATTCTGTATTCGAAATCAAAATTTTCATTACAAACGCTATTATTTCTAATATTGACTGTCTTAAATAAACAGTAATTGGGTATCGTTGTTTTAGTTCAATATCCAATTTGCGTTAGGCGTTTAATCAAAATATTAGAGCAAATTTAACCTGAGGGCTGTCCGTGTCCATATTGTATTTGACGAGCTGTATGTAGCCCTTGGCATTTTAGGCCGCTTTTGTTCTATAATAATTAATTGTGCTCTTCAACATCACAATAATTATCAATTATTTCATTATTTTAAATAAAAACGTCAGAGGAATGAATAATAAATAAGAAAGGATAAAATAAGGCTTTTCTTTTATGTAAAATTTTTCTCTTTGTGTCACTTTTATGTATACCAAAGATAGTCCCTTGAAAATAGAAATTATTGACTTTTATTACCCTTGTTTGATATTCTATTTGCTTCGCATCTAAAAATTCGTCTTATGGCAGTAACAAAATATACGATCACTTATATCATAGGTGTAGCGTGTAGTAGGTGAATTTGAAAAGAAAATGTAAAAAAGCTTTGAATGTGAAAAATTCTTGCTTTTTATTTTACTTAATAAATTTATTTGTTAATTACACGTAAGGGATACACCATCCATTCTCGACTTTCCCAAAGTAAGGAATTTGCAAAATAAATCTTTCCGGGCTCCTTTTAAACAAACTTTTACAAAGTTGAAAAATTTCTATAGGCCCTTTCACATATTTTAATTAAAAGTGAATCTTGTAGAGAAAACATAAAAATATTTTATTAGCAATAGCAAAACATTAATTCGAAATAATTAAATTTTAGGTGAGTTTTGTTTGTTGGAATTTAAGACGAAAGGCGTAGATACACAAATTGAAATTTAATGAAACTTCCTTGCATTAAATCTGCAATTGAAATTAAACACACGAAGTAATATTTATAGAATTTAAAATTAATTTCTAGTGTTTCAAACATTACTTTGGTATCATAAATTAAGGCCTAAATACCTTTTTTCTTATCTAATCTTGTTTGTTCCGATTCTTGCCACCGTTTATGGACTAAATTAATTAAATTTGTTCCTTTTCTACTCTCTTAGGCTAATATTTAATTTTTTATTTTGAAATACAACAGGCGGTACTATAAAGCTCTTCATTAATTAATTTCGACATTAAATTTAACATTCATTTGATTTGTCTTTTTAACTATTAATCTGATTCAGAATGGCGGCTATTATATAACATCGTGAAATTAAATCTTGTAATAATGTTTTAATTAGCTTATTAAAAATATTTGTTCGTACGTTCCATAACCCTTGCTTTTGAAGCCTACTCGTAATAATAACGAGATAAGCAATTATATTACAAGCTACATAATATGAAATTTTGTTCTTGTTTTATAATTTCTAAAGTACAAGTTTTGTAATTACCTGCAGTATCAGGTAACCATTAAACATTCTTGTTCATTGTTCGAAGCTCCTGAATGATTGCTTTTGTTCGTTTTTCTTAATTTGAAATAATTATTTTATGCTCTTAATTTATATAATTACTATTAATGTTGAAAGAAAATAAAAATTATAATTGTGGATCCAAAATAGCGGCTAAAATAAACTAATTTTTATGGAATTCTCACTAAACTAACTATTTAAGTGTTATTGAAGTCACTAATCACGAATTTGGTATAAAAAATTAAAAATTCAAAATGGTGGAACCAAAATGGCGGCTAGAAAATTCTAATTTTCTAAGGATTTGCATGACACTTGGTATTTAAGCGTTTTCGAAGTAACGAATTTGGTTTAAAAAATTAGAAATTCAAAATGGTGGTTCCAAAATGACGGCTAGCATATACTAATTTTCATGAATCATAAATCTTTGTAAGTAATATTGTCTCTATGATATTTTTATTAACACAGAAAATTAAAAGTAAAAAATGAAATCTGTACAGAGTGATTTATGATAGATGGGTCATTAGAATTATATGGAGTTCTGTAAAAAAATATGAAGAAAAATTCTTAACAAAGTTTATTATCTCGAAGTGGTTTACATCGTAAAATTATTTTGGAATATACATGATGTTTAGTTTAAGAGATAATTAACCCGACTTTGTTATTTTAAGTAGAACATCCTATACATTTGTGTCACGTTATTGGAGTTCGCAAGAGATCACTGCAATCGCTTATCCTTTTACTGCTTTACTACAGCAGACCTATGCAGGCAGTCTGCTCACTTTAACTGAAGCGTTTCTAGATAATTCAAGTAGCGTGCACATTTTTAGGCTACATAGGTTTGCCCTAGTATAAGCCAGAACGTTTGGAGACAAAGTTATAATTCAGACAAGTTAAAATTAATTTAAAAAAATCTGACAATTGACTATTGACAATTGACTACAAGTAATTGACAAGAGATGCTTTTTCAAAATTTTTATAAGTTTTACGTTCGAAGAATAAATTAAATGTTTCATACTTAGTAAAAGAAATTTTTTTGACTCGTCCGTCAGTCACCCAACTTCGTTTCGTCTGACAAGCCCTACTGACTCGCTTAAAAAAGGTGACACTTTTACTCCTAATAAAACATACTACTATTTTTATTTATTTCATTTCTCGAGGTTTTGAGTCCCCGTAATTCCAAAACTGAAAATTTATTTTCTTCAAGGTCGCCTGTAAGGCTGTTATTTTTGTAGGCTAATTATTTGCAAATTTGGACTAAAGTTATTTTACTTAGCTACCTAAGTATAAGATAGTATGGAAAAAGAAATTCAAAATGTCGGTAATTATTATTATAAAAATTTTGAGATTTCGAGACATTGTACATCCAAAATAGAAGGCTTTTCTCCTAACTTGATCGAGTTTTAAAATTGTTTCAAAATTGCCTATTTTTAAGGGGCCAAAATTGGTTAAAATTTTGACAAAACTTTTTTTATTTTTGGATATATTATAAACAACGTGTAGTTTTCTATCGAACTCTGCTTTTGTATTAGCTTCTACTGAGCAGGACCGGAGTTATGATTTTTTTTAATATCCAAATTTCCGAAATCCCTCATTTCTTTTGCAATAAAAATAAAAACTTAAAAATTGAAAAGTGATCCTTTCTTTCTAAAATCTCATAAACCGTTAAAGATAGAAAAGCGGTTTTAATGGCACTAAGAAGCACTAATGATGCCCTTAAGTTTGGCATAAATTTTTTTCGAAATTCGAAAGTGTTGGTGCCAACTTCACACTTGGATAAAATTTACTTGTTAATAACTCAAAAATCTTTAAAGATAAAAGAGCGGTTTTTAAAGCACTACAGGCACTGAAGCACTAAAGTTTGGCATAATTTTTTTTTCAAAAGTCGAAAATATGGTACCTAGTTGGTGGTAGTTATCCTCTTGGTCCTCTGGAACTATGTCACTCTGACTTAAATGCTTTTAACAGTGGTCGTAGACCCTTCAGTGTGTGGGGCATTCACACAGTTTATTTACTTATTTGTTTACGAACATCCCTTTGTATTACGAAGTTTTAAAAATATATGGTATAACAATGCTTTTTCTATAACTCTCTTTTTCTTGAGATACACAGACACTCTTTTTAAATTTTCCAAAGAATATTAATAAAAGAACATCAAAGAAAATGAATAATGAATATGACGGGAATAATAAGTACAAATGAAAAAAAGATTAATACTTTCATGTCAATAGCAGGTAAACAATTTTGAGAATTTTTTAATAACTTTTGTCTGGTAATAAGTGTAGGAATACCTTTCATCCGTTGATAAACAAAAGTAATAAAAGTGGCTTTTATGTTATGTAAATTTCATTAAGTTGCTATCAAGAAATAGTTCCATACAAATAATTATATTAGGACATGCACTATACGGTAAATGAGCTCATGGGAGAAATTACTATAAAGTCGATCTTTATTACTCCCAAGACGTTCTCTTAGAAGATATCAAACGTTTCATAAATTAAATGGATTTCAAATTTAATTAAAAAATAATACAAATCGTGTAGTTTTAAATCAAATCTTGTGGAAGTGAGCAAGTGGTTTGCATATAAAAGCAAAAATATTGTCGTTAAATTTTTATGTTAGAACAGCTCTGCTCGAATAATCGTCTCAAGTTACGATTATCCATGTATTCAGAGTTAACACTCCAACTTTTATTCTGAACGATAATGTTCACGACTCACGAGTCGTGTAAATTTTCCGACTTCAAAACTTGACATTTAACTTACGTACCTTGCTTTCCTCACATATACACCTACCTGCATATTGCAGTTTACCATTGCATTGTCTTGTCGGAATTTATTGTTATTCAATATCTTTATGTTACTGAATACAAGTCAACTGTCAAATACATAAAATGTAAGAAACTCGAACAATAATAGCAAACAACAAAAGACATTTCAAGTGGGTGTTTTGAATGCATTTTAGTTACAAAATAAATTTCTGTGTCGAGTATGTTTCTGTTCGTTCGAAAAATCGTTGAAATCATCTCTACGTTGATAATAGGCTAACTTCTATTGTACTTGCTCTATGATCAAATTGTTAAATAGCCACCGATTAATTTTCTCAAAAGGTAGGAAATCTGCGGTCTGTTTGACGGTGCATTTGAAGTTTGCCTTTGATTCTAATTATGACAATTTGCTCTCAAACGTGTAGAACACAAAGTCAGGTTGCTTAATTAGGATTTAAAGTAAATTTCATACGGCTAAATAAATTTCCTGCAGAAACGACAAAGTTTAATTCAAACACACCTTATATCTGTGTTTATCGAACTGTGAAATAGGAAATTTTTAAATACACACCCCATTACTTTTATAATAAAATTCCACTTTTAAACTTATGAAGGAAATTTTTTAGCTGATTGTATTTTTAAAAGTGATCAAAAAATCTTTAAACGAATTTAGTTGTGAAATTCGCCTACGATGAAAATGTAGTTGAAGAAAGCTTTGCTCGGAAAATTAATTAGTGAAAAATGTAGCCTGTGAGTAAGAAATAGATTTTAAAATTCACACCAAATTAAATTTTAAAATTAGGGTGCAAATTTAAAGGCATGACAATTTAAATAAACCTCTCTCATTTAATGTGCAACAAGTAAGGGTAGTATATAAGGGTTTCAAGCTTTATTAAATTTTCTTGAGATTTAAGATTATTTTTTACATCTCTTGAGGAAATCTAATAATTTTTTGCTATTACTACTTTTCAGTTTGTTGATTTAATATTTTTTCAATTTATTAAACAAATACCTTTAATTATTTAAATTTCTTTGTTATTTTTAAGAAGAAAAAGATATCAAAGGAAGCTACAAAGAGACTTTTAAAAAAATTAATTAATAATTAACTGTTTGTTTTCTTTTTTAAAATGTTGCATCTTAGTTATTTTATTCTTTTACAAAATAAAAGAAAACATTTTTATTTTTACTTTTATTCATACTATTTAAAATTCAAATCAATTGAAATAGAAGCTTTTGGAAAAAAACTAGAAATATTTTTGTTTACATCTTAAGCTTTTCCACACAAAAAAATAAAAATTTTTCAATTTCGTTTTCGTTTCGATTCTTAAACAAATTATTCCGCATTTTATTTTTGTTTTCTGAAAACCTACGTGTTGAAATTTTCAATACATTCGAATTTAAAATTGAGAAATTTAATTTTACTGGGCGTCGTTGGTACACAAAAACAACTTTTAATTATTTCCTTCTCTTAAATCTTTTAACTAATTTCCTAAATTACTAATTACTTAAGAGTTTTTCAATCCTTTCCTTTAGGTAGTATTAAAATACGACCATTTATCTTTTGAAGTTCAGCTTTATACAGTTTCACTTTCATCCTTTCACTCCGTTTATGACAAGAGAAACCTAAATGAATCCCATTTTATTAGAATAATATTTATTTAAAATAAAGTTATAAAAGAGTTTTCATCAACCCCTTTTACAAAATTTCACAATTCAATTTTTACAATTTGAACTTATATGTTACACAGAGAAAGTTTCTTGTATTTGTTACGTGACATAAGAAGGATAAGTTTATTACTGAGGGTGGCTCAAGTTGCACTTGTAAGAGCGTGAAAATATCCTATTTACATTTGGGTTGAACATCTAAATGGAAAACAAACAGTTGAAAGTGCAGTAACTGTCAAACTGAAACAAGTGCAAGAAAATAACTCGCGTTCAACTTGAAATAAGGGATGAAAGAAAAGTCAATGCTCGAAGACTTGCTAATAATTTAAAACGTTTTCAAATTAGAAAGTAAAATGCGGAAAAATATGTGAATATTTGGATATTTTAAGGGTGTGTTAAAATCCATCACGTCTCAAATTTAAATTTTGTTAAATTTGACACTTTTTCCTACATGTGTTACAAGTATGTAAGTGGTTTTAAGGGTAGAATAAATCGAAAAATTTCTTGATTTGTTACAAAATTTTATTATTTTTAAAAAATTTTCATTTCTCAAACATACGTAGGGGTGGGTAGGTAACGTGTATACAATTGGACTTGGCTGTCCAATCGTTTAACAAGTTCCAGCGATTGTATAAAAACATTAAAATGGAGAAACAAATTTTTGATAGTTGGATAGGAGTTCCAAATGAACGTATTTCTATAGGCAGATGGGTAAATGAAAAAATCGACGGCTTGCAAATCAAAAATTAAACAGATAGAAAAACGGATTGGAGCAGATGGTTTGATAAATAATTGAACAATTTGAAAAATGGTCAAAGAAATAGATCGACAGCTGGGCAGATGAAGATTTGTACAGATATAGAGTGTAAATCATATAGTATTTTATGGGATGAAAAAAAGATGAAATAAAGTAAACTTGTATGTGAAAATTAATAAATTTGGCAAATTACACAAAAATGTTATTGTTGAATTAGTGAAATAAAAAATATGAAACTTGGAGAAAATTAACCTACCACTTGTCTCTAAACGGCCTAGAATGCAAAATAATTTAATCTTTCTGCGTCCTTTAATAACAACCCCATGAAAACCAACAAGAGTCAAAACAAAGCGATTTTTTAAGTTTCAAAAATTTATTATTTCTTAATAAGGTAAATGAAAAAATAAGAAACTTGGATAAAATATACTTACTACTTGTCTCTACACATCTCAGGACTCAAAATAATTTAATCTTTTCTCAACCCTTAATTACAACCACTTGAGAACCAAGACGAGTCAAAACTAAGCGATTTTTTAAATTTCAAAAATTTCTTATTTCGTAATTAGGTAAAAAAAAATATGAAACTTGGATAAAATGTACTTACTACTCATCTCTACACGGCTCAGGACCCAAAATAATTTAATCTCTTCTCATACCTTAATTACAACCCCGTGAAAACCAAGAAGAGTATAAACTAAGCTATTTTTTAAATTTCATAATTTTCTTATTTCTTAATAAGATAAATAAAAAATATGAAACTTGGATAAAATGTACTTACTACTCATATCTACACGGCTCAGGACCCAAAATAATTTAATCTGTCCTTATCCCTTAATTACAACCCCGTGAAAACCAAGAAGAGTATAAACTAAGCTATTTTGTAAATTTCATAATTTTCTTATTTCTTAATAAGATAAATAAAAAATATGAAACTTGGACAAAATGTACTTACTACTTGTCTCTACACGATTCAGGACTCAAAATAATTTAATCTGTCCTTATCCCTTAATTACAACCCCGTGAAAACCAAGAAGAGTATGAACTAAGCGATTTTAAAAATTTTAAAAATTTCTTAATTCTTTATGAGGTAAATGAAAAATATGAAACTTGCATAAAATGTACTTATAACTTGTCTCTACACGGCTCAGGACCCAAAATAATTTAATCTCTTCTCATCCTTTAATTACAACCCTGTGAAAACCAAGAAGAGTGTAATCGAAGCGATTTTTTAAATTTCAAAAATTCATTATTTCTTGATTAGGTGAATGAAAAATATGAAACTTGTGGAAAATGTACTTACTACTTGTCTTTACGCTACCCAGTACCCAAAATAATAAAATCTCTTTTCATTCCTTAATTACAACCCTGTGAAAATCAAGAAGACTCAAAACTAACGATTTTTTAAATTTCAAAAATTTATTATTTTTTAATTAGGTGAATGAAAAATGTGAAACTTGGGGAAAATGTACTACTACTTGTCTTTACATTATCCAGTACCCAAAATAATAAAATCTCTTCTCATCCCTTAATTACAACCCCGTGAAAACCAAGAAGAGTCAAAACTAACGATTTTTTAAATTTCAAAAATTCATTATTTCTTGATTAGGTGAATGAAAAATATGAAACTTGTGGAAAATGTACTTACTACTTGTCTTTACGCTACCCAGTACCCAAAATAATAAAATCTCTTTTCATTCCTTAATTACAACCCTGTGAAAATCAAGAAGACTCAAAACTAACGATTTTTTAAATTTCAAAAATTTATTATTTTTTAATTAGGTGAATGAAAAATGTGAAACTTGGGGAAAATGTACTACTACTTGTCTTTACATTATCCAGTACCCAAAATAATAAAATCTCTTCTCATCCCTTAATTACAACCCCGTGAAAACCAAGAAGAGTCAAAACTAACGATTTTTTAAATTTCTAAAATTTCTTATTTCCTAATTAGATGAATGAAAAACATGAAACATGGTGAAAATGTACTACTACTTGTCTTTACACTACCCAGTACCCAAAATAATAAAATCTCTTGTCATCCCTTAATTACAACCCCGTGAAAACCAAGAAGAGTCAAAACTAACGTTTTTTAAATTTCAAAAATTTATTATTTCTTAATTAGGTGAATGAAAAATATGAAACTTGGGGAAAATGTACGTACTACTTGTTTTTACACTACCCAGGACTCAAAATAATAAAATCTCTTCTCATCCCTGAATTACAATCCCGTGAAAACCAAGAAGAGTCAAAACTAACGATTTTTTAAATTTCAAAAATTTATTATTTCTTAATTAGGTGAATGAAAAATATGAAACTTGAGGAAAATGTACTACTACTTGTCTTTACACTACCCAGTACCCAAAATAATAAAATCTCTTCTCATCCCTTAATTACAACCCCGTGAAAACCAAGAAGAGTATGAACTAAGCGATTTTTGAAATTTTAAAAATTTCTTATTTCTTAATTAGGTAAATGAAAAATATGAAACTTGGAGAAAATGATATTACTACTTGTCTTTACGCGGCCCAGGATGCAAAATAATTTAATCTCTCCCCATGCTTTAATTACAATCGCGTGAAAACCAAGAAGAGCCAAAACAAAGCGATTTCTTATTTCTTAATAAGAAAAAATATGAAACTTGGATAAAATGTATACTTACTACTTGTCTCTACACGTCTCAAGACCCAAAATAATTTAATCTTTCCTCATCCCTTAATTACAATCGCGTGAAAACCAAGAGGAGTCAAAACTAAGCGATTTTTTAAATTTCGAAAATTTCTTATTTCTTGATTAGGTAAATTAAAAATATAAAACCCTAGCAAACTGGCCAACTTTTGCCCATTTCAAGCAGGAAGAGAAAAGGTTAATTTATTACAAAATACAGAAATAAAAATTCGAACGCATCAACTTCAATAAGAAAACAAATATTGATACAGTCTCTAGTGTCTTATTGAGTACTTTGAAACTACGTAATTGTCTTTTATAAATAATTCGTATAAGGAAAATGTTTGTCATCGATTGATATCGAGTTATTTTTATATAATATTTTTTGATTGAAAAAATAGATAAATATGATTTAAGTTAATAAATTATCTAATTAAATATGCGATATTGATATCACTGCTTAAGCCATCCAGAAATAATACCCGCTGATAAAATTATTAAACTACCTACTTTTATTTGCTTTTCTTTTTTACTATTGGTCACTCAATTTTCATTTATAATCAACATGGAAGTTTTTTGATATAGGGGTTGTAAATATTTACTTTTTAAATACTAACAGCTCTTTTGATAGCGTTGTAGGGGATTAGCTAGAACGATTATTAAGGACTTAGACACACTGGTGTTTATTGGGTAGTCAAGTGATTGATAAAGGTAGGCACTGAATTCAGTGGACTGCTATCTTAGTACCTATGATTAGTATGATTAATGTGTTTAAATTTTAGCATTTAGTCATGGTAGCTGCTTATAGATGATAGCTCCAGTATGCCCAATTCCTAAACGTGAGATAGGTGCGTGCATGCGGTATCTGAACCTTAGAACTGTTGCTCCATATACTAGCACAAGAGTAAAAAAACGGCTCAAAAAACTTTTAATTTCAAAGCAACATACAATGATTGTGCATTATTTGGTAAAAGGGTGGTTAATTGTGGAAACTAAACACTTAACTCTGTCTCTTTTCAAAGCCACTAAGTGTTCGTCGCTTTCAATTAGGATATTTCAGAGCTCATTTTAATTTGTTTTGATATAAACAAAAAATACCTTGTTTCATCCTTGCGGTTCTTCCAAAGATGAAATAATGTAAATTTCTTTTTGTCACAAAAAATGCAGAATTTTTTTTATCTGCTTGTGCTTGTTGCATGAAATTGAATTTTAGACTATTCACGCTATATTACTCGCTATTTAATTTCCCAATCCGGAATATGCATCCGCATGAGAATAACGTTTTTTTATTTTTTTTTGTTAAAGATAGAAGAGTTTGTTAATTTTACATCAGTAAATCTCATTTTTATTTTCTTGCATTGAAGCTCTCAAGTTTGGAAGCTTTAATAAGGAGCTGAGCACATTGACTGATAATAATAATGGCTTTTATTTCCCCGACGATGAATTAAATAATTTGTAAAACTAAACAAAAACTTTCTACCTACAAACTTTTATTGAAATTTGAGGACTTTCTGATTAGATTATTATACAAGAGCAAAAGGAAATTCATCCTTCTTTAATTCGGATTAAATTCGCGCAGTCGAGAAATATTTTGCTCTTCCATTTTCAGCTGCGTTGTCATTTTGTTAATAGAAATTCGCGATTCCTTGCTCCTCGTTGAAAAAGTTTGAGAAAAAGTTGTTAAAAATGTACTCAAAATTTCTGTAGTACCTAATCTGTTAAATAGTAACTCGAGATTAACAAGAAAGGAAATACTTGGTAAAAGTTTTATAACGATGTGTAAGTTTTTACGTGTTTTAAAGCAATTTAAAAAGTTTTTAATAACTCGCCTAAAGCATTAAAATTCTTACATAATATTTTAATAAAAAAAAGAGACGAGAAACTGATTCATATAGACACCGAGTCCTTTTCTATCCTTTAAAAGTCGAGAAACTAAATCCAGCTTTTAAGTATTAGATAAGATTTGGAGCTTTAGATTATTTATCGAAAATTAATTCTAAATTCACACTTAAAAGCGCGGATTTGAACAAAATAAGAGAATTCAATTTCGGTAAAAAGTGGAAGTTTAAAAGCTCGCCCAAAAAGTTTTTTGGGTTTGAGGTACTTACCAAGTTGTAAATTACTTTATTAAAACGTAACTTTATAAAATTATTTTCAAAATATTATAAATGCACTCGGTTTGGTTAATTAAACGTGACTTTTAATTTATTTATAGTCGAACTCATTGGTAAAACGCTAATTAAAAATTCAGTTTTTTTAAATAAAAATTTTATAAAAGCGCCAAAACCTATTCAACTATTTTCAAACGATCAAAGCTTTCCGAACACAGTTTATTTTAGACTTTTAAAGAGCTCGTTGTTATGTTACACAAGATTTCTTTTTGTTGGAATGATGTGCTTGTTATAAATCCAGATTCTTTTATTCGTTAATATTTTTCTCTGTAATTCTCTAAAGTGGCTTAGTTTTGTTAGAAAAAGCTTGAATTATAAACAATGATGGGGTGTAAATAAATAAAGAACAATGAAAGTATGCCTCTTGAAAATGTGAATTTTTTTTTGTATCTAAGGGCTATTTGACATGAACTAAGTATCTTACTAACTGTTAATAACTGAATCAACTCAAGGAGCAAAAGCAACGCATGACCTTGGACGACGTTGAAGCTTAGATTCCCGTGCTTTTGCTCCTTGAGTTGATTCAGTTACTAACAGTTAGTAAGATACTTAGTTCATGTCAAATAGCCCTAAGAGTTGTTCCAAAAAAGAAATTATTGCTAACCTATACCTACATGGTTCATATTATGCAGAAAGTATAAAGTTTTGTGTTGCATGGATCTTCCTTATTAGCAGAAACTGACATCTCTGTTGATTCGTTCGTCTGTATGTTCGCCAACCCGTATTCTAGTAATTACAGATCGTTCAAAATCATCTTAGAAACGTTAAACCGAGTATCCATAAAACTCAGGGGGTGAGAGATCCTACTTCAAATTCTTTTGCATTGTCAATGAGCTCCAAGTTACATAATTGGCATTTTGAGCTCGAACTGGAGGCGAAATTGATACAGCACTTGTATAAGATTGCTCACTTAATTTGGACATTTTTAGTACGTTTTTCTTCATGAGTTCCCATCCCCCAAGTTAAAAGCTGAGTTTCCGTTTGAAAATTGCCAAATCCCACCTTTGTCCCCAGAGAGTTACAAGTCCAGCATGAAATTTTCGTATTATCCACTGTATTTGGTTGTAATTCCTCCAAAGTTTGCGGACGAATAGCAAACACTTTTGACTTCAGAGGTGCCCTCATCACAATTTAGCAAATCTGGGCGAACGCGACGTCTAATAGTTAATGTCCACAAATCTCAAAATCACCTTCTCTGCACAGTT
Organism: Malthinus seriepunctatus; assembly: GCA_963924605.1. Lineage (NCBI taxonomy): Eukaryota > Metazoa > Arthropoda > Insecta > Coleoptera > Cantharidae > Malthinus > Malthinus seriepunctatus. The sequence goes on from OZ004602.1 coordinate 10,080,808, forward strand.
GTCATAGATTTCTTAGCGACGTGGAAAGTGTCCTCGTTCTGCTGAAATCGCATTCTATACACACCTAGTGTAACACAAATTTCTGATGGCGAACGGTAGGGATAAGTTCGCGCAGATTTTGCCACGCTCCTTTAATAATTTAAATACGTTGACTACTGCGTTGATGGGGACGAAGTACTTATCTCGGAATATTATACAGAACGAAATCGTCAATCAAAACATTCAGATATCGACAGACAACAGAGCGGTGTTCGCGGCACTCAACAGCCACAAAGTAACCTCTGGTTTGGTGCTAGAATGCATCAAAGTTCTGAATCAGATATCTACAAATCGGGGACACCGAGTTGTACCACGGGACAGCAGGTAGATTTAATCCTATAGACGAGTTGTACCACCGATTTTTTGGGAGAGGATTAACCGTTTATAATAATAGAACAACCTTGCAAGTTAAACAGTTTTATTCGATAGATATTATATAAAATACATATATTAATTTTTTTAAATTTAATTAAAATACATTACATAATATACCAACGAAACTTACATTAACGAAACATTATTAACCGTAAAACTACTGCGGCGAATAATGATGGTTTAAACATATTATTACAAATTCTAGTTTAGTGATTTTGTTTTCGTTTAATTGATTAATTTTTAGGCCGGTCACATACTTATACGACATGTCGAATGAATTTTGTTTACGACGTGTGTTGGATGCTCGTCGCAAACAAAATGTTGTAGACAAAACCTTTGTACTCGCACACCAGTTCGACACGATATGTCGTCAGATGAAGTATTATTACAGCGAAGAAAAAAAAAGCGAAAATACTGGGTGCACCCATACAGTTCTGCCAATCTGCATAGAAGCATAGTCACAAGTTGCGCCAGTAATGAAATGCTTATAGACGCAGAAAAATTTAGGTCGTTCTACAGAATGTCTCGAGAGACATTTAAGACTTTATGTTAGATGCAAAAGAATTAGCACTTGCTTCCATTTTTAACAAAAAGGAAGAAAATTTATAGACAAAATTAATAACAAATAATTACTTATTCACAGTTCAAGCAACAAGTGTCGTTTGAAATTGGAACATGCACGGTCGTATGAAATTTGTTTACGACACGTTTTATCTTGTTTGCGACGTATTTGATGAGTGTGCGAGTCTACATAAAAATGCAAGTGTTGCAATTTGAGAAGACATGTCGGCGACGTGTCGTCAACAAAAGTCGTATAAGTATGTGACCGGCCTAAATGTTATAAATTCTTGTCTTTTTCTAGTAATAGATTTTAATTTTTTTATACTAGTCGATCCATTAGCAGTCTTAATTTTTGCGAATGTTTCATTTTGAAGATTTAGTAACATATCCACAAAAATAAATATGTTTGGGTGAGTAGTATAAAAACTGTTTTTTAACAGAGCGTGAAATGACTCAAAAGCGTTGGTAGATCGATACATACTATTTGTTTTAGATGCCCAAATTTTGGGAATAAATTTACCTTCTTCTGATATACAGTGTGTCCCCGGATTGAGTTCACTATAGGTGTAATTGACAAAAATTTTCGGAATTTCATTTTGATGTTTTGGAATTCAGCCCTGCTTGGTCTGAAATGAATTTTAAGCATATTTTCAATTTATAAAAATGAAGGCCCTCGTGACAATGGAGAGAAATCTATTTTCTGTTTAGGTAAAGTGTCTTTTTTGGCAACAATACAGTAAAATGTCATTAACAAAAGTTGTTCAGAATACGAAATTATGGCTCTATGCAAAATTTAAAAATGATCGGTACACTTTGATTAAAACGTTGTTCTACAGTCAACATTGTAGGAAATAATTTTTGAAACATACAAAAATGCCATGCAGTTACTTATTTCTTATTTATTTTCACTCTAAATATCAATATCGCTCAAAATAATAAGAGCAAACCACGCCTGATCTATCAATTCATTATTAATTTTATTTAAACATTTTGAATAAAATTTTATCTCAATTTACAAAGCAATTATGATTCATTTTTTGTTCGGTGACACCCCAATAAAACAATATTACCACCAGTTTTCTGTTATGGGCCCATAGTCTATACGTACGATGCGATTTTTCGTTGATACATACAATCAAAACCAATTTAATCAAAGTGTGTCGATCATTTTGAAATTTCGTATGGAGCCGTAATTTCATATTCTGAACAACTTTAGTTAATGACATTTTGCTATATTGTTGACCAAAACGACACTTTACCTGAACAGAAAATAGATTTCTCTTAATTGTCACAGGGGCCTTCATTTTTTAAATCTAAAAATATGCTTAAAATTCATTTCAGACCAAGCAGGGCTGAATTCCAGAATATCAAAATGAAATTCCGAAATTTTTTGTCAATTACACCTATAGTGAACTCAATCCGGGGACACACTGTATAGTTATCGACTATGTAGTCACAGAAATCTCTTTTATCATCGGGCATTTTGTCAAAAATTTCATTAGCAAAAAAAACTCCTACTTCATTAGGTTCCAGAAAATGTAGCCCGAAGAATAATTTTAAGAACTTACCAATTTCAGAATTTGGGTCTCTATATTCACCTGACAAACCTAAATTTAAAATTTTTGGATACCATGCTTGGCAGAAGTGAAATCTACACCCTGTTAAATTTTTTGAATATGGCCAAAACCTCGTAATAGCACTGTGAATTGCTTGTTCAAAATCTATTACTACATTTTTCTATTTCACTTTTATAGAAAGTGCTTTTTTTATACCTGATTTCAATTTGGTGGTACAACTCGGTGATCAAAAAAGGGCAACCTTTTTCGTTTTCGGATTAAGTCAGGTAGCCGTGGTACAACTCGGTAGTCCCCCTACAAATAATGACCTAAAACTCTGCTGGGTCAAAGGTCATCAAGTAAACGAGGGTAATGAAAGAGCCGATCAGTTGGCGAGAGAGGGCTCGGCGACTTTGCCTATTGGCTCTGAGCTTTCTATTACTCCCTCAATCAGCACCCTCGATACTATACTGAAAAGTAGCCCATATGAAACGTTGGGCAAACGGTACCAGCTGCAAGTTTGCCAAAACAGCTATATAAAAGCGCCATCTGAAAAGTATGCTAATTATTACCTACGGCTGTCCAGTGAGAACCTACTGACCTAACATGGCCAGTATCAGCGACATTTCCCCGCCAGTATCTTTGAGTTCATCCAAAGCTTGGGAAAGATCAAGAACTGAAGGGCCAGAAGGAGTTGCTACAGGGAGGCAGCACAATGGGGCCGATCAAGTGGCCTTAGTGCGCATAAACCTCGGTTTATTTTCCATCCTAACAATCATAATCTCGACATTAAGTAGTCGAGCCATTTTTGTCGTCAAAAGTGGATTCAAAATATCAAAGGCGGAAACCTCACACCAAACCGTAACTTCTTATTCTTATTCGATGGTAGATTAATATTGGCGGCTTCGCAACATACTGTTCTTACCCTTTCAGTGTTTTCAGGAGTACTTACCCAACGATTGCTTTCTTTTAGTTTTTCTTTTGCTGGTGATGTACTTGGGCGAAATTTTTTTATCCACTGTCTAATAAATCGTTACTCGAATACGAACTATTGAACGCTTGGTAACTGATTTTGACTTAAATTTTATAGTCCAGTGCAGTTATGAAATTTTACATGGTGAACCCGGTACAAAATAACCTGAAGATTTTATTTAGTATTTATGGTCCTTATTATTGTACTAAATGTCACTACCTCTTCGAGGGGGGAAGCCCTTTCAAAATCGGGTTTGAATCTTTAAAATTACACTCGAAAACTACGCAGTAAACGAGAAATTATAAAAGGTTAAAAATTAAAGAGTGGAAAATTTTACGAAAAGAATCTTATTTGTGACTTTTCAAAAAATTTAACAGTTTTGAGAAAAGTGTCATTGAATGTTATACTCGTAATCATTTTAGCTTTTTGTTGGGGATTTTGTTATAAATGGAAAATTGAAGTAGTAAGAATTGAAGGTGTAAGAGTACTCGCTCTCTCCCTCTGTACTAGCAAGATATTGGCTACGCCCTATTCTTTTCATAAATTTCTAAGTCAACCTATTGGTTGCACGTGAAAGTGATACTAAGCGCCCTATTTTGCGATATTGGAAATTACTCATTACCGTATAGTCATTATTATTATACAAAAAGTCCCCACCCCTCCGAACGAGGAAATCCTCCAAAAATTCGATTTGAATGTCTAAAATTAAACTTTTTTAATATTCTTGGGATTACCTTGCAAACTATGTAGTCAACGAAAAATTAAAAAGAGACAAAAATTGAAGTCAATAAAAAAATACACACTTTTTGTTTGAGGTCAAACAGTGTAAATATATTTATAAAAGAGTTGCAGCCCTCCGAACTTAGAGAATGTAAAAATCTGTAGTTTTGTATTTCTTGAATATTTGAAATTAGTAAGTTGGGAAAGTTTGGAGGGCTGTAATTCTTTAATAAATACTTTTACGATTTTTGAACTCAAACAAAAATTGTGTATCTTTTTATAGGCTTAAATTTTTGTTTCTTTATATTTTTTCGCTGACTATGTAGTTTTTGAGATAATCGCAAAAATATGAAAAAAGTGTAATTTTAGAAATTCAAATCTAGTTTTGAATGATTTCCCCCCTTGAAGGGATAGGGACTTTTAGTACGATAATAATGGCCATAATTACTAAACTTTGAAAATGAACACTTATTGATTCTACTGAACCTTGTTAGGTATAGAAAAAAATAGTTCGCGGTCATGAAAGCTCAAAAATTTCTCAAGTGAAAAGGGTAACTTAGAGAGAGGATTTTATGAATTAGAAAAACTTTTACTGACGTGAAATTTTCTCAATATTTCGAACAAGATTAAGACTTGTTTTGAGTACTCCGTTCAATAATTGTGGTCAAGAGAAATTCAGAAGCAGATAAACTAATTATATTGACATTGGCAGGTTTATAATTAATAGTATCTTAATTAATATTCACGACCTTATAGTACTTCAATCTAAAATTCCTACAAATGCTAGTTATTGCTTTGTTTGAATTAACTTGAAATCTTTTGCAAAATAGAAAGAAAATATAACCCTAATTGAAGTAGTTTTCAATTTTCAGAACAAAATTAAAATGATATCCATCTCTGAACGTTCTCTCGTTGTTATGAAATGATATTATTATAAATTAGTAATGAGAAATTACATTTTAGTTAAGAATTACGTAAAAGAAGTAAGGATCTAGTTAAACATTAACAGTCGGTACTATAAAGCTCTTGGTTAATTTTTCATCAAATGGGAAGTACTCGTCCATGAATTACTTAAAAGTTTGAAACCTTTAAAATGATTATTTTTACAAATAGCTTTCGGTTGAAAATTTTCATGCACTTCCTGTGAATTTTCTTATAGTAATATTAAATGGTTATTTATGGAGCTGCATTAATTAAATTTGCATACACTTTCATCATTCAATAGATTTAATTCCAGTCAAATCCATTCGCAAGAGATAAGTAAGATCTCTTGTAACCGATTCTATGCGTGAATTTGTAAAGGAGTTCTAGAAATCGGAGAAACTAAATACCTCCCTTTCCTATGATATTTAAGACACAAATCGTAAATTCATCATTACTAGGTATTAAACTTCTAACTCAAAATACCTATGACGTGTAATTAGGAGTTGGTTAAGAAAAAGTGGAAATTGAACAGCTTTGGTTGCTTAAACGTGCTTAATTTATGTAAAATTTTCTAGAAGATTTGCTAATTGAAATTTCTATTTTATTATGACTTTTAATAAATTTTAATTACAATTCTAAAAGTCAACTAAATCTCATAATTGATTAATGATAGGACCCGTTCACTGAATGTGGGTTTTGCTTCTAATCTTGATGCGGAATCGTTCAAATTAAATTGGAAATTAATTTAGCTTATAATTTTAAATTGCAAGACTAAACAATTTCAAATATTTTATAATGGGCGTCAACTTGTGAAACTTGCGTTAGAAGAGGTGTATTTTGATACATTTTTACTAAATTATAATTAATGAACAAAGTTAGTAAATTTGTTTCCTATTAACCCTTAATATTAAAACTTTATATTTTTCCGTAATCTATTTGGGGTAGCTTAAAACGTTTGATTGAGAAATACTTGTTTTATTATTTTCTCTCTTTACAATTCAACTTTGTGGCTTTAGGCACTTCAATTTAAACGTAGTATTAACAAATCAGATTGAAATTCAATGATTTAATTATGGAAAATCTAGCAACCCGTATCGAAAATCTTTCAGATCCTCCTGTTTACTTGACAGGGCGGAATGTTTATCTTTAATAAGAAATCTTAACATTTTGGAAAATTAATTAATAGTAACACATCTGCATAATTACTTAATTAATTGTTTGATTAGTTGAGTTTCTTGAGGAATTTGATTATTTTATTCTTGGGGTTGAAAGAGCTTTTTCTTGAAGAAGGAAAGGTTAGATTGTCAATTTTCACGTGTTAATTTGAATATAAGCAAATTAAACGTTCGGAACGTTAAGTAATTTCTAATGTAAATGTTATTCACATTAATTTTGTCTTCGTAGTCTCCTTTAATAAATTGTCAAGCGATGTATAAACAAATTTAATGCAATGCATACATAACGTTAGGATATTTGATTATGTAACGTTGCAAATTGAAGATATTTTAATGTATGTAGTAATGCTAATAATTAATAATTCATACTGGGACGAACATTTATACTATAAGTCCTTTGAGATTTATAAACATTGCCATCATACATGTATAGCCATACTTTGCATGTTTATACTTATATTTTATGTTACACAAATACAGTGTATTATATCCAGTTTTTGAAATTAATAGTGCGCCTTTACTTTGAAAATTGACAAAATCGGTAGATTAAATTAATTAGCGTTTTACGTTTTTGTTAACATCGTGTGTGAGCCACCCTGGCTCAGATTAGATGTTTCTACGGAATTGCAACTATAGGAACTCGTGACCTATTTTCTTTGAACTATTTTTTCAGATACGTCTTTTTTAGATTTCAATATTTACTATTTGCTTATATCTCAAATTTTCAAAAAATGAACAAATATTGCTACCGGGCTTTTTGTTATACAGTGCGCGCGAAAGGTATGGAACATAGCAAAAAAAATTTTTATTATTCAATTGTCTATAAATGACAGTATAAAAATGTTGATACCTTACATAATAAAATTTTGAAAAAATAAATTACCATGATTTTTAATAAAAGTATTTATTAAACATCAAATAATTTATTTCTTCAAAATTTCCTTCTCTAAGGTATCAACATTTTTATACTGGCATTTAGACAATTGGGTATTTTCCAATTTTTTAAATATCGATTATTACTGCGTTATTGCATAGCAAAGTCGATTATCAATGACTTGGGCACACTAAAAATTTGTTAATCAAAAAAGATTTTTTAAAAACTGCTTTAGAAAAAGCATTAAATGCTACAGTTTCAAAGTGAAAAGTTAAACGGAAGTGACGTAGCTGGTCGTATAAATCACGTTTGTTGCTTAGTTACATGTGTTAAATGTCAGTTAATGTGTAATCCAGGTTATAATAAGTTGGAGCTCATGAAGTTCAATATTGACAGGAATGATCCATGACGTCACGCCGCGTTTATGCGGGAAACTTTATAGTTTGAATTTCAAATAATTTTTCTGGCAAAACGTACAGTCGCAATTTTTTTTAAATGTGGTTTTGGGATTACGCTATCACTAAGGTAACTTTCTAGATACATTTTAAAAAATTGGAAAATACCTTATTGAATAATGTACCCAAATCACGAAAAAAAATACGTTATCATTTAAAAAAATATATTTGTGACGTCATTCATTACTTAAAAACAAATTAATATCGAAAAATGATTTTGTCATTCAAATATATATTTAAAAAAAAATAAAATCGACCTATTTCAAGATTTACCAACAAAACATTTAAGTTTTATTTTTTTATGTTCCATACCTTTCGCGCGCAGTAAATAGAATTCAGTAGCCTAACATTTTTCTAAGATTTAAAATTTTGCAGTGATTAGTTAGCTACATTAAATGGAATGGACTTTAATGAACCACGCATAATTTATGTCAAACCTCCATCCATCAATATAACCTCATCAATCCTCTCTTAAATACCATATATGACAAGGATTTCATATTACTTACCGGTGACAGAACTTTACCAACAATGTATACGATTAATGGAGTAGATTCTTGTAAATAGCTGCAAAGTGTTTATTTTTTTAAGCCAATGCATCAGCGACATTATCACATGTTTTGTTACCGTTGTAATCTCTTGCCCTATGTGTCTTACACGTTGACGCGATTTCGTGCGATGCGGTTGTTGCCGGCGACTTTTCATCGATAAACGCGGTAAAAATAACAAAATTTGATTTTTCAAACATTTATTCCCGGTTGCATAAAAGAGAATAGGGTAGGGGAGACTTGGGCACGTTCAGACGCCGGGCACATCCGGACTTTTCCAAATTTCCGCCAGAAGTTAGTGTTATTGCGCTGCGGAGGTAAAAAACTATCTAAACTATGACGTCACATCCTGTTTCGAGGTGTCAGCTTAAAATCTTTTGAATCCAAATTTTATATTTCAAATAAAGTGACAAAAGAGCCGAGATTTTTAAAAAATTTGCAAGTACTCTATTATATTTTAATCCGAGAATTATATATATAATCCTTAGATATGGCAACGTTACACAATAAATAAATAACTAAACAAAAATGTCAAAGTTTGACAAAATAGATTCGCTAATAAACTACTCGTATTTTCACAATTTAACACCAAAAGAACTTAACCTCAGATTTTAATATTTATTTACAAACGTCAAACTTTGACATTACATTGTGTAACGTTGCCATATATCAAAGGATTATAAATCTAATTCACGGATTAAAACATAATTCTCTTTTATGTAACCGGGCATTACAGTCCTAGCAAAATGTTTAAAAAATCAATTTTTGCCTTTTTAGAATAATAAAGAGACTGCAATTTAGTTACAGAAAAGTATAGAAACATTCAGTTTGAGCCACGCTCTCTACATTAACTCTGCACTGCACTGATGATTTGATTATTGAGCACAGCTTTCATTGTTTTTTCCTCAAATTATATATCTACTTAAACAAGGATTCTTTCAAGATGAAACCCTGTCTAACAAAATAACTAAACTTTTAGTATCTGATGCTCAATAATAGTAAATAATTCAAATTTTTTAAATTTTCAGTTAATTTTTCTTGAAAAGAATGTTTTAATATTGCTAGATTTTCACATCTTTTTTGTATCATCTTTCGTCTCTGGTCTTGAGAATTTTTTTTTAAATTAAAAATAATTAAAATTTTTAAGTAATCGGTAGGTATTTAAATTAAAATGAAAAAGTAAAATTTCTTTTTAATAAATTATAAGTAAAAAATACAATTATCCTTGTATTTTGTCTTTCATATAGGCTTCATCAATTATAAATTTATTTTTCTTGTTATTCAATTGAAAAAGACATTAGAAATACAATTTTTAAATTTTTAAACATATTGGGAATAGTCAGTCCCTTAACGGAAGGAGAAAATGTCACTCTTTATCATGTAAAAATGTGGAAAACTAGAAAAATTAATAATAAAATAGGTTAGTCTCTGTTATTATTTTATTCACTTTTGGGCGCTGGTTAACCTCTTGTATTCTGTTTGCTTTTAGAAAAAGGGTAAACCATTGGAAGTTATTTAGGCCAGAAAAATAATAATTAGAAGTATATAGGATTGAGGTAATGCACAACCGCTGCAGAGAGCCTTTCAAGGGTCTAATTACAACTTATAATTTTAGTTTTCAAATATTTTTCCTACATTACATTTAGAAAATTAAAATATTATTTATTTATCAATGCTATAGCTGGCTTTATGAAACTCTTATGGGGGCGTCACACACACAGGCTTGTCTTCCCGTTTGGCCTGTGCAGGCCGCACAAGTCAAACCGGAGCGTGTGGATATCGTTCAGGCGGCCTTCACAGGCCAAACTGGAAGGCAATGCCTATATGTGTGGATAGGCCTTTATGGTGGAGACATACACATAGGCTGTGTATTCAGGCGACCTGTACAGGTTATCGTTTAGGTGGCTTGTGCAGGCCTGAACGATGTACCCTCCGGTTTTATCTGTGCAGATCGGGCCTGGACAGGCAACGCCGGAGTAAAAACCTGTGCGTGTGACTTCGGCTTTATCTTTATTGCCGCAGTATTTTGAAATCGTGTATTATTATTCTTCTTTTTACTGCAATAATTATTTTCAACACTTTAATAACGTCATTAGGTTGATCACAATCCACTTTTGTTACAGTTCAGCAGCAGTTAGAACATCGTTCAGGCCTGTTGAGTCGAGAAGTATTGCTCCATCAAAGCAATGAGTAATGCAAAACTTTATACGCGCCAATTAAACAAAAATAAAATCTGACAAGATCTGAAACATTCGCCTTAGCGATTTTCACCTGTTTCGTCCGCTAATAATACACCTTTAATGGCAAAAGTTTCACGGATCTTCAAGCAGTTGAACGTGGAGTTGGAGTGTGTGAATATGGATAAGACAGTAGATCAAAATATTTCTTCTTCTTTTATTAGCTATTTGTGACTCATTGTCGCATTTATGGAGGGAGGCATACAAAGCCTCCTCATTTTGACTAAAAATAATATTAATATAGCTGCAGGGCAGCTGAGTAGTCAGCTGTTGGTGAGTAACGACACCACGGTTACTCGATGTCATACTCGAGGGCGAGAGTCCTCAAGACTTGCAGTCGGAAGTAGCATTTAATGAAACCAGTGTTTTTGGTGTTTTCTCTCTGCTTTAAAGGACATAATATGTTAAGGTTTAGCTGGAAACCCTCCCTAGCGGAAATTCCTAAATACGCTACTGCTGTGAACTAATTTCCTGGAATTTTTACAAACGCAAACTGAAATGTTTCTAATAAAATAAAAAAACCACTTACTACCCTAATAATCTTGTTTTTTATGTGTTAACATAACTTAGTGTCAATACAACATGTTTAGGTGAGCATTTAACACACTTTGGTTAAAACTCGTTCACCCGTTACAAAATTCTTCGTGGATCAGTGATTTTTCGAAATCTAATACAAAGCTTTTCTTTGCCCTCTAGGGAAAGGAAAGAAAATAGGGTAAATAACGAATTTAGAAACCACAACTATTGCGGGAAATAGAAATTTAAAAATATTCTGAAAATCTGAAAAGAAAAAAAAGAATTTCCTTGATTGGGATCTAATAAATCTAACAAGTTTACAGCCCTAAGCTATTTACTTTCTACCTTGTATAAAAAGCTCACCACCCAATCGTCAATACTATAAATTGTATTTCCATTTTAGTAAAGTGAGCAGTTATTAATACGCGAGTTTCACCAATTAAAAATATCTTTTCTTTTGATGTTCGATTCCCCCAATTGACAGGCACAAAAGATTGCTCGTTGATTAACAATATTAAAAATCGCAGCTTAAAAAGCTATAAGTATTTAATTAAAATTTTAATTTTTGGTGGACAAGTTTAATTGCAACCCTAACTTAAAATGTGCAAAATAGTAATTTGCTTATCATATTAAATTTATTCCGCTCTACAAAATTTAATCCTTTACGTCAATATACCATAATAATTAGAAATGTGGGATATAATACCCTATTTACATATGTATACGTAGTCCACTCATTAAAAATACACGAAAGGGGGGTGGTAAATAATTAAAATTTCGATACAGTTTGCTAGGTTGCTTGTGAGTAGTTCAGAGAGTGTTATGTTTGATTGTAGGCCATAACTAATCTCTCATAAGCATCTAGTTTGCCAAAATTTGTTTTGGCAACCCTGGGGGTACTCAACCCTGAACCTTCTTTATAAAGGCTCTTGCTGTTAGTGAGCAAGAGAAAGCTCAGGTGGCACACCCTGTATAAATGATCCTAAAAGCTTTATTTTTGAAACGCGACTACATGTTGTACGAGATCAAAAGGCATCAAGTTACCTAACTGTGCACAAAAGCCATATCGTGAAAAAAAAGTAAAGGGCGTTGGAAGTCGGAACTTGTCAAATTTTGTAGATTCATTTGTATAAAAAGAATTATTTGTGCCACAATTGAAGATATATATTTTTTAATTTATAAACAAATTTCTACTCCTGAATAATTACTCTATCAAAGAAAAACAAGATCAGCTCTATGCGTTATTTAATAACTGAGAAAAAAACTTTTAAACTCTTTATCTTCATATCTAATAATCGAATTTAGAGAAGATCTGACACTTATTTTAGCAATTTTTAGTATCTAGGCCCAGATACAGACAGGGGCGGGCGCGTTACGTCTTATCTCGTATACGCGTCACTGACTAATAAACTCAGACAGTTATCTGGATGCGACTTTTGGCAAACTATTGTAAATAGATCATTCTGAGATGTCACAAACGCACATCCCGATATTTTAGTCTGATTTTGAAATATTAGCCAAATACTCGTATTTGCCCTTACGCTAAGATGAATTGATGAATATTGCTACAAGATCAATAACTAAAGCTCCTAAAAGTAAACAAAACCTATATTATTTACTTCTTTTCTCTCTTTTAATCTTAAATGTTATTTTCGTAGTTGTCAACCAGGCAGACGAGCAAAATTTTCTTCGCGAAAACATTTGTTTTTTTTATAAGAAAAATATTTGAAACTGAATATTATCGCAAAAAACAAATTAGAAGGTAACTCAAGTTTCTTTTGCAGTAAAGCAGGCGAAAATTTTAAAGTATACAATTTTTCGCGAGTCATTGAAAATGATGAAAAACCATTTCAATTAAAGTTTTCAATTTGAAAAGCTACTTATGAAAAGAAAGACTGAATAAATTGTATTTCTAGGACGAGGTTTACTTAGAGTAGATTTCATTATACCACACTAAAGTAGCGATTTTGAAAGGACATTGTAGAAAGTTCTTTGATTAAAAGTAATGCTGGAAAATGGTCAAATATTTGCATGAAAGCTTTCTGAAGCTTTTCTGTCAATTAATTTTTAAATTTTAATCTTCTTATCCTTACAGTTTTGTTTTTTTGTCTATAATGGATTGAATTTGGTTGTTAATTAAGGAATAAATTTTCCTAAATTTAGTATTACAACATTTTTTACTACAATAGCCTACGATATGCCTCCATACCCGCATCGAGTTTGATTATTCAAATAGATTCTGTAATGACTACCGAGTTAAATTACAATCAATTCGTTTCTTTTAATTTATTTTAATTAATGGACTTTTTTTTCATTGCTTTTTATTTCAATTATAAAAACGTAGGTATACTTAAATTATGTTGTATGTATTTTATTGGATCATGGGATTTCCCTGGAGCACACGAAAACAGAACAGTAATCCTAGATACTATCGAGTATTTCCCAGTTGCCATTGGACAGTTTGAGGCTCACTTTAGTGAATTTCCTACTGTAAAATAGTAATCTGATGAAACTATAAAATAGCCACTTGCGAATTCTCTTACAATGCTGCTTTTAAAACGTGTAAATTAATTGTATTCGACTAGAATATTTGATAGTTTACCCTTCGTTATAAGTGACAACTAACATCTAACATTAACCTCAGAGTAGCAGTAGCCTTAGCTTTACTAAAAACATTATGGGAGAATTTCGCAAATTTCAGCTTTTAAATGCGCAACACATCTTAATTTATTTTTTTCCATTTCAGATAAAAAATGAGATGTCAACTACACAAACGAAAATTTTAAAGTGTACGAGAGTAAATTAACTAGAAAAATAACTCATGTTAAAATCGTTAAGTACGGAAAGTGATAAAAAGCAATGGAAGCATAGATTTAGTTTAAAAGAAAGCAGAAAGCATGATACGGTAAGTTTTTTCCATAATTTTGTTTCGATTTGTGAATTCGTAATTTATACATTTGATCGGCAATAATTGAAAATACCAAAAATACGCTGTCAAATTTTTTATGGTAATTTAATTAAAATCGGAGAACAAATTAATGTTTTTAAATTTTTAATTCCAAGTTTAAATATCAAGGGGATTAGGGATGATACTGTTGTATATAACCGAATTTTAAAACAAAATGATTTAATACTTTTTTAATTAAAAGGTTAATAATAAATAAGGATGATGGTTTGATCCATTTTTTATGAATATTGGATGTTTGCTAAATACCCTTAAAAGCCAAAAATAATTTTTTGCATCATTTTAAAGCAAAATTTTGACATACAAAAATTCGATTTCACGTCCCTAACAAAAGAAGACAACTGGAAAAAAATTATTGAGAGAGACTTTAAGTCGTCAAATACTCAGTCAAACTGTCAGATTTCTTATTTTCTTTTTCAAAGATTTTAAAGTAAGTTTCACATACGAACTACTAAAAGTATAAATAGTAAGGACATTTCAATTATTTTGAAAGGCGATAGTCGAGTGTAAACGTATACTGCATTCGAGTGATGGGGTTGAAATAGAAGTACATTTAAATCCAAGGGAATTTGAGTAGTAGAGAAAATTGTGTGAAATGTAGTAAAATATTTTGAATTTTGAATAAGAGAGAGGTTCGTGTCAAGTCCCATGAGAGTTCAATAGTGAAGGTGTGTAGGTTTAGAAACAGAATAAGGATAATTATGTTTAAATAAACCATTATTAACGTATCAAGAACTGTAACAGTCATAAACGAAATTTAAATACCTATTTAAACTTTTAAATAGTTAATATAGGCAAACAAGGAATTCAAAGTTACTCCTGTTATTAAATCAAAGATGCCAAATTGAACTAAATAAACTGAAAATTTAGTAATACATACTGCTGAAATAGATTATACAATAAAATTATATTTTGGAAGTAGGGGAGAGTGGGGCATAATGATCCCTTCAGGTGAAATGATCCCCCCAATTATTAAAGAAACCAAAGGTGTCATCTAGGTTGCCGTGGCAGAATGTCATAGTTCAAGTTGTTTACACTTACGGGCAGTTCATGTAGTAAGTTCTTAGACGTTCGTATTACAGTTATTTTCGTTTTTTTTTTTTTCACTCATTGATATAAGGTAAGAGCTTTTTAAATTCTGCATTAAACCTATGTGTTGTTATTTATTGAATCGGATGTGCGTACAATGTGTTATGGTATATTTGAACTTTAGAAACCTTAGATAGTTACATGCGTATTATCTCATTGAAAATTTGTAGGTTAGATTAGATCCATTAAGTGCATTTGGGGCAAAAAGATCCCCTGTTGGTAGTCCATAATGATCCCAGGATCATTTTACCCCACTCCTAGGGAATTGTTTCACAACATTTATTAAATGCGTAAAAACATAACTTTACTAATAAGCCTTACCTAAAATGTTGTTATGGTTATACATAATTCACAAATAGGTAGGTAGAAACTATTACTCAGTGTGGGATCGTTTTACCCGATTGAAGGGATCATTTTACCCTCACCTTTGGGGTAAAATGATCCTTTTGCTGGGTGTGCATTATGTCCTTTGCTACAAGAGCTCTTTAATCATTTAACCCTGGTGACCTTGCCAAAAGTTTAAGTAAACTATACTCTTTCTTTTATAAAAAGATCCGCTGTTTTAACACTTACTTTAGTGCTTGTATGAGGCATTCTTTCTTAGAGGGATCATTATACCCCACTCTCCCCTAATAAGTGTTCGTATAGCAATTATATTAACGGTACATAAATTATACAGGGTGCGGACTTTCACAGCGGGACATAAGGAATTAACATTAAAAATTATCAGTGATGTAAAATTACCGCAATTTAAAATGTTGCTAAAGAACTCGCGTCATTTACGATTTTTTATTACCACTTTTAATCCTCGGGTATTTTATTTTGAAATTGGTAAATTATTGCACTAATTTACAGCCTAGAATTTAACTACAGCATTGCACTATTTTAATTTATGGTAATTTAAAACAGTAAATTATGTTATTAAGTTCGTAATTTAGGGTATTGCGTTTCTTAATTTACGGCATAAATTGCAAATTTAATTACTGCCCAGCTATATGGTAATTAACGGTAACTGCAAACGGTAAATTACTACTCTCCAAATAAATTTACCGGGTGTTGAATGACCTACCGATACATAGGGCAATAGCACGTAAAATCACGTTTTTATAAATTCCTGCTTCCCTAATTGTTTTAGAGCAAACATTTTATACTACATTTTATCATACTTTTATTTAAAGAGCAAAAAAAGACTTTAGAAGTTGTTAAAATTTTCATTAATCAGGATAGCAATTTGAATAACAAGCAATAATTTATTTGTGTATCGTAGCAACATTTAAATCGCTACCCTGATTAACGAAAATTTTAACAACTTCCAAAGTCTTTTTTGCTCCTCAAGTAAAAGTATGATAAAATTTAATACTTCTATCATTTCTAATTTTTAATTCTCCATCACTTTTGGTCCTTTCATGTTTGCTCTAAAACAATTAGGGAAGAAGGAATTTATAAAAACGTGATTTTACGTGCAATTGCCCTATGTATCGGTAGGTCATTCAACACCCGGTATAAGGGCAATAATGGTATTTGTCGAAAGAGAATTATTTTCTGCGTTTTTGTTTGCTAATTTTTTCCATGATCTAGGACGAGAGATTAAAATGTTTTCAATAAGAACAAAAAATTGAATTTTTTCCTAGCACAATATTAAATAACATTTTAAAATATTTTAGGGATGAGCTCATCAAAAAAGTGAAAAAAAGAGTCTAACATTTCATTTAATTAGTTTAAAAGCGTTGTAAATATGAATTATAATATGTTAATTATAAACAACATGTATTGTTGATATAAAAGTTAATAAGTTTTACGTAAATATCAAGAAACTGTCAAAACATGTTGAAGCATCAGACTAAAAAATTAAAACTTAAGCCTTTGTTGCTTATATAAATAATAAATTTATTTCACAGGATTTAACGATTAGAAGAACTTGCGGACGACGTTGGACAAGTTTAAGACAACATGGACGTACAGAAAAACACGATGTCATTGAAGAACCTCTCACTCACTTTTCACCATCTTCTAGTCCACTTCCTGAAGAACCAAGAAAAAGTAACTGGCAAGTCATAGAACATTTTAGTTCGAGTAAGACATCTAGTTTAATTGCTGTAAGTTAAAATTAAATTAACTCAAATTGTTAATAATTGAAAATGTAAAATTATAGGTGACAGGAAATATAAGAACAGGCGAGAATGGTACGCTACGATCATCGTCATCTGACAAAGAAAATTCCGAAATACAACACCTCGTTGGTGATAAAATTGTTGATAGATCGAATACGAAACTTTCAAAAGTTAAAAAACTTTTACATAATTTATGCACCACACCCCAATTTAGCGATCCACAGGTAAATTTTGTTTTTTGACAGGTTTGTTAACTGTTGTATCCGCTCAGTGCCGTAGTTATTATTCGGTGTTGTTCTTTTGATTTCAATTTTTTTTAAAGGCGCAATTAATTTTATTTCGTATGGAACGACACCGACACTGGCCTTAAATGCTTACGATGTCCAAATATCATGTTTTAAGGACTGACACTGGATTAAAATTACGTTAGTGAGCGGCTACGACGCGGAGCCGCGTGAGTGAACCCTTAATCTATAATTTAATGAATTCTATAGAGAATAATTATTAATATTTAATATAAATAAAATTGAAACATAATTTGAAATTTAATTAAAATATTAAACAGATTAAGGAATTAGTAATTGGATTAATAAATCATAATTTAATTCTAAATTTGCTTTTGATGTTTTCTTAACAAAATTAAATTTTTAATGAAGATGAAATTATTGTTTTCTCGCAATATACGTGTTGCTTCTTTCAATTTTAACCAAAATTATTTAAATTTAAGAAACGAAACGAAAGCCCTTTGGTTCGAATACCACTATATCTATTAGTAATATCGTAGTGCTAGCCACATTATCTTCATTATAATGCTAGACTCACATTTAGAGACCGTATAGTAAATAACCTCTTAAGGCGTTTAGAACGTTATAAAAAGGAGCTGTATTATTATTATTATTATTGAAATAAATAGTATATTATAATACATGTGTATAAGAAAGACTTTATCGCATTAGCGACGAAAATTACAGCACGAGCTTGCGAGTGCTTGTAACGGCGCGTATGCGATAAAGTCTACTTATACACGAGTATTATACGCTATTTTTTATTATAATTGCAACTAAAACCTCTATAAAAGAGAAAAAATCTGTATTTAAAATTTGAAAATTAAGCGTGCCGATTTTGGATATATTTGTTGCCACAGAGATGCTTTATGTTTACATTGCAGAACAACAGTCGCACAACAGTTAATATTATTGTTGTTACCTAGACGACTTTATAGAGCACTTGTGCTATAAAGACGATTTTATGAACGCTTTTTAGTGTGAAATTGGCAGATTATAATGCAAGTATAATAAAAAATTAATTACTTTGACTTGACAAGACTGACAAGACTGACTTCAAATTAAATCAGAATCAAACAAAAGAATTTAATCTGAAGCTTTAATTTTTATTACGTGCACAAGTATTCGACTAATTACAAACGTTAATTGTTCAGATTTACTTAATGCTTGAAAAAATTCAATAAAATTAATAGCTCTTAAGTTAATTAAATTTACTTTTTCTTGTGACACTTCCCAAACGGTTTCAAAAACAAACTTTTAGATCAATACGATGAAATAATTCTGTGAAATCCGAAACTGCTGAAGCAAGCATTTTGTAACGAGATTGATTTAATTGTTTTACAATAATTAATTGATGTGTGCTTTTGCGTTATTTTAGAAAATTAGAGAATGTAGTGTCTAGATTTTAACGAGCACTACTTTGCTTGTATTTCGGGCTTTGTTAGTACTTAGTTAGAAGACGTATCATTGCCAAAAATAGAAAATTCGGTTACAATAATTATAATTTATAAATAAGGGTTGAGTTTTTATATTTTGTGGTTAATTAATTGTTTTAACTCAAGCAAATTTTGTCATGAATATTATTTTGGTGGAAAGTAAATTATCGAGACATGATCTGCCACGAAATCGTTGTAAATTCGTTGATAAATAGGGTAATCAAGTCTTGTAATTTAGGGATTTGTCAAGGATTCAATTAGGACCCTTACCTTATAAATAATTAGCTTAGTTCAAAAAATTGCGCAGAGAAACCATAATATATTTAGGTATCTTCATTGTACAGTATGTCTCACAATCTTTGTCGTAGGTAATATTTAATTTTTTTAAATTGCAAAAAATTCTTCATTTCTTGTGTAATAAAAATGAAAACAATTTTTTTAACTTAAATGGAACGTCCTGTATATTTTTTAATATTTTGAAAGCTCCTAAAATTTGCTTTTCGATGATGCCAAACACTTTACTTGACTTCTGATTTAATCGGCAATGGGACCAATTTTTTTGATTTTAAATCATGCTTTTAATGAAAAAAAAAGTAAAACAAAGTCTTCTTTTAGAAGAAAAAATAATTTTTGTGTTTATAAATATTAATTTTGCAAAATAAGAAAGTTTTACAAAAAATAGTTATTTATGGTACAAGGACGAAAATATTTCTCGGACGAATACGTGAAATTACTGAAAGAGGCGAAGCCGAGTCCAGCAAACGTATGAGTCTGAAAAACATTTTTGTACGTGTGTCATACAATATTTTTTATTCGATTATAAGAAATTCTCAAAAATACTAATAAATTTAATAATGTCACTCTGACATTTATTTTAATTTAATTATATTAAAGTCTGTCTATTAACAAATTTAACACGCTAAAAAACAGTTTTCGTGCTAGGATGAAAAATGTTACCTAGCAACACAGCTAAAAATGATACTTTGATGCGTCGTCTGCGTTGATCTGTCGTAGTTTTTCGCTACTATCAAGTCATACCAATCACTCAAAATCGTGCGATGAGATATGCTGTGAAAATAAGGTAGATGGCTCCACTTAAGGGAACATAGGAATTTATTTTACCGATAGTCAATTAGACATTTTGTTGTGACTGGTGCAAATTTCATATTGACATTTGGGACACCAATCACAGCACAGTTAAATACATCTCGTACTCTATGAGAGGAGGGAGTACAGTCGCTGTTTTCTGAATGTAGCTTTAATTTTGTCGTTGTCAAATAGACAGTGACAGTATGATGACATTACTCCAGTGTAAAACATGTTATTACAGTTTCCATTGTTCCCTGATGCACTAGCGCCTCTAGTTGCAATTTAATGGATTGGTATGACTTGATAGTAGCGAAAAACTACGACAGATCAACGCAGACGACGCTTTGATGAAAAGGTTTAACATCTCGTCCAAATAACTTACTCATAAAATGTCACTTTTTGACATAATGGAATAAAAAGTTATTTTTTTAAGTTAAAGTTAATTTTACAAAATATTTGAAAGGTAGGTTCATAGCTCTCTGTTGATGTGTTTCCGTTGGTACGTTGGCCAATCAGAGCAGAGTATTTTTGTTGTTGGTTAATGTTGAACTTTATCTGTAGTTGTCCAGGGCCGGACTGGACAACCTCTACCAGTGGTTGGCCCCACTGGCTGCAAAAGAAATTGACCCCAAATGCAGTTGGGGTAGCAGCGAGTAGCGATACTACAACGGGCCTGCGTCCCAAAGATTTCCCATAGGCCCTCATAGTGCAAGCAAAAATTATTTGAATTTTCAAGGTTAACCGGCTTAGCATATTTGGCTTGGCATATTTTTGTACTGTAAAATTAAGCAATTAATTCATTAGCAAAACAAAAAAGTTATGCATGTGTCCTCATCTAAAGTGAAACACAGTGTATGTTTATTATGAACTTTTTTCTTCATTTTGATTTTTCGATTTATTTCCATTTGGCCCCACCAGCGATCACCGGTCAGCCGGCGCCCGGCCGGGTCAGTCCGGGCCTATAGTTGTCAATTGCAAAAATTTAAGATTTTACGTGTTTATTATTATTATTAACGAGCGACGGATAACGGATAGCTGTGAACTGTGCCATTTCAAAATATACGTCAACATACCAACAGAAAAGTGTCAACGGGGGCTATGAACCTAGCTTTATTTACAAAAGATGGGGCTTTTTCAAAATTCTCTATTTTTAGTTTTAATTAAATATTAGTTTGAAGAAAAAATAAAAGTACTTTTTTTGACTCGTCAGTAGTTGTCAGACGAAACGAAGTTGAATAGCCTTAGCTCGCCTAAAAAGTGACACTTTTACTCCTAATAAAACAATAGGCTATTAATAAATTAATAAAAATATATATTTTTTGTGTGTAAATAAATATTTTTGCAAAAAAAAAATTTAGAAAAAGATTATTTTAATATAAATTGAATTTTAAGAAAATCTGGTGTCCCAAAGGGCGCTTCATACCCTGTTATATATTTTAATATTTTAAAATGTCGTACAATTTGCTTTAATAAGTATAAAAAGTTGTGTTATGATCACATCAAAGTTTTTTAATGGGACTTCTTTAAAGCTTTAAATTAATATTATATTTAACGCCCTTAAATTTTCCTTTAATTTACAAATTTTCTTATAAATATGTGTAAGAAGCTTTATAGAAAATTCCACATCTAAGGAAGTTAGTTAACTTTTCATTAAAAAGGTAGTCCTTTTCAATCTTTTGACTGACAATGATGAGAGGTTACTATACCAAAAATGTGATATGAATTTAATACAAAAGTTAATATGAAACTTGTGACTTTAATAGTAAATACAGGGTTCTCATTAAAGGGAACGAGGTAGATACTTATTTCAGGGTAGTCATAAATAATTCAGATGCCGTATTATCGTGTTCTAGTGTCAAATTGATCAAATCCTGTAGAGTAAAATAAGAAACTTACAGGCTAATATTTAAGACGCACATCTTTAAAACGCTCTGTATAATGTAAGCGTAGCTACGACTCATAAATCAAGTCATTATGTTGCTTTTATAAATATCTCGAAAATTAAAAATTATGTCCACATTTATTAGACGTTACTTACCTTTCATGCGACGACTAGTTGTAGTAGATATACAGCGTGTCGATATAATTTTTTTGCACTTAAAAATTCTTTAATTAATTTTTTTTGTATTTTTTAGGTGGAGATGTTGTATCAACGATATTTTCTCAAAATGAATCAAAGCAATATGACAAGTCTTATATCGCTTCTATTGATATTTTGTCTCTGCCTTTTTATCATAATAATCGTCGACTTTCTTTCGAAAAGCGAATACATAATATTAGTTGAAAAACAAGGAAAACTTTTAGGTTTTTTATGTACTGCAGGAACATGCATTGTAATATACGGAAGTAAGTTATCTAATTATCGTATCTTAAAACATTTTATTTATACAAATTTCTGTTTCAGTCCTTTTAACAATTTTATCAAGACCCGCCATGAATGAAGTCTACTTGATTATCATCTCATATTTTGTGTTAGCAACATTTTTAGCATTAGAGGTAAGTTACAATTAAGATCATAATCTTTCGTACGCTTTGAAATTATTTTATGAACAGCTTATCTAACTAAAAGTTTTGAATTTATCGACTCTATTCCACTTTTAAAGCGAAATTTTCTATTCTTCAGCTTACAATGCCTGACGAGTCACTTAATAAGCTCTAAAAGTTCGTTTGTGACGTACGTAATAATCTTCTTAAATTTACCTTTTACTACCATTAAGAGATGAAAGCTATTAAGTTTGTTGCTAAAAATAAAAAAAATAGAAGTTGAAAGAGCCCTGCGTACAACATTGGGTTCTTTTAATATAAAAAATATAATTGGAAAGCGTTTACAATTTATTTTTATAATAAAACGCCAGCTTAGCGTTTTGTTAATCCTTTCAAGGATTATTCGAGTTTTATACAATTTCAATAACGCGAACAACTTGACAACCTTAAAATATTCTTTTACTTTTCGACTAGGTAATTATTTTATTTTTTAAAATTTTCTCGACTTTTTTTTGAAAATATATGGTGGGTGATTTAAGTAAGATGTAAGTCTTTTTTCACCACCCTACGTCTTAAAGCCTTACACATTTACTAATCATTGAACGTACAAAATCGATAAGCTTTAAACCTGAAAAAATCGAACAGTGCCTATAAGCTTCTTACGTAAAGAATTTATTTGTGCTTCTTTGATCATTTTTGATACTGAAAAGTTTTAATATTCCTTTCATACAAATTGTAAAGTAGGTATATTTAGTATCAAATCATCAAACGTTTAGAGAAGATATTTTGCTAATGTGGACGTGGACGCGAAAGGAGAGAACTTGTAAACAAGGAGCCAATTTTTTATTTTGACAAAAATTTTATAAATTTTAATCTCTAAGTCCAATTCATTTAAATAACACTAAAAGGTGTTACTAATTGTAGGTGCATAAATTTTTTAAATGTTAACGCGATTGGTAACAAGTTTAAATAAGGGTTGCTTTTAAATTAAGTCTCTCTGGGAAAATGCTTTGGTTTACTCTTTTTAAAAATATTTTCTAAAGCTTAATTTACTATTTTTATTTATAAAACCGGAAGTCTGCATGTACGTCAAACAAAAGACGTTTACAATACAATACAACATTTAATATAGAAATAGAGTTTAAGCTCTTTTCAAAAGAAAACGTTTCTGTAGTGGATAGCCAATTGTAAATAATGTTTTTATTATTATAAAATATCTAAAGAAGTCTCTTTATTGTAATTTTCCAATTTTAAATTGTAGGTACAACTTTTTAAGATCTTGACTTAAAAGTGAAAAAGCTCTTACAAATGATTTTCAAACCAACATTCAATTATTTCCTATTTTCAAGTACCGGTCTTAAATATGTTCTTTTGCGATTTATTTGTTTATTTGAAGTCACAAACATGTCTATGTTTAACAACGTACCCATTAAGTGCTATAAAAATAGAAATACATTCATTTTTACAAAAAAAGAGTAAGTAAATCTTGTATACGGCACCATTTCACTGAAAACAATGATATACCACAGAGAATAAATTTTCTTTGAAAACCCTAGGTCCCGTACGTTGATGTACCATTATAATTCTTCTTCCTCTTTTTAGTATAAACATAGGGACCGTTATTTACCTGATCAATTCACGATGTACAGGTATTAGTTGGGCAAGGGACTAGTCTAACCCTGTATCAGAATTTTTTGTATGGTAGCGTAGTTTGTTGATCTTTAAGTAATCGTCTATGCTTTTCCAAGCGAGGAAAGCGCCAGGACCGGACTGACCCAGCCGGTCAATTCAGGGCCGAATAAAAAGAAATCATAAAATAAAAATACTCAAAGTTGAGTTATTGGCAGTTTTGGTGATGCAGGTTTTAGAGGTAGAAAATTATTGAACATTTGGAGCCAACATATTTCGTAGCCAGTGGGACCAACTACTGGCCAGTCCAGCCCTGAAAAGCGCTTCATGCAGCGTAATTATATCTTTTACGCTTTTACAAAACATAGTAACATAGATTGAGATACAAGGAGCTCCTTTTCGCTAGCCTAGCGCTGTGCAGATGAACGAAGACAATGCTATACTGATAGTGAAAACTGGTAACTGCTAACTGCTAACTTGCTTAGATATTCGACATTTAAAAGAAATGTGCTGTTTTTAAAACAGTTACCAGTGTTTTTTATACAACAACGTAAACAAAAGCGTTCTTGGAGCGAGCCCTGGAGCACGCTACATTCAGCTGAGAAAGAAAGAAAGATATGGGTAGAACCTTTAACTCGCCTGTCGATGCTATACAAAGCACTTATAATTTGAAAGACAACCATGACTCTTATAGAGGATGTCACAGTGATGGGTGGTTTGAAAATTTGTTGTTATAAGTCGTTGTTATACCTTCTTTAATACTGACAGTCGGCAATCTGTAACTTTGTTTATAACCCGTCGGATCTGTTGGCGCTTGAACGATTGATCGGATCTTGTTCGAATTCATCCATAGTTTTTTCGTATTATTTTCAGACTATAACCATATTATCTATCTGATTGTAATCCGTTCCTTCGAAAAGATCTGCATTTTGCCAAAAATTAAAAATTGCTGACATAACGGCCGGCGAAACACTACACATGTAAAGTTTTTGGTAATTGGCAAAAGATAACATGCTCGTCGCAAAAATGTTTATCTGTAGTAGCCCAAGGTCGACCTGCGATGGCCGGTTGGGAAACTGTAAAGCTGGACGCGCATTGAATCGACTCGGCTCGGACCAAGCCGGCTCGGCACAGTCAGTTTATTTGCTATACACTAATAGTAGATTATATCCTTCGCCGCTAGTGTTCAAGTTTTGCTTCAACTTAAAACGTCAGTCGCCACTGCCACTACCACTGCCACAAACACAAGTTCTAGCTTGATCCCCGCGCCAATTTTTATACGACCTACGTCAATATTTTGTTCTTTGATTTGCATCAGATGACTCCAGTTTCAAAATAAGATGGCATTCTTCAAAGGGAAATGCCGTTTAAGATGTTGAAGATGCTGATTTTCCTCGTGACGCATAAAGCATGCGTTGTCGGTTTGTCTATGTCCAAAAACGGATGCTACCACTGAAGGGGTGGGTTTTTTTTATCACTCTGTATAAGAGTTTATCTTTCATTTTATTGTTCTCTAATTAAAAGGCTAGCACGGCTAACAAAAATTTTACAAAAACAGCGGATCGAGGAGATAATAAACTGATAAACCTTCTCCCTTTTAAAAAGTAATTTGATTAGCTAAAGTGATTTTTATTGTTGCGATTTAATTTTGATAGATAGCAAAACGTGACATGTTATAAATTGACGTTATATTTTAATGAGATTTTCACCATGTTTTGTATTTTCTTGATAAAATATGTAAATATGTCACATGCGTTACTTTTAAATCGGATTGCATACGTTGTTAGCTTTGAATATTTAATGTTAGAAGTTTTTACCATGAATTCAACATTTATTCTTATTTACTAAATAGTTTATTTATGTTTGATCGCGTAGGCACTAATGTACATCTAGTAAATCTAGTAATGCTAAAAGAAGACTGCATCGCCAACGGCTATAATACATTAGCAATAGCGTACATTAATCATGAAGTGGAAAAATCTTACTAAATACTACTTTTCCGCGATACTTTATTTTTTGTGGAACTCTCTATTTTCGTATAGAATTTCAAACCTCTTAAGAGCTTTTAAGTAGCTGACCTGTGTCGCCTTGTGTGGTTTTCTATCTGCTTAAAAGAAGTCGGCCTAACCTAACTGTTGTTGGTCTGCTACTTAGAAGCTCTTAAGTTCGTTGTATCACTTCAATAGTTTGCAATTTTGTTATTTTTAGCTCTTAATGGTTTCTATTTTTGTTTTGTTATGCGATGCTTTAAAGTTACGTAAAGTTTAGGCTTTCTTTTAGCATGAAAAACAAGCATATTGTTATCTAACAATTGAAAAAGAAAAACAGAATCAAGTATACCGAAAATTGTACTTATAAATTTAAATTTTAAAATAGAATTTGCAAGTTTGCATTTACAGATACTTATAAAGTAAGTTACAACTTATTTCAAAAAAGGAAAATTTAACTTTAAAATTAGAAAATAAAATAACAAAGAAAAGCATAAACGAAATAGATAAATTTTTATGAAATCCATTACGTATTTATGAGTGATTCAAATGAATATTGGATACTAAAATTTTAATATTATTACATTTTTATTCTTTTCAGATGTGCGTTTCAATATATGGAGGAAAGGAGAAACGCGTGACTGGAACTATACTAACTTTAACTTACACTTATTTAACTTATGCTCTCTTGCCTATTAGATTGAAAGATGCTTTATTATCTGGTACTTTACTGGCAGTGATAAATTTATTAGGTCTCATATATTTGAGCTTTTCTTCATCATCTGAAGTAAGTACACATTAATATTCATATGAAATAAATATCAAGAATAATAAAAACAAAATTGTCTTGGGAATGTACTATACAAGGTATATTCCGGATCTACTCTTATTTTGATGGCTCTTTACAAGGTTATTGTTGGCTTTGCATTTTTCATTCTGGTGTCCAAAAGTGTCCAAGAGCTCCAGCTTATCATATTTTCCATGAGAAGATGTTGCTCCACTGTGGAGATTTTGGAATTTATTTTTAATTGAGCTTAATGACAGTAAAATTGCTAGTCAGATTATTAACCACAACTTCTGAATGCTGGTACTTTAAAAATCAATTCCGGCGTTTTAGCTGCTGGCGATTGTAGCTTCAGCGAAGATGGGCTGGGTTACATAGATGTTAAACAGGGCGCCACGTAATTTACTGCCGTTAAAAAAATATAAACCCCTAAATTACGAAATGTGTCCAAATAATAGTAATAAAAATATAACATAAACTGATAACAATTATATTTAATGAATGAGTGAATTTAAATGTTCATCAATATTCAAAACGAGCACAATTAATTTAAAATTGTTTGAATTTTATACAATAATAAAAGTGATTTGGTAATACTGTAATTTGACGTTTGGGACCGTCGATTGTGCGAACCTTGTGGAATAAAATTGAACTTTATGACAACTGACAATAGAAAAATAGAGAGAGCGAAAATTTAACGTTGCACGCTTCCATCAACTGAATGGGCGAAAACTGCACGTGCACGTGCACGTGAAAACTAAAAAACGAAATTCTACTGGCCTTATTTGTTACAACCTCGATAAAAATATTTGGATGAAAGCGTCTTTTTATAGTGCCTAAAATAATCAGACTACTTAATTTAGTGTAGTCAACGAACCAAAATTTATCCTGATTTTCGGACTTTTTTTGTAACAGCGAGTTTTTTTCCTTAATCGGTCGAAACCATTCCTGTGAGTTTGTGTATAAAATGTCTCAACTCAATTTTGACCGGAAGGCCCTTATTCTTCGACTTTAGTGTAAAAGTTTGACTTTTTCAAGTTTCCGTTTCACTATTTTTTGAATAACTTCGCTTGTATTGGTCGGATCGGGACCAAAAAATATTCTTTTTGTTTGTAACGAATCTCTCTGTAAAACTGCCTGGGATAAAATGATTTATATTAATTTCCTAACCCAAAAAAAAATTAAAAACTGTCGTCATTGGTCGGTTGTAGTTTTTTCTAGAGAACTTGAGTTTTAATTAATGTTATGGTATAAAACTTTAGGAAGTTTCAGCTGATATAGTAACAAATCCATATTACAAGTTGGGACCAAAAATATTAAGAACAACGGCTAAAATTTGCATTTTGGTTCAAATTTTCTTTTTCATATTTGTTGTGAGCAATGGTGGTATCCCAATAATTCTTCTCTTGAAATGTAGGAAATTTAATGCTCTTTCAGATGAAAACAAAAACAATCACATCAGACCATTTTTTCTTCCAATTTCTTTGAAGATAAAAAGAAAATCTTTTAACTGTTTGTCTACAAAACCAATTTTAGTGGTCGAAATTTAATTCTTCTTTTACGTATTTTTGAAAATTAATCAAAAAGAGCTCATAAACTATTTTTGAACATTAAAATTGGTTTTAAAGTCAACCATTTCGACCACTAAAATTGGTTTTGTGTGTAAATAAGTGAAAAATTTTATTTTTCGTTTCAACGAAATCGGAAGAAAACTTGGTCGAATGTGATTGTCTTTGGTTTCATCTGAAAGAGCATTAAATTTCCAACATTTCAAGGGAAGAATTATTACGATACCACCAATTGCTCACAACAAATATGAATTAGAAAATTTGAACCAAAATGCAAATTTTAGTCTTTGTTCTCAATATTTTTGAACCCAATTTGCAATATGGATTTATTACTATATCAGCTACAACTTCCTAAAGTTTCATACCGTAATATTAATTATTACTCGAGTTCTCTATAAAAAACTACGACTCACTAATAACGGCAGTTTTGAATTTTTTTTTGGGTTAGGAAATTAATATAGATCATTTTAACCCAGGCAGTTTTAAAGAGATTCATTACAAATAAAAGGAAAATTTTTTGGTCCCGATCCGACCAATACAAGCGAAGTTATTCAAAAAATAGTGAAACGGAAACTTGAAAAAGTCAAAATTTTACACCAAAGTTGAAGAATAAGGGCCTTCCGGTCAAAATTGAGTTGAGACATTTTATACACAAACTCACAGGAATAGTTTCGACCGATTAAGAAAAATAACTCGCTGTTACAAAAAAAGTCCGAAAATCAGGATAAATTTTGGTTCGTTGACTACACTAATTTGAATTTTTTTGTAATTTTGTCGTATTACCATTTTGTCAGTTATTTATTGTCAAAAAGATTTAATTTAAAGACAAATTGTTGTGAATATCTTAATGAGATTGAAGGATTT
Source organism: Malthinus seriepunctatus (assembly GCA_963924605.1). Taxonomy (NCBI): domain Eukaryota; kingdom Metazoa; phylum Arthropoda; class Insecta; order Coleoptera; family Cantharidae; genus Malthinus; species Malthinus seriepunctatus. The sequence continues at coordinate 10,110,052 of OZ004602.1, forward strand.
TTCTTAAACCGTCTTTCCTTGAGAGTTAATTTATTTCTTTCATTTCTTATAAATTTCCACCCGACTTATATCTCATGAATTATCTCTATTCTCTGTTGTATTTTCCGAACATTTCGAGTAGATAGTAATTTGATACGCATGGTGTGTATAATTTAACATTTAATTATGTATTAGAGGGGTAAACAATCTAATGATCAATACGCGATTTATTAACTCAAACGTATTTTCGACTGCTGTAAAACCATATTTGATGTAATATCATTTTCTATTAAAATAAAACTGAAATTGCATGTCCTTTAAGATTATTTTCTTCATGTACATTTTGATCTTCTTAAATGAAATCATCAAAAGGGCTCAACGAGCACATATAAAATAAATAATAAAATGACGTGATGGTAGCTCTTAGTAAATGATAAGAAAACAAAGTTTTTGAATTGTAAAGAACAAAGTACAAAGTAAGTTTAGTAAATAAGCAGACCGGAAAAGTATTAGAAAAGATCTTTATCCTTACGTGTAAACCACGTAAACTACCCAGAGCCTGCAAAAGTCGATCTCTCTTTTTTCAAAGCCTTCAAAAATCAAGTTAATCCGTATAGAGCCACTTAAGATTATTTCCTTTAATTCAATCGCAGGATATTTCTTCTGCTTGAAATCACATCTTGTGTATTTCAATTAAATCTATTTTTGCTTAATAAAAGTTGTAATTCTTTTTTTTTAGATAGAAAGTTGTTTAACAATACTATTTTACGGTAACATAGCCGGAACTTTTACACATTATCCAAGAGAAATAGCCCAAAGAAAAGCATTTTTAGAAACCCGTTGTTGTATAGAAGCTCGTTTAAAAATCCAACGTGAAAATCAACAGCAGGTAAGTTTTTAATTAAACTTTTAATAAAAAAAATTTTATGATTTTTATGAATGCGTAAAGGAATTTTAATTTGAAATTTTTAAAAGATTTGTTCAAATTCAAGAATTTCTTGTTTTAGTTTTTAAATTAAGCTTTAAAGAAATTAACTAAAAAGGCAGTCTATAAATAAAATCAATTATCGATTATGTTACACGTTAGCAGGCAAAAATTTTAACGAAATTTAATACACACTTTAATCTTCACAAAATGCTATTAGGGAAATTAAATAGAAAAGTTACGGGAATTCTTTGTGAAAAGTTTAAAAAAATTAATAACAATATAACGTTAATAGCTTAACTCTAGCATATACAGAGTGGCCAGATTATCACCACGTTATACCAGGAACTTTGTTCTTAAGGGCTACTGGCTTTTCTAGCCTACAGAATAGGTTAAATTAGCAAAGTTGGGCAGAAACTATTCAAATTGCATTAAGAAACTTTAACTTTGATGTCCAGTTTACAAGTTACTTGAAATCAATTGAAAATTGTTCAAATTTTCAACCGGCTCTTTCTTGTTCGTTAATGAAAATAAAAAAAATTGCAGATTTTTCGTAGATAATTTTAATATAAATAATAAATACAGTAACGTAAGCTTTCCAAAAAAATCTTTGAATTTTTTGTTATAAATGTTCGTTTTGATAAATCCTAACAGGTAAGTACTACTTTCAGAAAAATTTTGTTTTTAAAAAAATTGGAAATTTTGGAAATCTAGATACCTATTGATTTCCAAATTATTTAATTTTTTGTTGTAAATGTCAGTTTTAATATTTACTAAAACTGAAAATATTAAATTAAAAAAATTTAGTATTTTAAAAATTTGGATATTTCAAAAATCTTTCGATTTCCAACCTTTTTGAAAAAAGAATTATTTATTTTTTTGTAAATATTCTTTATAATACATTATAGAGCTAAATGTATTAATTTCCCAAATTTCATTTTTTCACAATGTGGAATTCCGAAAATCTTTGGATTTCCATCATTTAAAAAAAATAATTATTTAATTTTTTTCATGTAAATATCCGTTTTGATACTTGCTCAGTGATGTTAGTCGTAATTTATTTTGTAAATTACGAAATTGATTACCGTAAATTACCGGTAATTTATCGTTTTCAATTACCTTTAATTAACATACCGGGTGTCCCACTTAGCATGCTCACCATGGGGATCTCGTAAACTGTAAGAGATACGAAGTCGGTTAAATGACACCGAATATAGCCTCTTTCATAGCCAACTCGGTCGTACTTTTGTTTTTTGAAAAATATTATTAGCACTCTAGATATTTAGAAAAAACTGAAAAAGTTCATTTTCTTTAAATGCCTATAACTTTTTTATTAATCAAGATAATTTTAATTTTTAAAAAAAGGATAATAGGCACTACTAAAACCTATACATTTAATATACAAAATAATTTTTTATTAGGCCGTTTTGGAGATATGATGCAAAGTTATATTTTTTTAAATGCAAACCTTGTATTAATATTATGTTATTGCATATCTAATTTTTTTATCTTTTCAAAAATAGAAGGGTATCACCCTTAATTTTTCAAATTCTTGCTTGGTAACATAAAATTAAATAATACATTTGTTATGTATAATGTTAAAAAAAAATTTTTAATCAAATATCCCTTGAAACAGTCGAATAAAAAAACAATTGAAATTAAACATAAGAATATCAAAAAAAGTGTAAAAAAAATTCATAAACAAATACTAATAGTGTAATCAACGAACCAAAATTTATCCTGATTTTCGGACTTTTTTTGTAACAGCGAGTTTTTTCTCTTAATCGGTCGAAACCATTCCTGTGAGTTTGTATATAAAATGTCTCAACCCCATTTTGACCGGAAGGCCCTTATCTTTCGACTTTAGTGTAAAAGTTTGACTTTTTCAAGTTTCCGTTTCACTATTTTTTGAATAACTTCGCTTGTATTGGTCGGATCGGGACCAAAAAATTTTTATTTTGTTTGTAATGAATCTCTCTTTAAAACTGTCTGGGTTAAAATAATCTATATTGATTTCCTAACCCAAAAAAAATTAAAAACTGCCGTCATTAGTGAGTCGTAGTTTTTTATAGAGAACTCAAGTAATAATTAATATTACGGTATGAAACTTTAGGAAGTTGTAGCTTATATAGTAACAAATCCATATTGCAAATTGGGTTCAAAAATATTGAGAACAAAGACTAAAATTTGCATTTTGGTTCAAATTTTCTAATTCATATTTGTTGTGAGCAATTGGTGGTATCGTAATAATTCTTCCCTTGATATGTTTGAAATTTAATGCTTTTTTAGATGAAACCAAAGACAATCACATTAGACCACGTTTTCTTCCGATTTCGTTGAAAATAAGAAAAAAATCTTTCAACTATTTACCCACAAAACCAATTTTAGTGGTCGAAATGGTTGACTTTAAAACCAGTTTTAATGTTCAACAATAGTTTATAGGAGTTCTTCATGATTAATTTTCAAAAATACGTAAAAGAACAATTAAATTTCGACCACTAAAATTGGTTTTGTAGACAAAAAGTTAAAAGATTTTCTTTTTATCTTCAAAGAAATCGGAAGAAAAAATGGTCTGATGTGATTGTTTTTGTTTTCATCTGAAAGAGCATTAAATTTCCTACATTTCAAGAGAAGAATTATTGGGATACCACCAATTGCTCACAACAAATATGAATTAGAAAATTTGAACCAAAATGCAAATTTTAGCCGTTGCTTTTAATCTTTTTGGACTCAACTTGTATTATGAATTTGTTACTATATCAGCTGAAACTTCCTAAAGTTTCCTACCATAACATTAATTAAAACTCAAGTTCTCTAGAAAAAACTACAACCGACCAATGACGACAGTTCTGAATTTTTTTTTTGGGTTAGGAAATTAATATAAATAATTTTTACTCAGGTAGTTTTAAACAGAGATTCATTACAAACAAAAGGAAAATTTTTTGGTCCCGATCCGACCAATACAAGCGAAGTTATTAAAAAAATAGTGAAACGGAAACTTGAAAAAGTCAAACTTTTACACTAAAGTCGAAGAATAAGGGGCCTTGCGGTCAAAATTAAGTTGAAACATTCTATACACAAACTCACAGGAATGGTTTCGACCGATTAAGAGAAAAAACTCGCTGTTACAAAAAAAAGTCCGAAAATCAGGATAAATTTTGGTTCGTTGACTACACTATAAAAAATTTAAAAAAATTAAACATTTGAAAACGTATTATTTTGAAAAGAGATAGAAATTAGCTTTGCAACAAGATAAAATTGAGGTTGGGTTTGCATTTAAAAAAATGTAACTTTGCATCATATCTCCAAAACGGCCTTATAAAAAAATTCTTTTGTTTATTAAATTTATTGGTTTTGGTAGTGCCTATTATCCGTTTTTTGAAAATTGAAATTACTTTGATTAATAAAAAAGTTATAGGCATTTAAAGAAAATGAACTTTTTCAGTTTTTTCTATATATCTAGAGTGCTAATAACATTTTCAAAAAACAAAAGTAGGATCGAGTTGGCCATGAAAGAGGCTACATTTGATGTCATTTAACCGACTTCGTATCTCTTACAGTTTACGAGATCCCCATGGTGAGCATGCTAAGTGGGACACCCTGTACAGTTGGACAATGAGGTAAGTTCTAAGTTTTGCCGTGCATTGCGAAGGTATACCGTAAATTACAAACTTAATTTACCGTATTAAATTACAATTAATTAAAATAGTGCAATGTTAAATGTTAAATGTTTCCAGTACTGCGTATTTTCAGCGGTAATTTATCAATTTCAAAATAGAATAACCTGAGAATTAAAAGTGGTAATAAAAAATCGTAAATTAGGCGAGCTATTAAACAAAAATTTTAAATGACGGTAATTTTACATTACTAGAGCTACATTACATTACATTACATTTATTAGCTAGAGCTAAAAATATTCATTTTATAAAATTTTATTTTTTCAAAATATGGAATTCCGAAAATCTTTCGATTTCCATCATTTGTGATGGACATATCCGTTTTGATACTTTCTAGACAGAGCTAAAAATATTAATTTCGAAAAATTTTATTTTTACAAAATATTTAAATTTTGAAGGTCCAAAATTGCAAAATTTTTGAAAAACATTTATTTTTTTTGCATTAATTTCTGTTTTATAATACTTTCTTAAAGCTAGAACTTAAAATTTAAGAAAATTTATTTTTTCAAATTTTAAAAATGTGGATTTTAGAAATTTTTTTTTTGTCCGTTTTGATATTTGCTAGAGCTAAAAATATTTTAGGTAGTTGTGTAAGTTTGCCCAACGTTGTTAATTTAACCATCTCTTTATCTTTTATTTACTCATATGCAGCCGGGTGAGATACTGGCTACCCTCTGTATCTATTATTTATAGGAATAAAATTCGCGTATCACCACTTCACCATCCCAATTTTACATTGTACTATTGTACGTAATTTTAAAAAATATGTAAACGCTAAATAGAAATTTCTCGTATTTTTCATAGGAACGCCTTTTATTATCTGTTCTACCACGTCACGTAGCGATGGAAATGAAAGCTGATATTGCGGGACAACGAAAAGAAGCACAATTTCATAAAATTTATATACAAAGGCACGAAAATGTAAGGTAAGTAAACTTATAGTTTAACCACTTAACTTATTTAATGTAATTTTATTTTTTCTAAAAACCATTCTTAGCATCCTTTTTGCCGACATTTGCGGATTTACTACTCTCTCCGATCAATGCACAGCCGAAGAATTAGTTCGAATTTTAAACGAATTGTTTGCCAGGTGAGAATGCACAATACTTTATTCTTATTTTTCATATTAAATTTTAATAACGCTCATTTTAATATTAAATTTTTCGAGTGGAATTGATTGGATTTTGAACAATTAGGAACGTGATAAAGGACAATAAGGTTGCGAAACTTAATTCATCAAGTAGTCGACAAAATTCTAATGTGAATTTAGTCAAACTTATATCCGCTGGGACATGCAAACAAAGAACAAGTTCTTAGGAGTATTACCAAGTAATAATTAATCTTTTAGGCATCGAGTACAGTCTTAAGACAAATGATTAAACACTTTGTAACGTGGGCAGTTTAAGTTTTCATGAGAAAATTCCGGCTAGAGTCGGAGCTTTAAAATAATCGATTTAAAACTTTGTAGTGGTAGCTTCTCAATAACTGTAATCTTTCTTCCGAAAGTTAAATTTTAATGACTGTTCTAGGTTCGATCGTTTGGCCGCTGAGCACCACTGCCTAAGAATTAAGCTATTAGGAGACTGTTATTACTGCGTTTCTGGTTTACCAGAACCTCGACCAGATCACGCTCATTGTACGGTCGAAATGGGTTTAGACATGATCGATGCCATTGCGTTAGTATTTTCAGCTCAGCTTGTTCGTATATTTTTCTAAATTAACTGCTTACAGCCTTGTTAGAGAAGTAATGGGGGTAAACGTCAATATGCGTGTAGGAATTCACAGCGGTCGTGTACATTGCGGCGTTTTAGGTTTACGAAAATGGCAGTTTGATGTATGGTCTAACGATGTAACGTTAGCCAACCATATGGAAAGTGGAGGCATTCCAGGGTAAACAAATAATTTTCTTGTAATTTTAAATTTTTTTATTAAAGTTTATTTTAGGAGGGTTCACATAACTAAAGAAACTCTCACGTTTTTAAACTCCGATTATGAAGTAGAACCAGGTCATGGTGGAGAACGCAATACTTATCTCAAAGATCATAACATCGATACTTATTTAATAGTTCCTCAAGATTCCTACAGACAAGTAAGAATGAAATTCTAAAATTGGTTAGTTATACATGAAAGTTGTTTTTAGATCAAGAAGCCCCAGCAGAATTTTTCTGGCGAAAAATTATTTAACGGCGATGTTTCTAAAGAACTCCGTGTTATGGGACACGGTTCTCAACATGGAAAACATTCTTCCAAGTACGAATTAGAGCTTTTCGCGATTTGAAATAATTTTCTTTTATTTTTAAGTTTAACCGCAAGACTTGGTTTTTCCGAAACCATGGATGAAAAGAATCCTGAAGACGAGGTTAACGAATATTTAATGAAAGCAATTGACGCTCGAAGCATAGATAGGTTACGCAAAGAACACTGTAGGACTTGGTTACTTAATTTTCGAGATTCCCAAAAGGAATCAAAAGTAATATTTATCACCCTAAATTAGATAGTTGTTAATCATTTTGTTTTAGTACATGAGAGAACGTGATAAAATGTTAAACGTTTATTTTTTCTGTTCGATTGTTTGTGCTACTATAATTTTCCTCGTTGAGCTTTTAATTATGAACTTGTAAGTACAGCTTTTCAGGATTTCTTAAAGGAGCTAATAATTACGTTTACAGTAACTACGTGGCTGTGCTTATTTCATTAGGAATAATTTTACTACTATTTTTAATTCAAATACTGGTGTCTATTAAAAGTTTGAACGTAAGTAACATTCGTACTGGCGAAAAGCTTTTGTAATTTTTCAATTAGTGTCGCCAAGTTTTCTGATTTTAAATTCTATTATTTTAGAAAATATTAAACTTACAATTAATTTCGAAACATATTCACGAAAACAGAAACATCGCCCAGTGTTTTTCATTTATTTCAATTTCCTGTGTATATTTCATAGCGTTGGTGCCTACGGTAAGCCTTTTATCTTCCAATCTCTTTATAATGGAACAAAAATATTTTTCAGATGACTTATTCAAAATCTTGGCATTGTTTCAACATAACAATAAATAACACAATTTCGACAAATCAAGAAGAAAAATGTGAATCAAACACCCATTTAGATGTAACCAACCTTAACCCTTTTTCAACCCCTTTAGCCTAATTCTATTATTTTTCAGTACGTTTTGCTACTAGTTGTGCTTTCTATGATTACGTGCGCCGTTTATCAAATTTTAATTCCATTGTTAAAAACGATCATTCTGATTGGCGTGGTAATTGGATATTTAATAATTTATATTTTATTTCACGAAGTGAGGAGCCTGTCAAAAGATAAACTAGGGTGAGGAATTTTTATTCTAAAACGATTACTCTTCAACTTGGTAATTTCAGATCGGATAACACAATAATTCATCAATGTATAAACTTTATAATTTTGATAACATTTACAATTGCTTTAATAATTCACGGCCAACAAATTGAAGCCACTTATAGACTCGACTTTGTTTGGAAACTCCAAGCAACAGGTAAGGTCGATTTTTCGTCAAAACTTTTAATTTTTTTGTAAACACCTATTCAATTGTAGAAGAGAAAGAGGATATGGAAAATTTAGAGGCGTACAACAAACGGCTGTTAGCCAACATTTTACCTATTCACGTAGCCAAACATTTTTTAAACAGTGATAATAACGACGTAAGATTTGAGCAATTTTCCTATGCACAATTTGAGCAATTTTTTGCAGGAATTATACCACGAGCAATGCGATTCAGTTTGCATAATGTTCGCTTCGATTCCAAATTTTTCAGAATTTTACGTCGAATTAGAAGGAAATAACGAAGGAGTCGAGTGTTTGAGATTACTAAATGAAATAATCGCCGATTTTGATGAACTGTTAAGCGAAGAGCAGTTTCGTTATATAGAAAAAATTAAATCAACAGGCGCTACATACATGGCAGCTTCTGGTAAATTTTGTAAACTATTTTTGAATTAAACTGAAACTGGTATTTGTAGGTTTGACTCAAAATACTTGTGATGTAGTGAAATTTGAGCACGTTGCTGCCATGGCCGACTATGCGTTAAGGATACGCGAGCAACTGACTGTGGTTAATGAGCACTCCTTTAATAATTTCCGAATTAGAATCGGAATTAACATTGGTCCAGTTGTTGCTGGTGTTATTGGAGTTAGGAAGCCCCAGTACGACATTTGGGGTAATGCAGTTAATGTTGCTAGTCGTATGGACAGTACAGGGGTAGTTGATAAAATACAGGCAAAAATAAGTGATCATAAATAACAATTGGCTAAATTTTGAATTTCAGGTTACCAAAGAAGTTTATCAAATTTTGAGTGTTCAGGGTTATCCACTTACTTGTAGAGGGACCATAGAAGTTAAGGGTAAGGGTGATATGGAGACTTATTTTTTGGACGGATATAGAAAACCAAAAAGTAAAACTGAAACGAATATCGCCACTAATCCCTTATATGGTGTTAATGTGTCTAATAAATATCTTCCTTCAGCAAATTCTATCGAAAATAGAAATCACTCATATAATGATTGTTTAGTATAATTTCATAGCGTCTAGTAAATTTTAAAAGATATTCATATTAAAATACTCTATTTAATTTGTTTAAAGACATAGTAGAAAAATTTCATGTAATTTTGTTTACTTTATTGCATACTTTAATAAATATTTTCTTACAACATTTTTTTCTCCACCGTTCTAATTGTTGGTCACGCTAGAACGCATTTTTTAAACAGGTTATTTCCTATTACTTTCAAATAGCCTTCAACCTAAGGATTTGGAGGTCTCAACCGGGATTTTAAGGTCCCACAAAGTAAGGCTAGTCAAAAAAATTAGGCTCCGGAGGCCCGGATTGTCTATTTAACGCCAATGAAATAATTTTTCTTAAGGTTATTTCCTTTTCCTATATAGCTTTAAACCCAAGGATTTGGAGGTCTCAAACCGGAGTTTTGAGGCCTCATAAATTAAAGAAGCAACACGCATTGCTAGTCAAGACTTTTCAGGATTCAGAGGGCCGGATTATCTAGTTAACGCCAATGAAATAATTTTTCTTATTAGGTTATTTTTTTTACTTTTAGATAGCCCTAAACCCAAGGATTTGGAGGTCTCAAACCGGAGTTTTGAGGCCTCATAAAGTAAAGATACAACACGCATTGCTAGTCAAGCCTTTTCAGGATTCAGAGGGCCGGATTATCTATTTAACGTAAATTAAATAATTTTTCTTAAGAGATTATTCTGTTTTACTTTTAGGTAGCTCTAACTAAACCCGAGAATATTTGGAGGCCTCAACCTGAGATTTTGAGACTTTACAAAATAAATATGCAGTATGCTTTGCTAGTTAAAAGTTATCAGTCCTCGGAGACCCAGATTATCTATTTAACGCCAAATAACTTTTCTTAATAAGTTATTTCCTTTTACTTTTAGATAGCTCAAAACTCAAGGATTTGGAGGTCTCAAATCGGGATTTTAAGGTCTTAATAATGTAAAGATACACTAGTCAAAAATTTTCAGGACTCCGAGGATCATCGAGGATTATCTATTTAAAGCCAATTTAATAATTTTTCTTAAAATGTTATTTTCTTTTACTGTTAAATAGCCTTAAACCCATAAATTTGGAGATCTCAAACCAAAATTTTGAGGTCTAACAAAGTAATGATGAAATATGCATTGCTAGTCAAAAATTTACACGCCTCGGAGGCCCGGATTATCTATATAATGTCAATTAAATAATTTTTTTTTAAAAGGTTATTTTTTTTACCTTTAGATTGCTTTAAACCCAACAATTTGGAGGTATCAAACCGGGATTTTGAGACCTCGCTAATTAAAAACGGAATCTGCATTGCTAGTCAAAAAATTTCAGCCCTCGGAGGCCCGGTTTATCTATTTAACGCCTTAAATAATTTTTCTTCAAAAGTTATTTTCTTTTACTTTTAGATAGCCTTAAACCAAACAATTTGGAGGTATCAAACCCGGATTTTGAGACCTCGTAAAGTAAAAATGCAATATGCATTGCTAGTGAAAAACTTTTAGGCCTCAGAGGCCCGGTTTATCTATTTAACGCCAATTAAATAATTTTTCTTAAAAGATTATTTTGTTTTACTTTTAGATAGCCTTAAACCCAAGACTTTGAAGGTCTTAAATCGGAATTTTGAGGCCTCACAAAATAAAAATGCAATATGTTGCAGTCTAATATTTTTAGGCCTCAGAGGCCCGAATTTTCTTTTTAACGCCAATGATATAATATTTCTGAAAAGGTTATTTTCTTTTTTTTTAAATTGCCTTAAACCAAAGGATTAGAATGCCTCAAATGGGGATTTGGAGACCTCACAAAGTATTGATGCAATATGCATTGCTAGTTAAATCTTTTCTTGCCTGTAAGGCTTGGATTATTTATTTAACTCCAATTAAATAATTCTTCTAAAGCGTTTCCTTTATTTTTAAACTAAAGAATTAGGAGGACATAAATAGGGATTTAAAGGCATCACAAAGTAGAGATGTAACATGCATTGCTAGTAAAAGTTTTTCAGGGCTCAGAGGTCCGTATTATTTATTTAACGACAATAGAATAATTTTTTATTATATTGTCATTATTAATTTGCTTTTTAGGCTCGAAAGGATAATTTGATATAACACAATATTGTTAAAAGTTTCAGTAGTTTTTAGGGTATTTCCCAAGTTAGTAATTAAGCTACCCATTGGGACGAAAAAGAGAATACTGTAAAACGTGAAGCTAATTTTATTGAAACTGAGTGCGATTGTTGATGGTTTTAATCGGTTAATCAATTACAATAATTACGTAATTTATTTATATATTTCTAAAAATACACTACACACAAATTTTACATAATTTTTCCTTAATTTAATTTCTCAACCCTCTTTATTATGTCAACGAACTTAAAATAATTATCGATTTCTTCGATATTCTTGATGGAAATTCAAACTTGATTTGATATTATTCACAACGAGGTTTCCAAAACGCACTTCTACAAACAAAATCGTTAAAAAATTAGTGGAAAAATACCTATATGTCCACTCACATGTTCAATGTACGGTTTCAAAAGTCCTTTACAAGTTCCTGTCAAAGACAAATTGCTACATAAATTCATGAAAAAGGCTCTTTCTGATTGATTATATGAGTTGGATGTTGATTCCATTTCACTTAACTCACATAAATTGGCAATTGGAAAGTTGCAAACGCCAAATAATACAAATGACGGTTTGCCAAATGGGTTTTGATTTGGCGTAATTATCGCAGACCTTTTAAAAAATTGTTTTATTTTATGTAAAATGGCTTTGCGTCCCTAAAATTAAACAGTTGTTAATTTTAAATAAATTATTTAAAATATAGGTTGCTTTTTAAATGTTTTTGCATCAGGAAGTGATTCGTTTTACTACAATAGAGGTCCTCAAAACCTTCCTGAAGAGAGGTTTTAAGACACGTGGCCCCAACGCTTACTAGTAAGGCCGTAGAAAATTTTAATATGGCACAAAGGCATAAAATGTGAAAAAATTTCCTTTAGTGAGAGAAAAATAAGTACATGAATCCGACAAAGGATTCAAGGAAAGTAGCACATCCTCAATGGTTATGAGCTAAAATTGCAAAGGAGCAAGTTAAAACTAAACTGGAAACCCAGAGCAACTAAAAGGGTTTTGATGAAACAAGATGCATGAGCACTTGAGGAAGATATGGAGAACTAATGAGAGGCTAAAAGTAAAACATGCTTTCTAAATGCCTCAATATGTCTTGAGGCCACCAGAATAGGATTTTATGTCTGATCGTTTTGGGGAAGACTGTAAAAGATTTTTGGAAACAGTAAATAGAAGCCCACTGGCCTTTGGATCTATAAAAAAAAGTTAAAAATGGATTCAATATTGGAACTAGCTATCAAAACTACTAACACTTGCTGATGAGCAAATGGGGTGCTTTTGCTGATGGACAAACGTGGTGCTTTGTACTTTTTTTGTATTTTAGGAAACATCCTGATTTATAAACTTACAACTTTTTGAATTTCTGGCATAGGTAAATGATAAATTTTAAAGTTAACCATAAAACTTTCTTTCAAGTTTAATAACTTTATTTCTTCTTCAATGCGAAGTACGCCTTCATTATTCAACTTCACAACTTGAGATGCCAGAACCGTCTCCTCGTAATTTATTAAGACAACAAACCATTCGTTTAAACTTTTTTCCAAGTCATTTACAACGTTATTTAAATTAAACATTAGCTCCGTTATGATAATTTGCGAAAAGCGCCAATTTTCAGCTTCATTGGTTCTTAGAAAATTGTACTCAAACTTACTCAACTCGTTTAACAAAGCTTTATGCGTTTGACCTAAAAATGCAACTATAGAATTTATTATCGTAAGTTAATTTGAATTTATAACTTACACGCCCATATTAAAATTCGTTCAGCTTCGACGTGAATTTTTGAATACTTCATTTTTTTGGTTTTTGTACAAACTTTTATAGCTTTGGAAACTTGGAGCATAACTTCTTCTTGACGCGAACAATCGCTCAATAGTTTATCAATTAGTGAGATTCTCAATTTACGCCTTTCTAGATCATTTTCCAAATTTTCAACAAGCTCCGATTCGTAATTATCGTCTGTCGAATAGAAAGTTGTAGCTTCACTTGGCAAAAAACGTGAGCTTCGTACCTGGAAAAATTTTCATTTATTTTTAATAATTTTAATAACAATCAATACTTACAGATGAAGTTTCTGAATTTGGAAAAGTTGGGTTAAGTTCTAAGTTTTCCAAAATTATATCAATTTCATCTTCAAATACGCAATTAATTAACTTTTTTGATTGCATCAAGAGCTCGTTGGAATTCTTCGACATGCTCAACGACTCGATTATTTTCATATAACTTTTTATGGTGTAAAATTTGGATGTTTCGTATTCGGAGCTTTGATTTTTGGATAAAATTAGCCTGTTAATATCGTCTAATCGTTTCAACTTATTTATAATTTGGAGAAATTTGTTGTGTTCGTTTTTATGTAGCTGTTTATGGTAAGTCTCCAAAACAATATCCGTGATCAAAGCCCCAGAAGTATCGATATTTTTAAACGGATTTAAGTCATTTTGGGATTTTTCTAAAATTTTGATTATATTTAAAATTTCTTTTTTCAATTCAAAATCGACGTCCTCTTTATATTCGCATTCTAACACGTTTAATAAATTGTATATTTTTTTCAGACTTTCATTAAAATTGATTTCGTTCATTTTGTCTAAATTGTTTATTTCTGTCTTCATTTTTTTATTTCTAAAATTGTATGTTTAAAAAGAGAATTTTTAATTCAATTCAACTTACTTTAATGTTGTTAAATTGATAAAATTATACACTCAACTGTACGTATTGGCTTCACATTAACAAATACAATTATAACAAGGACTTTAGTACATTTGAAAAACAAAATTATTTACGTACAAATAATTTATTCATAAATTAAACAATTAATGGTGCAAAATAAGATTTGAAGTCGCCAATCAATAAACGATAATCAACAGGGATTATTTGACTTTGTTTTTGATAACTTAATGGTATTGTTTCAATTTTTCTAATAATAATTTACAAGGACAAATAACAATAAATAAATAAATAATGTCATTAGAAATGTTCTTCTTGTACTTTGAAAAAGTTATCTGATTGAAAAAAATAATATTTAATTCAATTTCCGGACGTTTTGAGTCCCCCTCTGGGTCCTGAGACTTAAATCCAAATATTAAAACACTGTCCTTTAAACGTTAATTTTGCTTTACTTCTATTCCTTTTTTTAGTTTTTATCATAACCCCTTATAATACAGTGGAATAGCGAAAAATAGAGAGAAAAATTGTCCAGAATTTAATAACAATTTCGATAAATCGGCCTTTAACTTTATTCCTTGTACATTTTCGAAAAAAATACAAAGATAAAAAAAATTACTCGTCAAATTATCTATCTAACTAAAAAAAGATTATTTAAATCGGTTTGTTACGTGCGGAGATACAGCGTAATCATATTTAGTCAAATCAGCCATCTTTAATTCTAAAATCAACTTTCCCCTAATTATTTCCACTAATTTTCGTTATTTTCACATAAAGCATGCATAAAACCATACAAATTAAGGCGCTAGAACCACAACTTTCACGATTTACTTATTAACTGATTTTCGTATAAAAAAATTATAAAAGAGAAGTTGAAAATGAAAATTTCAATAAATTGGCTCCTAACTTTATTCACTGTGGGTTTTCGATAGAAATAGGAATATAGAAAAACTTTACTCATTATTTTAGCTATTTAATTAAAAAAATATTATTTAAATCGAACTGCTACTTAGTGAGATACAGCGTAATCAAATTTAATAAAACCTGCTATCTTCAATTCAAAATTGTGGACAACGCAAGAGGGGAGCGGGGGGGGGGGGACTCAGCGGTTTCCAAGTGTATAGGACCTAAGAATTTATTCCTTAAAGTTTCAGCTAATTATTTCCCCCGTAGAGCAAAATATCGTGTTATTTGACTGTACTAGGTAGGGGAAAGTGGGTGAAAATCAACTCTTGTCTAATATCAACCAGTGCCCTATAGATCAGCGTAAGCATAAAAAAATAAAGCATACTACAACATTTATCGGTTCATATTGCAAACATCATAACAAATGTTTGTGGCGCACATGCGCTTTACAGTGCTAAAAATAAGTTTTTACGGTTTTCTTTATTATATTTTGCTGCGTGGATTTAAGGTAAAAAGACTTTTTTAAAACAGATAACTGCATAATAATTCTAATGAATAGATACGAGATGTGGCTATTAAATAACGAGACTGATGCTGCTACAGAAGAACTACGCATGCGCCAAAGTCGTATAACCGATAGTTGTATAGCTTGAAGCCTTCTCTTTCGATTGACACCCCTCCCGTGTCTATAGACGTATTAGTCTGTCCGTGGCCTTTGTTTCTATAAGAACTGTTTTTTTGTTTTGCCGGAAATATATGACACTGAATAATTATCACGTGCGCAGGCTTTTAAGTGGTTTAAGCGATTCCAAGATGGCCGAGAAGACGTTGAAGATGATACACGCCCGGGTCGCCTTTCCACGTCAAAAACGAATGAAAATATTGAAAAAATCGGTAATCTGATCTGATATAACCGTTGGTTAACTATTCGTGCGATTGCTGAAACTGTAGAAATTGACAAAGAATATATTATTTTATTATACTTGCATTATAATCTGCCAATTTCACACTAAAAAGCGTTCATAAAATCGTCTTTATAGCACAAGTGCTCTATAAAGTCGTCTAGGTAACAACAATAATATTAACTGTTGTGTGACTGTTGTTCTGCAATGTAAACACAAAGCATCTCTGTGGCAACAAATATATCCAAAATCGGCACGCTTAATTTTCAAATTTTAAATACAGATTTTTTCTCTTTTATAGAGGTTTTAGTTGCAATTATAATAAAAAATAGCGTATAATACTCGTGTATAAGTAGAATTTATCGCATACGCGCCGTTACAAGCACTCGCAAGCTCGTGCTTGTAATTTTCGTCGCTAATGCGATAAAGTCTTTCTTATACACATGTATTATAATATACTATTACATAACAATTTTCGCATGAAAAAAGTGTGTACAAAAATCGTGCCTAAAATTCTCACAATCGAACAAAAAGAAGCATGTTTCTAGCCAAGTATCAGATCCCGGTGTTAGACCATCCGCCTTATTCGCCTGACCTGGGACTATGTGACTTTTATCTGTTCCCCAAGGTCAAATTTGCATTAAAAATAATAATATTTCAGACCGTTAAAGCTGTGAAAGAAAAATCGGAACATGTCATAAAGGAGCTCACAGAAGAAGACTTCCAGCACTGTTTCAGAAGATGGAAAATTAGACGGTACAAGACCGTCTAAGGCACTCTAAGGGGGTAGTTTTAATGTTTCTAATGTTGTTATATGTTTCTTAAATATTTTTTTTAATATAAATAATAATTATATGAATTAATACTTTGGTCGATATTATCCTACTAACCTGATGGTCGATTTTACCCAGCGGGTCGATTTTAGCCCTCAAATTCTTGCTTTTACCATTATTTTTGGAGGCATGTGTTAATATGTTCAATTTTTACAATAATCCTAAGAAGCATGGACATATAAAAAAAATCTGATTTATTGAATCAAATTTAGAAATTTTATATAAAAAATGCCTTAGATGGTCGATATTCAACCACTTTCCCCTACTATTTGGTGAACTTTTTTTAGTTATCCGCTTTTTAGACTAATTTTTCACTCTATCCACCATTGACGGGTTTTCTCCTGTTACTCTAGGAGAGAGCCTTCAGAGAGTGCTATCAATTTGGTGTCAACTGCATCTTATATTTTCAAACAGACTGTTGTTCCTCTGTACTTCCTCTTTTACTGATTTAGAGACCATGGGCAATATCTGAAACCAAATTTTCTAAGACATTTAACTTTAGAAAAAAAATTAAGAGGAAGCATTATTTGTAGAAAAATAGGTAGTCTGATAAAAAAAATAAAATCATTGTTAATAAAAAAAACGCAAGGCCACCTTATACACTTCAAAATACGCTACCTTTTTGTCAAATCTCAATTTTTTTATAATTATCAAAATTTCTGTTTTGTTTGTTATATTAAAAGTCGGGCGCTTTTTTGTTTTTTAATTTAGAGAATAAATATACAGGTCTCGTCTAATGGTTTAAATTTAACTATAAAAGGTAGGATTTTAACAAATAATTATTTATTTAAAAAAATGACGTAAGTTGCGTTTTTTAAATTAACAAAAAATTATGTTTTTTGAAATATCTTTCAACTTGAACGTCAAAATATTCTAAATAAAATAGTATTATGGACTTGTAGAAAAATACAAAATTAGTGTATTTACAAGTTTTGAAATTTTCAGAAAAACAGATCGCGACAGAATATGGACAGTGTAAGCTCTAGAGAACTAATTACTCCCAGCACGGCTATTTTAGGTAACACTTCACAAATTTTTAATTACCCAATTTAATTCATTTTATTGTAATAGGTATTACAAATCCCTGTAACCTTAAACTGCCACAGATTTTGGATTTTTCCAAAATGGGAAATATTGATAAAATATTGTTCTACAACCAATATACAGACAATTTCATACCACAAGTCTATGTTTACAAGAGCTCGACAAAAAATGTACGATCGTCTCAAGAACAAACATTATTTATAAAAACTGATAAATACTTAAACGCTTCTTTGGCGCTATGTCTTTATCCTGAAATATTACACAATTATTGCTTAAGTTATCAACAAATGTTTTTCTACGGTTATCCAGTTCCCAGCTTAAATTTTCCAGGCTCCGTTATGATTTTCAAAGCAGCTCCGAAAAAGCTAAGTATGCGGATACCAGAAACGTTACTTTATTCCAACATTTGCAAAACCGTACCGATGTATGTCAGCGACGTCAACTACACTCCAGTAAATGAAAATTCCATAGAAACACACAAATGTGTTAGATGTAATCAGGAATTTTCCATCAAAAATAATTCCGAATATGTAGACGAATGCAATTTCTGCTCCTTCAATTGCATTAACACCAATAACAAAAATAGCTACGTTTGGGGTAAATCTACAATAAACCCAGACAAAGCAACTAACCAACACCATGTTTGGAATGGACTCTATGACGGTCTCAACGAACCCCTTAATGATTTCGTTCGAACGCGTCCATGTGCAAATCAAAATATATCTGGATCCGCTCTCATTTACTCTTTGGATTGTGAAATGTGTTACACAGCAGCTGGGTTAGAACTAACGAAAACAACCTTAGTTAATTTAGATGGGCTCATAGCTTACGAAAGCTTTGTAAAACCAGAAAATCCTATAGTGGATTACAACACTCGCTTTTCGGGAATCGTCCCGGAAGACCTAAATTCTAATGACGATGTCAAAACTCTACAACAAGTTCAAAACGATTTGTTGGGCTACATTAGTGAGGAGACTTTATTAATCGGCCACGGGTTAGAAAATGATCTGAGAGCTTTAAAATTAATGCATTGTAAGGTAATCGACACGTCTATTTTATTTCCTCATTTAAAAGGCTTGCCTTATAAGTGCTCGTTGAAATCTTTAGCCAGCAACATTTTAAATAGAAATATACAAAATTACAATAGTGGGCACAAAAGTTTTGAAGATGCCCACACATGTATGGAATTAGTATTGTGGAGGGTATTAAAAGATCTTAAAATTTTAGTTAAATAAATACTTTTTTATATATTTTTAGTGTTTCTTCTGTATTGAAGAGATTTTTTTAAATTAGAAAATTAAAAAATTAATGTAAATTTAAAAACTGAAACATAAACTACAATTTTTTATTGTATTTTTATTTATTGTCGATTTTATTAATTTAAATCCAAAAACTAGAACAAAAAAATTAATTAGGCATAATGAAAATTATGTTAAATGAGAAATATTTATTTTGCTGTCACTATCGATTTTGTCTAATCTAACCTCACATTTTAAACGTCAAAAAGCATAACACGTAACAAATTTTAGTGTTTTGTGAATACTCAACAGGTAATAAATTAGTTTTTACTTTCATTATGTTAATTTGTTTATTGTAGCCTGCAATCACGACATGTATTGGATTCACAACTACTTTATTTAAACCACACCAATAAGTGGTAAACTATCGACAGTAAATAATGATTTCCTCAATTCTTTTATTTTAAGTTTCCACACTTAAATTCAATGAAAACATGTGCATTATAATCGATCATGGATAATTCGTATGAGTTAGTATCTAATACGTCGGAGTGTACAAGCTCAAATTTCTCGAGTTTGTCACTCCCAACTTACGACGAATGTTGCGATTTAAAACCAAATACACCTTTACTGCCTTTTTACAAGAGTGACTTACACGAAGTTAAAAATTTTCATAAATTATTACAATACAATACTCAACTGGAATCGCAACTTGCAGTAGCTAACAATTTTATAAACTCTCTAGTCAGTAAAAGTTCTAAAGATGCAAAATTGGAAACTGTTGGTTACATCAAAAGCAACTACGAACTCAATTCAAAACTTGGATTGTTACAAAATGATTTAAAAGCAGTAAAAAGTGAAATGGAAACGAATGGATCTTTAATAAGTAGTTTAAAACGTGAAATTGAGAAAAGAGACGTCGATATTTGTATTAAAGGTAATTCAGTGTCTGGTTTAAAGAATAAAATAGTTGAATTACATTTAGAAATCCAAGGGCTTAAACAAAAGGATATGAAAGTGAACAACACTTTAGTTCGACTCACTAATGAACTAACTTCTGTAAGGAAATCAGAACAGTGGTACAAAAATGCACTTTATGAATGTAGAGAACAAAAATTAACACAAACTGAAGAACTTTTAAAACTTCAATCTTCACTTAGTACAAAAATAAAAGATTTTGAAGTTTTAAAAACTGAAATGTTGAGTTTGCAATGTAAATATAATGAACTTAAAGGTTGTTCTAGACAAATTGTAGAGAGTTTGAGCAAACAAATTCAAAGTAACTCGGTAACCAGCAGTGAAAACGCCAAAGTTGACCGTACAAAAATTATTGAAGATTTAAATACCGAATTGGAAATTCTTAAAAATGATCTAGACGATAGCAAGTTTTTGCTTCAATCTGCAAGTAAACAGAATATTATTTTAATGTCACAAAATGCGAGTTTACAAAAATATTTAGATGAAAAAACAACTTTAATAACTGCTTTTGAAAATTGCAAGCTGGAGTTGAATTCTAAAGTTAACCACTTGACAAGAAAGCTTCAGGAAAATGAAGAAGTTTTGTTAAATTCGCATAAAGAAAAGTTGGAACTTCAAACAATTTTATTTAGTGCCAATCAAGAGAAGTGGGAAATTACGGAAGGTATAACTGCTATAAGGAATAATTTTGCAAAATTTATAATTAAATACAAAAGACTTAAAGAAAACTTGCTAGAGAAAGATGGTCAAATATCAAATTTAAATGAACAGTTTTTGAAAGATAAAACAAACAATTTAAAAGAGCTCAAAGAGTTGAAAGGTAATTTAAAGGATTATTGCCAATTGTTTAGTAAATTGGAAGAAGATTGTACAGAAAAGCAAGAGTTTAATGAAGAAATAATTACAAGTTTAGAAAGTAAAATTGAACTATTAGATGAAACAAACTCCAGATATATTTTTCAAATGGAAAAACTTTGCCAGGAGTTGAAGATGACAAAAGATAATCTTAGTTTATTTGAAAAAAAAGCGGGAAAGTTGGAGGTGGATAATTTAAGGTTAATAAGTAGAGGGAAAATGGCTAAAGAAGAAGTTCAGTTGAACTCGAAAATGGCACAAGAAAAGTTAATAGAAGAAAATCACAATTTACAAATTACCATTGATCACATTCAACAGTTGAATTTAACTTTTGAGACCAAAATTGCAAATTTACAAAATATGATTGAAGGTTTTGAAGAAATAAATAATAATCATGTGAATCAAATTGAAAAGTTGCAAAAAGAAAATTTCCTTCTTCAGTCAAAAGTTGAGGAATTGAGTCAAACATTTACAGTGCCAAAATATGATACTTTTGTGCCAACTTTACAGAAGAGCTTGTCTCTTCATTGTATGAGTAGTCATAATGAGCCATTAGTCGAATTGCAACGGTTGAAAACAGTGCTGAAAGCAAAAGTAATGGAGAATAAAGAGAATCACAAAAGGTCTGTTATTGAAATTTTCTTCAACCGTGAGATTATGTTTTTTTGCCAGTTAATTCTATTTTATTTTTTTAGATACGAAACAAATAATCGAACTCTGTTAAATAACATAAAAGACTACAGAAACGAGAATCGTCTTTCTCAGAAGCGTTTTGAAGAGTTACAAACCAACTATGGTCAGTTACTCGAAGAATTGAATACATTTAAAAACGAAAATGTTAAAAAAGATGAAGAAATTTCTAGTTTGAAGTCTTTGTGCAATGATTACAAAACTTTCCATTTCAACCACGAAACAGTAGAAATAAAAACAAAATATCAAAAACAAGTCGAAAGCTTAGAGATTGAAAATTTACAAATTGAGTTAGACACTGCCAATTCAGACAAATACTTTTTGCAACGTTTATGTAAGGATTTAAAGTTTTCATTACAAACAAACACATTACAAGCGATGGTAAGGTTTGCTTATTAAAAATTTGTAATAAAACTACAAAGTTTATTCTAGGACTTAAGAAAACAAATCCAACTTTTAACAACCAAGAAGTTGGATTTTAAAAATAAAATTCCAAGTCCCAGCTCGATAGATGATACTAAGATTTTGAAGTTATTACAACAAAGTAGCACTGTTGAAAACCCATTTAACGATCTCGAATGTTGTATGGGTAAATTTAAGGAAAATATCGTTTGCTTGCAAAATGAAATTTTGCAAGCTTTCATTTAGTTTTTGTTCCTTTTTTTTATTAGTTTTAAGTACAAATTTTTAATGTCTTCCAGACGCTTTTATTCTTTTGGCAGTTGTAAAGAATAAGTATTGTTGTGTAATGTTGCCCATGTGATGTGTTAGGTAGCCATCGTTTAAAGTTTAGATTTTCACTCTTTATTGTGAAAAGTTGGTAGTATGAGGATTGTTGTTAGTGTGCCAATTCTAAAACGTAATTTTAGGCTCGAATTTCTTCGTATTTATTTTTCTCAACCATCTCTTCGAATTTACAAATTCATTTCATAGTACATGGTACAAATGTGAAGTTTATTTTTACACTGATAAGTTCTAATGGCAATCTTTAAACAAATCATAAAACGTAAGATGCGGTTTAGTACTTAATTATATTTTTGTATTACTAAAGTGAATTTTGAGATATTATTTATGTGATATGTAACTCGGTTGTGTAGCTGTAAGCTGTAACAAAATGTATTTTACAAAGTAAAAAAATTATAGTTTTGTTCCTAACTTCAATGTTATAATAATTTCTTAAAAACACCTTATAATTTCAATTTCAAAAATAGAAAATGAGTGTACAATTTTAACGACAAAATAGTGGGAGCTATTTACCTCGAGACTCAAAATCAGTCGCTTGTAAGAATTTGGTGTGTATATTACAAATTGTTTATACCATTCAAAAATGTAAATTGAATTTTTCTAACTTGTGCCTGTTTGGTGATTAACATAAATTATTAAACCTTCATTTAACATGAGTTAAACTGTTTGAAATTTACATTTTTACAATCTTGTTTGTTCTGTGAGACTTATAATGGTGATTTTAAACATGCAGGCTGAAAATTCAGATAACGATGGTCCTACAGAAGAGCAAGTAATAGCTTCTCGTGTAAGTACTTAAAATCTTTTATTTTAGAACAAATAATAAACGGCAAATTGAAAAATGTTTTTTCAGGATACCGATTCAAATTTTATTATGACTGTAAATTCTAAAAATCGTGGTGTAGTTAACAGTTTAATTATATATACGTATTTTAATAGTCATTTAATGTTTGTAAATTCTCCGGTAATTTGGCTGTTAATTTCATAGTTTAAAAATATCAAATTGATTTTAATGCAAAAGTTGAATAATTTGGAATTTTTTTGTTAAGTTTTACTTTTTAGAATGGAACGCGTTAAAAAACATATACAATATTTTAAAAATAAACATCATAGTGTTTACTTAAATTGAAAAATTAGTATGTTTGTATATACTTAAAGCATATTATAAAAATAACACGGTGTGAAGAAGCACTTAATTATTGTTTAAAATGATTTTTCATTTGAAGGAAGCTCTAATGTTATGAAGGGGGTTATTAGATCACAAGTCTAGTGAAGAGGAAGAACAACAAGAGCCTTTTTTTAAATATAAGAAAAAAAATTAATAACAAAAGTCATCTAAGTACACTGAAAATGGGCTTTCAGTGGAAAGTAATATCCAGAATTAATGAAAATAAAAATAAATCCAGTTGAGTATAGGAAAGTCTTGGGGGCTTTTACAGGATATCCCTAAAAAAAGATCTACAATGGGTTCTTGGGGGTCATAATCGAACCAAATCAGTTTATCTGTAAAAGTGGGACGCATTTTTGGATATGATTCCAACCGAAACAATTGTCCTATTTTGCTCCCAGGAACTCACAGTAGGTTGAGTTTGTCGGTGTTTTTCAGACACCCTGTATTTCTCTTAACATTTTTTAAAAATTTTAAGTTTCTTCAAAACCGTTTAAATATAATTACGGAATTTTAAAAGGAAATTTAATAATTAAGTTTAGTAGATAGTAATTAGTGGAACTCGTTTTGGTGCTTTTTTAAAAAGAATTTAATTTTTCAGGAAGAAAGAAAGCGTACAGGAAGATATGTAGCGGTAGGAACAGCTATATTTTTATCACTTTTAGGAATTTACCAAGCTTTACTTAATGGCACTCCACAATACGCAGCACTTTTTGCTCCAGCTGTTATTATGTTTATCTATCTTTTATGGATTTTGCACGCTTCTCGTAACCAAAATGCTCGTTTACTGGTTAGTATTATAAACAAATAGTAAAATTTTAATATAAACATAAGAAAAATTTTAATTGTTTCAGCTTAAAATTTTTATCTTAATTAGGAGATTATAATTGGTTCAAAAATTTACATTTACTCAAGCTCAAGAATTTTAATGATACCTTATAAATTTTCAGGAAAGTTTGCAAATTTATAAATAATTATAACAACTTCTAAGAAATAATGAGGGCATTTGGAAAATAACGTATGTTCCATAAACTTTTGGAAAAAAATTAAATTTGACGTGTTATTGCAAATTAAGTTACTTTTTAATTAACTACTCCTACTCCTTTTTAGTCATAATCAATTGGCAAACAAGAGTTCAGGTTCTTGTATGGCGCTGAACTTGGTTTTCAGTGACTCGCCTCCTTTTAGACCGCAGCAAGATCGATTTCCACATTTTTCTGGTACATTCCACTTTGAGACCGCTTTGAGACTTTCTTCTTCAAACAGCGAAAGAGCTCAAACGTTGGTTTTGCCTAAGGCACGTTTGGAGGGTTGTTTATCCTAAAAACAAAATTGGCGTTAAACAGCTAACCAGTCTATCGTTTATCTGGCATAATGACCAAATGATGAATCGAGCCAAAACATTATTTGATGCTTGTAAGGAGTGCAGAGTTGACCTGAAATGTACGGCTAAGGATGTCGCGACCCTCAAAGGTATTACCGGTGTTACCTAACAATAAATTGGTGGGGGTCGTGTGATTTTAAGAAATTCTCAAGCTGGATATTGATAAATTTTACTGCAGCCGACCAAGTTCAACACGAATAACATAAGCACTGGATAATCCAGGGAGATAAGAGCGATCGTTCCATTATTGAGCTAATCCCCTTATAAAAGCCATCGATGCGTGCAATAATTTTTGAATCATTTAAAATATTTTTAAATCAACTCCTGTTTGCTGATTATCCCAAATAGCGTAAGCGATGAGGACGATCGCCCCATTATTATACTCTTTCGAGTGGATGCATGTCTTCCCCATTACAAATAGGTGCCTCTATACATACTGACATACTATCATCATATTAGAAATGGTAATGAGTTCCGTCAAATTTCCATCTGAGGAAGGAGTGGCAAGTGTAAAAAGGTTGCGCACCACTGAGATGAAAGTACAACGTGATTCAGATCTTCCTCACATATTTTTGAGCAGTGTCGGCCCTTGTTGCTAACGATAGTCCAATTCATCAATTGTAAGGATAATCTTCTAATGTTTGGTTAGACTGTTCCCCAATTCAACTGATAGTACACCCTGGGCAACGCCAATCTCTGGAATAGCGCATAACACAATATTTTCCATCGTCCATAATGATTAGCCAAATAGTCTTCATACACAACAGCGTAAAAATTCTTACTAAACGATTGACGGTGTATTTTGGAGCTTTGCATGAAACATAGAATCTTTTCATACTCTTCTCACCGACGCGACTTTTTCACTCATTCTTTTTAATCGATCTTTGTCCAGTACCACATTTTAAAACTAAAGGTCGTCCACTTTTTGGAAAATAGATATTCCTTTCTGGCAACTTTTTATTATGTAATATTGTCGAAAAGAATACATTTTGACCCGCTGGGTGGTCACATCCAATGCCTATTTTAGAAACTTGAAATTTGGTAGCAGGGGGAAAATAACATTAATAACCAGAAGATGCCTAGAAAAGTCTGTCGGAAAACCTCTAGTATGATCGCTTGAAGAACGTGGGGTTGCATCAAAAGGAATTTAGAAGCCTCTTAGGTTTAGTACAATAATGTCTAGTTGACTGAAGGGTGAGACTCAACCGAAGGTTAGACGTATTTAGACGTTACGGAAGGTTTGAGTATTATAAACGTCAACTGTAGGTTGAAGCGGCGGTTGAGCGCCGTTTCACTTAACCAGAGGTCGAGATTTAGTTTGACGGACTCAACCGCTCTCTTACCTGCCGCGATAGATACCTCTGTGTCAACCTTAGAGCCGTTTTACATGGACTAAATGTCACACTAACGAAATTTCTACGCACGACTTTAAAGCTTACATTCCCGTGCTTTTGCTCATTAAGTTGATTCAGTACTAACAAATTAGTATGACATTTAATCCATGTAAAACGGCTCTTAGAGAGAAGTGATGTAGCGACCGTACTCATCGATGCATCTTCGGAAGTTCATACTAGCGGCTGTGGTTGCTAATCTGACATCCGTGCATAAAAATAGTTTACTTTACCAGAACCACGGTTTCAACCGCCCAAAATGTGTCACAACCATTAAAGGTCTGTTTCTAGCGACATCCAGATCGCTATCTGTCGCTATTTCTTAAGGCCCGTCCACACACACACATGCTTACTTTCAGGTTTGCCTGTTCAAGCGGCCTGCACAGACCACTTGAACGCTGTGCAGACGCTCCGGTTTGGCCTGTGCAGGCTTCCTAAACGATGTCCAGGTTGCCTGTACAGGCTAAACCGGAAGGTAAGCCCGTGTGTGTGGACGGGCCATTACAAATAAATTTTAATTGAAATTTTTTGAAAACCTTACGGAACATTCGTTAATTGGTTGAAAACTACCCTTCTAAATACCCTCAAAAATTTTATTAGACCTAAGTTATCGCAAAGTTTTCAAATTCATAAATAATTAAAAACAAAGTACATTCTTCCAAGAAATAACGAGGTTAGTTGAGAAATAGGCTAAATTTGAGACGAAAATGTTCTTAAGCCTTTCAAAGGAAAACGTCGATCGTGAAAAACGATTTTCTAAAATATTATAAATTCTAATTCGAGACGATTTTCCACACATATTCTTCGTATTGAAGGAATGGAAAATTCTAGATTAAGTTTTTCTCTTGTTTTTAAAAGCTCCATCGTTTTTAAATTTATGTAAAATTAATATTAATTTGATAAAAAAATGGAATTAGAGCTAGGGATTATTATTTATGCCCGTGTGTAAAAGAAAATTGAATTTTCATTTTATGGTTTAATAATTAATTTAGTAAAATTGCATCCAAAATAATTGGATTATGGAAGTTTATTTCAACTGTTATCCCGGTGCTTATTGTTAGAATTGTAAACTCAAATTTAGTATGAAATATATTATTACCTAAACCACTGAGCGCGATGTTATTTACATTCTACCTTGCTTTTAGCGCTTAGTGCAATCTTGGCGTGTTTGCTAGAGAAGCAAACACTAACACATCTTAAAATAATTTTTACTGTTTTTAAAGATTTTAGATGAGAATTTACATACTGTAATATTCAAAATATTCACCTTTCTTGGTGTAAACAATTTCAAATTCTTGTAGCTAACAAAAATGTTAGCTTTTTCCCACAGGAGAAAAGCACGGATTGAATTTTATATTATACATTGATATACAAAATAAAGTTTTTTTTTATTATTTTTACTTTAGGGTTTTGGGACATCGATATTGAAAAGTAATCATATTTTTCAGGGAATAAAAGTGAGAGTGTCGCATTAATCCTTGTCTTCGTAATGTACCTATCCATTCTATACGCACAAAACCTAAAACTGGTTTATTTAATAAAATATTTTGTATTGTTTTTTAATTAATAATTTTTTTTCAGAAACAAAGAGAAGCAGCTGAAAAAGCCGAACAACCTATTAGTCCAATTACAGTATGTGAAGAATTGTCAGATAAAAGTGATAATCAAGAAGAGACTGTGGTGGCTGTGGGCGAATGTGAGAAAAACGAAAAAAGCGAAAATGTGCAAAAACCAAAAATAATTGAGAAGGATTATTTTAACAGATCGTATTCCATCGCATGACTTTTTACAATTTTTAGATGTAATTGACGAAAATAAATAAATTACTTTGATTTAAGGACGAGTAATTAGGCATCGACGATTAATTGAAGCTCCAAAGGCTTTCAATTTATTTTATAAATAATTCATGTCTTTTTTTGATAAGCTCATCAAAATTCATTTTTACTAAAAATATTTTATGTAGAGGTAGTCGGGATTTATTTATAATATCTTCGGTAATAATGAGAATTTAAAGCTCAGACTTCGTGTAGTTATTTCGAGTTTTAATAATCATCACAAGCTGTGAATAAAATCTTTGCCTTGGAAAAGTTTCTTCCTTTTTTAGCCATTATTATTTTTAGCTTGTCTTACAGCAGTTACTATAAAACTTTAATTTCGATATTAAATTGATTTTGACCTCCCACAGCTGTTCTTGGCCAATCCGAATTCATTACTCTTTAGAAGAACAAATTAAAACTTTCATGTTAAATTTAATATCGAACTAAATTAATCAAGAATGTTATAGTAAGAGCTTTTGAAAATGTAAATACCAAGATTTTGATTGTAAGAATAAATTATCCACTATCCACTCAGTGCCGGTCTGATGTTTTTACTATAATTTTGTTTTAAATTTATATTTGACGTTTGAAATAAAACTAAAATGTTTTATACGGAGTGAAAGTTATTTTGTGTGACTCGACTGTATTGCCGGATTCGCTTCGCTATTCTATGCTCATCCGCTAAACACAGTCTCGTCCCACAAAACCCAACTTTCCCTCCTAATAAAACAATATACTATTTAGAAAAAGGATTTTTCTTTATTTTCGCAGTTTTTTTCCTAAAACTCAACCAAGTTTTACATTACGATTAATTAACCGTCTGATGATTCTTGTTCGAACCCGCTAATAAACCTTGGTACATCGTACGTTCTAGAGAAATATTCTTGGCATTTACACCTTTTAAACTAGTTTGTTGGTTTGTACTGTAAAACCAAGTACTCTCTGTTTATTGTGTTAAAGTTTATACACCCCATAACCCTTTTATGTTTCATCTAATAATTCGAAACTACTGATTGCAGCTTTGCAGCTGAGCTATCACAAGAAATTCCATTACTAGCTACGCTAAAACTTTTGGATATAAATTTTTATCACGTAACTGTTAATTAATTGTTTTAATTTAAATTTTAAGAGTCTCTTTGAATTGTGTTTTTTGGTTGGGAATTAACATACGACTCGAGAAACTTTTATTTGTAAAAAAATAAGGGAAACGATGCCTGCAACAATTTCTAATACGCTTTCAAACCGGAAAGCTTTGGATAGCAATGAATTTTAAAAAATACTGTAGGGCATCTGTGTACTGTTCTGAATATTTTATTTTTAAATTTTATTTCTAAATAATTTATGTAAAACATAAGACAGGGTTTTGAGAACGAAGAGCAACTGGAATGAATAAGGATAATGCATATTGATTAGTACATTATAAATTTTTTAGTTGATAATTCACTTATAACTGAATGTCGACTTGCAATTTGTTCATTGTATAACGGTGATTGTTCTTTAAATTTTAGAATGTCATCATCTTATGTGGAAACCATGCTTGTTGAAGTAATGAGGTTCATTGTTATCTGAAAAGGTTTTCAAAAAATGAAAACACTGCTTCCTCACGAAAAGTAGGTACAGATTACAATTTTTGAAATACACTGTGTTCGTTAATATCTGATCCGTTTTGTTATGCAACCCAACGTACGCGATTGGTATGCGCATGTAACCAAAATTCACTATGTGTTTCTAATGTAATTTTAATTAATGACAACTAAACTATTTTAAAATGCTGGGAATTGTTGTTTTTAGCCAACCTAAAAAGTCCTTGCAGATATGCAACCAAACATACACGGGCCAGACATTAATGAACACAGTGTACAAAAAAAATTGATAAAGGGCCAGTTTTCGGAAATTGATTACGAGATATTTCGGCTGTGATACTGGTACTGCAATAAAAAATCAAGGAATAGAAAATTGATTCATTCTGAGAAGTCTTTCGTTTTGGGTCAAAAGGTAGAAATAAATACGACAGTATTTTTCGATTAGTGATTTCCAATTTAATTTCATTATTTGAAACAATTAAATTGGTTTCCCGTGTGGATTCCGGCGCTAAAGAATAGATCCAAGGAAGTCCCTACCTGTCGTAAAAGGCGGCTAATTGGGGCACTCGTCCTATTAACTCACCTCATTTCAGTGTTTCTCAATCTTTTTACTCTCGCGACACATTTTCCGTAGAAAAATTTTTTCGTGGCACCAAGAAAAATAAACTTAAAAAAAATATAAAACTAAAATGGAGACATTCTACCGAAACTTAATTTTTTTTTAATTTTTGCAGCAAATGTGCTGCCGGACATGAGAAACACCGTAACATAATGAAATTTTAACTGCGGTATCTAAAAGCTCGTGTACACACCCAGACCCGCCTTCCGGTAGGCTCCTGAACGTTGTTCAGACGCTCCGGTTTGGTAAGACAGGAAGGCATGCCTGTGTGTGCGGATGGGCCCTAGTAAATGTGTTTAAAATATTTTTTCTTAAAAGTTACTTTTGAGGTTGAAGTGATTTCTTAAACATCAGTGTGCAAAGGTCTATTATTGTAAAATCTACATTTTTAGTTCTCGATACATATTTAGAAATTAATTTTGAACACCCTGTACATTCTAAGGTATTGAAATTTTAACTAAGATATCTAAGAGCCTTCGTGTAAACGTGTTTAAAATATTTTTTCTTAAAAGTTACTTTAGAGGCTGTAGTGATTTTTTAAACATAAAGTGTGCAAAGGTCAATTATTGTAAAATCTTCATTTCTAATTCTCGATATATAGAAATTAATTTTGAACACACTGCACATTCTAACATAATGAAATTTCACCTGGGATATCTAAGAACCTTCCTGTAAACTCGGTTTAAAATATTTTTTCTTAACAGTTACTTTAGAGGCTGTAAGTACTTTTTAAACATCAGTGTGCAAATGTCTATTATTGTAAAATCTTCATTTTTAGGTATCGATTCATATTTAGAAACTAATTTTGAACACCCTGTACATT
This sequence comes from Malthinus seriepunctatus, assembly GCA_963924605.1. Taxonomy (NCBI): domain Eukaryota; kingdom Metazoa; phylum Arthropoda; class Insecta; order Coleoptera; family Cantharidae; genus Malthinus; species Malthinus seriepunctatus. The sequence goes on from OZ004602.1 coordinate 10,140,914, forward strand.
CTAACGTATTGAAATTTTAACTAAGATATCTAAGAGCCTTCGTGTAAACGTGTTTAAAATATTTTTTCTTAAAAGTTACTTTAGAGGCTGTAGTGATTTTTTAAACATAAGTGTGCAAAGGTCAAATATTGTAAAATCTACATTTCTAATTCTCGATATTTAGAAATTAATTTTGAACACACTGTACATTTTAACATAATGAAATTTTACCTGGGATATCTAAGAACCTTCATGTAAACGGAGTTTTAAATTTTTTTTCCTTACTTCCTTTGAACCTTCCCTAATAATTCTTTTGTATAAACTATAATTAATTTTTATGAAAATATTTCCCGAGTTTCCATATAAAATGTTTCTCATAATTCGAGTTTAGTTACTTTTTCATTGTTTTATTTAAAAATACCAGAAATTAATTGGGTATTTTATAATTTACGTGCCTATGAAAAAATGTTGTATTAAATCGAAATTGAAAATTAATTTAAAGTTGATTGTAAATTTGCAATGAAGTTCGAATAACATTGTAATTATGTTCAACTGACAAATACAAAATTTTATAAAAAAAAATAATAAAATACTAGAAACAAAGAAAAACAAATTGTTAATTAATTTTTTTATTGTTACATGATAGTAGATACAACTGAAAATGTTGTAATGCCAGCTTTTGGATAATTCGAAATATGAAAATAGACACAAACTGTCTAATACAAAATTACTTTAGGCTAAATATTATTGGGAGATAAAACAAGGTTTTTAATTTGTTGTTATAATAAATACAAAAGTATTCTTTTTACTTTCAGTAGTATAATGGAAAGTATTGTATAATAGTAGAAATTTTCTAAATTGCGATTTTGTTTGTTTTCCAGTGTTTTTATTGTTCTTAGTAAGGTCGTCCTTGTACAGGAAATTTATTATATTGAAATACGGACAATCTCACATTTTCTCTCAAATTTTTTTAAAGGAGTCTTTCCAAAGGCACACACACAGACTTGCCTTCCAGTTTGTCGGGAGCGAGAGTTAAACCGGAGCGTGTGGACACCGTTTAGACGGCCTGCACATGCCAAACTGGAGCGTCTGGACAACCAACGTTCAGGTGGCCTGTGCGGGCTACCTGCACAGGCAAACCGGAAGGCAAGCCTGTGTGTGTGGACGGGCCTCAAAGTTTTAACCTGATAGGAAAATCCTAAGGGTGTCCGCTAAGTTTCAAGTAAGTTTCAAGCATAGATTTATGCTTAGGCTCTAGAGCCTAGAGCATAGCATAGATCATAGTGTTCTGGGATGCTCATATTGAAAGTTGAGAGCATATCCTTGTAGTGACATATGCTTCTAGCTGGAATTTCAAACCATTCGATGTAAACTTTCTACTCTAAACTTTTCATTTGCGCTCACCCTAAAGCCAGCGACACACATAGGTTTGCTTTTCGGTTTGGTCTATGCAGGTCTGCACAGGCCAATCCGGAGTTTGTAGATATCGGTCAGGCGGCCTGCACGGCCCAAACCGAAAGGCAAGGCTTGTGTGTGTGGACGAGCGTTAAGACGTGCTTCAGTTGCAGTGATGAAAAATATGGTAATATTATTATAATATGGTGTTAACAAGATATTTGAACAAGCTTCAGAGGTATACTCTTTATTTGAAACAGACCAAGCTGGTAAAAGCCGGTGTGTGTTCTTCCCCTTTAGATTTATGCATAAAAGAAAAATATTCAGAGAGTGAGACAATTCAAATTTCAAAGAGTATAAATAATAAGGACGCAATTTTGGCTTGCACATGCCCTCGTAGTAAAATCCTGTGCGTTTGCAGCGGACTTAGGGCGGGTTATGGTTCCATAACATTCCATAATTTAACTTTATTATAAGGCAAAACATTGTTTGAAAACCAGATTGTCGACATTTAGGAATAGATATCTATTGGTGAAGCGATAACTATCTTTCGAGAAACTGGGAATTAAAAGGTTTTTTTCTTTTCTTTATTCATTCTTGATTATTTTCATTCAAAGGCACTTAAAAACACCGAAACATTGAATTAAAAATTTGTTTTTTGGACATAAATCCTAATTTGGATTCCCAGCTCAGGAATAAGCTGAGATAATATTTAATAACCTGGGCGTCAGTTACAGAAAATACGATATTATGTAATTGGATTCGTTGGATTTCATCGAGATGTATTTTAATTTTGATCGCCTGATAAGCCAAAGCAACTTCGTTGCTAAATTTAAATTTAAAATAAAATCAATTTTATTTATTATTAAAATTTTATTTTACACGCTTTGTGATTAAACTTTAAAAATGCCCGCATATGTTACCTTATCTAAAAGCTATCGCAGACATTTTTCCACCAGGGACGTTTAAATTTATTCAGTTTATTGTAAATTTTCGTAAGATTAACATCGTTAACGTTATTTATTTATCTTTGCTTTGTTTAAACTTGTTGTGTTGTGCAAGAAAATAGTTGTAATTTATCCTCCGGGAAGTGTTACATTTGGAAAGGATTAGTTAGGTAAGCGTTTACCATTTTTTGTTAATCTTCCAAACGAAGCTTTGTAATCGTAATTTAAACATTTTTTGTCCACATTTTTGCTTTTTGTGGTGCGAATCATCATTTTCGACCTAAAAATTTTTGTGTATGTGTGTGAGAGCACGATAACTTGCTCACGCGAGCTTATTTCAAACGTAGATACGTGTTTTGTATGATAAGACAAATTGAGGATGTATTTGACCAAAATTGCTCCATTACTATTATTTCAACCCTTAAAACGAATTATTGTTGTTTGATTTTTTTTAAATAATTTTTATTAAATTTTAATTTGATCGTATGAACCTTTTTTCTCTCATTACTTCGAATGAGAAATATTAACAATTTTTCGATAAATAGAAATTTAATAAATGTTATTTAATAATGAACAATATTCAGCAATGAGTCAAATAGATTGACGTATTATTTTTGCAATTCGTAATATTATTACGAATCTTTAATCTTGAATTAAAGATTGTGTTAGTGCTCTGTCGCGTAATTAGTGCAAAGATAATCAAATCTTCAATTTAATTAAAGGGGTTCACAAATAATTATAATTTGTGTGAGTATTTCCAAAAATAATTATTTTTAGGAAATTTTTCTAGTTTAATACAAATAGAGAAATCCAAAATGTGGTTTCTTTTATATGGGTCCATTTGTAAAAATTGTTATATGATTTTAAAGTTCTAATTTACATTATAGTTGATATTTAAAAAATAGATTTTGAGTTCTAAAAGGAGTAAAAAATTATTTTTAATAAATTTTTTTAATTAAAATTTTTAATTAAAATTTTTGATTTTTCAGGAAAACTCGCTTTGACACTTTTGACTAAATGAAAAATTTGGCCTATTTATTTTTTTGTTCACACATGTACAAGGTCGGGAAAAAGTTTCAGTAAGGCATTTATCTTATTAAAAATTGAGTTTTGGAAGAAATTTTCCCAATAAATTTGTTTTATAACTACATTTTGATGACCTCAAAAAAAGTTTTTCTTTTACGTTGAATTGTTTTGGCAACCAAATATTTTTTCCTCAAATGGAAATTTGCCAATATTTTTTGATAAATGAAAATTTATATGTAAATTGTGTTGTAATTTTGTAACGATGTTAATAACAAAAATTTCCAGAAAAACAATGCTAATTAATAGCAACTTTAATTTTAATTTAAAAATTATTTAATGTGTTTGCTGTGAAAAACACCTACTCATTGTACCCACACACCAGCACGTTCACAATTTGAGTTACAAAAGGAAATGTCTTTTTGATTTTTTAGAAACAGTTGCTTTTGATAAAATGGATAAAATTATTTTTTATTATACTTGCATTATAATCTGCCAATTTCACACTAAAAAGCGTTCATAAAATCGTCTTTATAGCACAAGTGCTCTATAAAGTCGTCTAGGTAACAACAATAATATTAACTGTTGTGTGACTGTTGTTCTCCAATGTAAACACAAAGCATCTCTGTGGCAACAAATATATCCAAAATCGGCACGCTTAATTTTCAAATTTTAAATACAGATTTTTTTCTCTTTTATAGAGGTTTTAGTTGCAATTATAATAAAAAATAGCGTATAATACTCGTGTATAAGTAGACTTTAGCGCATACGCGCCGTTACAAGCACTCGCAAGCTCGTGCTTGTAATTTTCGTCGCTAATGCGATAAAGTCTTTCTTATACACATGTATTATAATATACTATTTTATTCATATTTTTCTCGAAATTCCTTTTTCTGATTTTCTGACTCAATCTATGCACATACAAGGTGGGAAAAAGCTTCGCATAACGCATTTATCTCTTTAAAAATTCATTTTAGAAGAAATTTTTTAATAAAATTTGTTGATACCCACAATTTTTGACGATTCCAAAGAAAAGTTGTTCTTTTACTTTGGCACGTTTTGGCAACCCACTATTTTACTTTTGAATGGAGCCTTGTTAATACTTTTTGATAAATGAATATTTTTCTGTAAATGATATAATTTGGTAACGATATGTTTGTAAAAACAAAAAATTCGAGAAAATACTTGCTAACTAATACCACCATTAATGCAAAATTTCAAGATTTTCTTTTTCAGCTTTTTCACTTTTTGTGGCTACGCTCATCAGACGATTTCAGACGAGTGAAGCTTGAGGTTGAAAATTTTGAAAAAGGGGAGGGGTTAAAAATAAACAAAGATAGCTAACAAATTGTTTTTTTAATAGCTTTAGCTTACCACCTTGAGGAAGAACGACTTTCTAAATAAACGTTGTTTTGGTAAAAATGTGTTGTAGTTGTCTTCTATTGAGAGACGAAACTACCACCCCTTTGTAAAGTTGAGAAAAAGGTGATTTTAAAAAAAGTATTTTCTTGATAATGTAACATTGATAACGAGTAACATTTTTGATATTTTCAATGTAATGACCAAATTATGGATTGCACTACTGGTCGTGCTAATCGTATATTGAAAGAAAACTTTTCAAATTTTAAATTCGTGTTTGCAGTCGCCCTTGTGACAGACCACAGCTAGCAACAGAAGTACAATGTACAAAATAGCGATTGTGCAATAGAAAGCGTTTTATGTTTCCAGCAAAATGGGAAGCCACCTCATTTGCACTCTGAAATACGTCACTACACCTGAACGAGAAGAATTCCCACACCTAGACTGGGCGATATTCTCGGGATGGCATGGTTCTGTTTAAATCACTGTTCAAATTTATTTGGTTTTTTCTTTAGGAGCACATCAAAGACGACGTTTACATGTCACCATTGGATGAGCGTCTGTATCAAAGACGACGTTGACATGTCACCATTGGATGAGCTTCTGTATCGGATCACTGTTGCTTTGATAACTATCAACGGTTATGCCTAAACACTTTCTGTTGCATAGTCGTCATTTTGCCAATTCACTAACCCTAAACTAGTAATAAATTTGCTATGTTTGAGTAAAAATTTTGGGAAAACGCTCATAACATTGTTGTTAAAATTCTAGAACGGAAATTGTTAGTAACGGAAATTATTGACACTGTAGTGGTGGTTACGAGGATTTCTTCAAGCGCGAATTTAAAAGTTTGAAATGTTCTCTTCGAGGGGCCAATCACTGTTCTGAATTTGTACTGACTGCAGTTGACTGCTCATGGCTGCATACCATTGACAGCTCAATTTTTGTACATTGACTGCAGAGAGTGGATAACCAACCCCTCGGTTCTCTTTGGGTAGGTGATTAGAGCGAACGAGAGTGCATAATACATAGTAGTTTGGAAGTTACAGGACTTTAAAATTCGATGAAATTTCCACAGATTTTACCATTTTTAATTTTAAAGATATTTGCCATATTGTGACCAAGTCAGGACCCGCTTGAGAAATATTAACCTTTTGTTTGATGTCACAACTACAACTGAAGTCTACGTAGCACTTTTGGCGATGGGTTCCATGAAAAAGAGTTTACTAAAGCTTATAAAAACTAAATTCAAAAATAAACATCAGTATAGAGTGGTTAGTAGAGTAGTCCCAACCAAAGAAAAGCCCATCACGTGACCAAATCCGCGCGATACGTGGCTTCAGAGCCCAGTGGCGGAGTTAGTTATTACTCCTTAACAAAATTGTTTTTCAATTTTTTTTTTAATTCAGTAATAACTATACGACGGCACTGTCTACATTCGTTTCTAAGCAACGACAGTAGAAAACTATAGCGCAACTTCAACGGTAATCACGTGGTGGGGTTTTCTTTCATTGGTACTAGGTACTCTCGCACGTTGCTCTTTAGTCAAAAAGGTATTAATATTGTTTTTGTTTTATTATCGGATAGTCGTTATTTTTGAAATTCCGTCTATGTCTGATGTTGCTATATCCAGATATTTATATTCTGTGCACGTTTGGACTTTTTTAACTTTCTTTTCTGTCTTCCCACACACACACATGGAATCACTCATCTTGTTGAAGTTTAAAAACTAATACAAGGCTTTAGAATATTTACAAAAGAAGATGACGTGTAAACGCTACGGAAAGAATAAATACTTCGATGCGCGAGTTTTTAAACTACGAAGTTACAAAATTTCGAAAACAGCTTGTATATTTAAATTTTTGCTACTAATTCAATAATTTAAATAAATATGTCAATGTCGAGGTTAAGACCGGTTAATATCGGTTAAGCTTTACACGAGAGTTAAATGTTTTAAAGGGGTTGCTGCTTGCTGCGGTATATATATGGTCATCCCGACTGAAAAAGTGAAAATGTTCATTAAAAAATTTAAACATTTTTAAGGTAAAATCAGTTAAATTTTGGGTAGTTATAAATAAAGTATTGATTAAAATTGAAAATTTTTATTAATTACATCGTTATATTTCACTGTAAAAGTTTCAAATTAGTTAATATTTGAGGAAAGCGTTTTTACAAAACTTTGCTTGTATTATGGAATGCAATTAAAGTTTAGTACCTACGGTTTTATTCGTTAAAAAATGCTCTATGTCAATTGCTCCAATATGGCTCCATGTTACATTTGAAAAGTTAACTTACATATTGTGGAAAATGAGAGAAAACGTTTCAAAGCGTCTGTAACAGTTTAACCTTTTTCATGGAATGAAATTAATTTTCCCTAACTAAATGACAGTCTTTTTTTTTTAAAAGAGAAGTTTTTCTATACACTTCTCTTAATTATTTTTATATTATGCCAAGTGTGAGAAGTGTAAAAAGTCCATCTCTTGGTTGCCTTTTAGTTATTTCGTGCGTTCATATTTTACAATTTCTTACGCTACTTGCATACACTTGGGTTTATAATGAGACTCTTACCCATTCTCTCGTACACCTTCCAACCAACTACCATCAACTACTCAAATTTCTATCTTCTTCACTTTTTGACAAAAACACCTTTATATACCTACTTGAAACACACACGACTTGTTGAATGTTGAATTTTCAGTACAAATTCGATTTTATTTTAATGGATGGGCCAGCTTATCATTCTCGAAATTTTCATTTTAATTATTTCTTATTGGTGAGTAATGTTTTATAATTGTTAAAAAAACATTTAAAATGAGGGTATTTTTATACATAAATGGATCTTATTTAAAAACTGACGTACGTAATTTAAACTTGAATATCTTCATTATTTCACTTCATACTTACTTTTAGTAACAGAAAGCAATTCAATTTAAACTTCAGACTCTTCTGCGAGCTATACATTTACATTTTTTTACTTGTCTTTAACTCTATTTAAACTACCGTTTACACATATCTACTTTGTAGTTAATTTTCTATAAAATACGTTAAATTCAGTAGTATTTTGAAACTTTTAAATGAAACTTAAGTTTAAATTAAACTGCTTTTAATTAAAAAAATTAAAACAGTAAGTAATTATAAAAAGTAATGACTAACAAACTATTGCAATAAAGACATCGGTGTGTGTCTGTTTTTCTGTATAGATTACCAAATTAAAGGTAATTTCAGCCTATAGATTTAAACTGAATGAAAGATAATTTCATAGACGTTAGAAAAGATAACTAGAGTTTTTTTGATAAAATTAATATTTGGCGAGTTATTGTGGAAAGATCGAGAAGCTAATAAATTGTGTGTTAGTTCAGTAGCGGAAGACGTGTAGACTATTCAAAACGCTCCAGCTCGGTTAATATTTGGCGTACATGGCCTACATCTAAACTAAATTAAAGATAATTTCATAGGCGTTAGAAAAGATAACTATAGTTTTTTTGATAAAATTAATATTTTGCGAGTTATTGTGGAAAGATCGAGAAGCTAATAAATTGTGTGTTAGTTCAGTAGTGGAAGACGTGTAGACTATTCAAAACGCTCCAGCTCGGTTAATATTTGGAGTACAGGGCCTAGATCTAAACTAAATTAAATATAATTTTATAGGCGTAAGAAAAGATAACTATAGTTTTTTTGATAAAATTAATATTTGGCGAGTTATTGTGGAAAGATCGAGAAGCTAATAAATTGTGTGTTAGTTCAATAGTGGAAGACGTGTAGACTATTCAAAACGCTCCAGCTCGGTTAATATTTGGTGTACAGGGCCTAGATCTAAACTAAATTAAAGATAATTTCATAGGCGTTAGAAAAGATAACTATAGTTTTTTTGATTAAATTAATATTTTGCGAGTTATTGTGGAAAGATCAAGAAGCTAATAAATTGTGTGTTAGTTCAGTAGTGGAAGACGTGTAGACTATTCAAAACGCTCCAGCTCGGTTAATATTTGGAGTACAGGGCCTACATCTAAACTAAATTAAAGATAATTTCATAGGCGTTAGAAAAGATAACTATAGTTTTTTTGATTAAATTAATATTTGGCGAGTTATTGTGGAAAGATCGAGAAGCTAATAAATTGTGTGTTAGTTCAGTAGTGGAAGACGTGTAGACTATTCAAAACGCTCCAGCTCGGTTAATATTTGGCGTACATGGCCTACATCTAAACTAAATTAAAGATAATTTCATAGGCGTTAGAAAAGATAACTATAGTTTTTTTGATAAAATTAATATTTTGCGAGTTATTGTGGAAAGATCGAGAAGCTAATAAATTGTGTGTTAGTTCAGTAGTGGAAGACGTGTAGACTATTCAAAACGCTCCAGCTCGGTTAATATTTGGAGTACAGGGCCTAGATCTAAACTAAATTAAATATAATTTTATAGGCGTAAGAAAAGATAACTATAGTTTTTTTGATAAAATTAATATTTTGCGAGTTATTCTCAAATGATCGATTAGGTAATAAATTACGCATTCGTTCAGTAGTGGAAGACGAGTTGAATTTTCAAAACGCTCCAACTCGGTTAATATTTTGCGTACAAGGCGTAGATCTTAACTAAATTAAAGGTAATTTCATGGGCATCAGAAATTAAATACTTTTTTTTTGATAAAGTGAATATTTTATGAGTAACTGTCAAAAGATCGAGTGGGTAATTAATTACGTGTTCGTTCATTACTCAAATACAAGTTAAATTTTGAAAATGATTCATCTCGGTTAATATTTGGCGTAAAGGTACTTCATCTAAACCAAACTACAGATAATTTTATGGACTTCCGAAAAGATTACTATACACTTTTGGATAAAGTTAAGATTTTCCAAGTTATTGTCAAAAGAACGAGTACGTGTGTTCTCCATAAACTTTGAATTACTCTCATCGTGTCTAAATATGAAGATCATTATGCATTAATGATATTAATATGCTGAACATTATGTAAATAGGCAAGTGCTAGGATAATAGACGTCATCTATTCTTTAAACTGCTAATGGTACCCTTGTGCGTTAGCTTTTAAACGTAATTCATGTAAACTTTCGCAAGAATTTAGCGTTAACAATATATAAACGCAAATGTCTAAAATAATTCATTGAGCTTAGACTCGGTACATTTTAAGGTATTTAAACGTTTCTCATTAATTTCTACGTATTACAAAAGTAATTCACTTTGTGTAGAATTTTTTTTATATCAAAATGTAAACGTAATAAACTAATAACCTTTTGGGGTTGAGTGTGAGGCCTGCAATATTAATATTATACCAATTTAACTAAGTACATTAACATTTAAGTGGTTTTCTATTTGCACAAAACTGATGAAAGATTATTTCTGGGTCACAAAACAGCTTTAAAGCTTTAAGGCAGTTTCTAAATATTTTGTGCTTTTTGGAGACGAATTTAGAAAGGATATAAACTTGAAGTGTTTGTAGCTAACACTTTCTTAAGTATAATCAGTACAAAATACAAGAAAATTTTAAATTAACTCGTAGCTTACGAGCTGAAACTATTTGCATCTTAATCAACAATTACGAAGCTTTAATTAATGAATTGTGACGAGACTCACGAATGTTATTTTTGCCCAATTTTCGGCACATAGATCTATTTTGCTATCCATCAGTTAGCTAGTGTTCCAACTGAAGCCATCAGCTCTTTATCCATCACCTAAAAATTAAAAATATAAATTTAAACGTAGGTACCAGAGGTACTATGAGGCGTTTGTGGTATCTGGTGATAGACGATGACTCCAGTGTGTCCAACTCCATACCCAATTTTTCTGTTTCTATGGCCGTGAGGAAACGTATGTTCTGTTGGTCATTCATTTACTAAAATTCACTCTCTCCTATGTCTGTTAAGGGAACCATGGAATTTGTCCACCTGCACCAATTATTCTTCTTGCATTTAGGGTGTTCTCTGTCATTTATGCTGAAGTTCCCAGGCGCTACGTGAGCTGGAACTCAGAGGGGTGCATTGTTGGACTAACATTTATGGGAACTTGCTTCAACCTTACAGCGACGGTCGCTGATTTTGACCCAAGACCATCTGTGAAAACTGGAATATGGTCAGCAGCACCAGTTATTTATTAGGTGATTTATTTGGGTACCCATGAAAGATTTAGGATGAATTAAGTCGTGAAATTTGCTCCAAAATTGCAGATGGGGACTCTTGGGGGAACGAGAGATTTTTTGTGTAGAATTTGTGTAGAAACTTGCACACAATTTAAATTAACGATTTATTATTATAATTACTTTTAGTTAATAATGTGTTCAGTAGTTAAATAATATATTTTGTAATTAAAGTTTCTCAGCTTTTTTTGAACTCTTTATAAACTTCGTCGGTAGTTCTATGCTTTTGCTTTTATTCTTTTCCTTTATCATCTTTCTTTTGGAGTACATAAAAGTGTTAATGGCATCTAAAACTGCTACATGCTTACAAAGTATAAACATTCTATTGTAAATAGTTTGAAATTTGCTACATTAACGCTTACTTCAACTATAAAATAAGATCATCTCAATGGAAGTGTTGAATACTTCAAAAAATCAATGTGAGATGTTTCGTTAAGAATGTGGAAAAATCTTACAGTGGATGCTTAATTTCTAAGTTGTAGGAGTGTTAATATTTTTTTATTAATTTTGGTCGCTTGGGGGGGGGGGCTAAAGTTAAGAATAAATTCCAAACAATACTAATCTTAAGCCCTCTGTGTGTGTGGTGCACACACACAGGGCTTTCCTTCCGGTTTGGCCTGTGCACTGTGCAGGCCTGCCTGAACAATGTCCAGTCGCTTCGGTTTGGCCTTTGGCCTGTGCAGGTCGGCCTGCACAGGTTCCGGTTTGGCCGGAGATAAGCCTGCTTGTGTCACGCGGTCGTTAGAGAAAGTCCAGGCGTTGAGGACGCGCAGCAGCATTAAAGAATTATCTGGAGTATGGAGACCCCGCACGCTTGTATTCAAAAGCGAGCGTTGTAACCTCTGAACGACATCACACAAAAAGAACTACCGAGAGAAAATTTGCATTTGGAAGCATAAAGTTCTTTATAGTTGTTTCGTGGCTCCTATTAGTGTTTGGGGCGGTACTCGATGTAGAAGGTGTCTGGATTCGATCAGCATGAAGGAAATGTAAATAAAATTGAAATTTGAATGAATTTAAGTAACAACTTTCGGAATTAATTAAGCCACCCTCAAAGTCAATTTACAATATACGCATGTAAATAATTCCATTTATAATAGAAAGGTCACTAGTGCAAACAACGAGGCCACAATTAAGTAAAGGTCCGTAGAGCATGTGTAATTTTATTCTGTTCAGCTCACGACTTTCTTATTTACAAACTTTTTTTAAGTTTAAACAACCACAAAAAGTTAGTTTTCTAATTGATGTTATTTGTATAAGTTTCGAATTAAAAAAGAAAAGAAAAATGGTAGTTATGAAATTTGGAGTTTTCTCTTGAAATATAACTCCATCATCTCAAAATAAGTAACCACATAATGTAACAAACGAGAACATTTTTATCAACAACTGCAATTTGTCAAGCTCAAAGTTTTTCTTTTTTGTTAGAAAATTATTATTTTTTTATTTTTGAAGTAAACTTTCCTAAGCTCCCAAAAGAAAAATTACTAAAATGAGCATCTATTGAAAAATTGAAACAAAAGCTTCTTTGCCGTCTAATCCTTGCCGAACACAAGGAATTTTATGGCGCATGCTTGCATATTTCACTTCATATCGATTTGGAAGGGCACTGAAAATAATCTGTTTTTACGTTTCTGTATATTTTCCTACAAAAACCCCTACTCCAAGATGTTGACATATTTTTTTACATCTTCCCATTTCATCTCTTTGCTTTAAGTAGTAAATTAACTCTGATAAACTAAAGGTTATAGTGTTGGGAATATTTCTTAGTTTTAGAGCAACAATCCCAATCCCAATTTGAATTAACTAAGCCGCAAACTACAAATCATTTATTCAAATCTACGCTTATGTTCATTCAACTAACTATGGGCGCCAGTGTTGTAATTTGGAATTTCTCGTCCATTGATCTGTCTCAAATTTTAGGCCAGTTAATATTTTGCTACTTGTTGGACCATGTCGACGACCTTTCCGTTTTTTAAAGGGTTGCAAAACTATATTGAGGAAGACATAAAAATATTTGGGTCGAAGTTTTATTTTCGGTTCGTTTGATTAAAATCGGGTAATCTCAAAATAGTTGATGCATTGACTGTGTTTCTTGTTAATAAAGCTGCGGCTAACCGTGACCTTTTGCAAACCCAATTATTTTAATACTCTCACGGGTTAAAACAACATTTTGTTTTTAGTAGCCAAGTACATACAAAAGCTTTAGTTTTTAGAAATAAAATAAAAAAAAAAGGTTAAACCCAGAACGCATGGGATATAATTTTATTAGTTTATCGAATTTGTGTCTTTGAAAGAAAATATTTAGAGGGTTGTATGGATTATCTAGAACGTGGATTTGGTCAAACACCAAAATTTCAAAAATTTTATCGAAGGTTTTATTATGTAATTATAGTCTAAAAGAATGGAAAATAACTTAAATAATTTCAATATTCAACAAACGCGTCAGGATCAGGCCCAGACTGGCCCGGCCGGGTGACCGGCGATCTTCGGTTGGGCCAAGTGAAATTGGGTCCAAATGAAAATAAACGAAAAATTATTCACAATTGTTGAAAATCCTTCATCGTGTTTGGGAATTGCCTGTGGGAATTATTGGGAACCCAGACCAGTGGTAGTACTGTTACTAGCTACTCCACTGCATTTGGGGCCAATTTATGTTGTGGCCAGCCAGTGGGGCCAAGCACTAGCCAGTCTTTCCTGGTTACGATGAATCTAAAATGTCTTTTCACTACACTAGCTCATGGAATAGAAAATTACAATATGATGGGTAGTTTGACTTCTTTAAGATAGGGCCTAAAAAGCCTTTTCCACCATGGTGGAATCTTGGTCTTCTGTTACAAAATTTATAAATTGCATCTTCTGGCTCCTAGGTAGATAGGAAAGATGTAGGCCTTGTGGGCCCTGTAGTAAAGGTATCAGGAAGGCAATTATGCAAGGAAATTTGAAGAAGAAACGGGCTTTGAACAGAGATGAACTAAAGGATGCATCTTGCTGTAAAGCTCTCTACACATGTAATAGTCTGCCAGACGATAGTGTTTTGCAGGTCACTACATACTTTGGGTAGTGATATAAGTACAGCCCGGATTCTAAGCTTTTTCCTTATGGCTTTAAATCATAAGCAGAACGAATTCCTTTTGGATCTTTACGTTTCTCAAAAATTTAAGTGATTTAAGCCAATGTTGATAATGCCTTTTGCTTTTTTTTTGAATATTTTGCTTAAAAGACATTTTTGTGCTGTTTTTCAAAGGTTGGTGATTTTTAAATAATTTTTTTTTTCTTCAAACGTCAAAAAAAGTTGACATTTTGTTACTAAACAAGTAAGGTTAAAGTTCTACTTTTACATCCTAGGAGGTAAAAGTTCACTTTTGCCTCCTAGGAGGTAAAAGTAAATTCTAACCCAAAATATTTACAACAAATTGTAACGTAAAATGATATTTATAAGCATTTGTAATGTAAAAATGTTTTTATAAATTTTCTGTTATAATCTATTCGTTGCGTTTAATAATTAGCTTCTTTTTACAAGTTAAAGTTAATTTTTAAAAATATTTTACAATTGAACTACACATAATTTTCAAGAGGTGGCGACACTTCAAAAATTTTTATTTTTGGTTTTTCTAAGTTATACGTTTGAAGAAAAAATATAGTGTTTCATTCGGAACAAAAGTGACTTTTTTCGCTCGTCAGTAGTTGTCAGACTCAACTTCGTTTCGTTTGACAATAGCTACTGACTTGCCAAAAAAAAGTGACACTTTTGGTCTTAATAAAACAAACTACTATTTTAAATATTGTATAATTTGGATAATTCGTGTTTTCTTCAGTGTATAATCACTACCCCCCCCGCACATTTAACCAGAGCTCCCCTTATATCGGTTGAGGTAGAATGAAGATTTTCGGTTTAGAAATACGCTTACAACAGACTACAATCTTTTTCAATAAATAATTTTGAAAATACTTATAATTTTATAGGATAATTTTTTTTAAATGATAATTCAAATTTTGATTAAAAATTAAAATTTGATGCTCAATTTTGGATTTTTAGTGTATTTTGAGAGCTTTTTTTAACTTTTTAAAAGCCTTTTTAGACTTTTTAAGCGCTTATTTTGAAATATTAAATGCTTATAAATCCGGACTCTAGTGATAAGGGACCGGCAGACCATTGCCGTTCGGAGGACTGGTATGAGTAGAGCTTAAATGATTGGATAAAATTTTTGTATTTGTTTTGTTTCGGCTTTTTTTTTTCATTTTGGATATATACCGGGTGCCCATGATCAAAGCGGAACATAGCCAGTTTACATAGGGATATATCAAATTCAAATAATTGTATTAATTTGACATTTCATGACTGTTCATAGTTTTTTATATTATGAAAATATTTAAATTACCTTTTTAATGTTAAACAAGTCATAAATTAAGAAGTTTTTGGTATCAACAGATTCAGAAAATATTTCTCTTTGAATATCATTACAGTTTTTGTAGATGAAGGTGGTGAGGAGCAAACTGCAAATGTAATTCCCTGTATAAACAGGCTATGTTCCGTTTTGATCGTGGGCACTCAGTATACAGTAGAACCTCGATAGTCCGGACTAATTAAAACCGAATCAATCCAGGTTTATAAAACATCCGGATTACTGATATATGATAATGTATTATCCTGAATTATAATAATAGGGCGAGGGATCAACTACGGTTCTGAATTTGTACACAGACTGCCGATGACTGCTGTTGAGTGCTCAATTTTTGTACATCGACTGCAGAGAGTGGATAACCTTTCGTAATTATATAATAGGCTTTATTTGAACTTTCAACTCAAAAATCTTCATCCTTAAGCAGATAGGATCATATTTAAAAAAAAATACTTTTTACTTTGTCTCCATTTTCTGTGTCAATATGATCCTAGTTCCTGAAAATAAATACCTACTATAAAAAAATAATAAATTAAAGGATAAACATAAGAAAAATAATTTGAAATAAGCAGATAATACCTTGTTTTAAGCTACCGATTATTTCAGTTTTTTCACTAATGTTTAACGTTTTGTGTTTAACTTTTAGAATGCATTATTATTGAACACACACACACGTCTCTACTGAACTTAATGAGCTAAATTCTGCTGTGACTGCACATGTATTTGTAAACTAGAAACATGACACGCACATGTTGATTCGGTTTATCAAAGCGTGCAAAAATTCGGAGTATAACATACATAATTAAAAAAATGATCGGCCCGGATTAGGGAGTATCCGAATTACCAAACACTCGGATTATCGAGATTCTACTGTATTATAGGAGACTTCGTCTTCTTCATTTATTAGAAATTTCCAAGATCGGAGTTATGATTTTCTGAATGTCAGTTGTTGGTTTTTAATGTTGTAATTAAATTTGAGAAAGTAGCATTATGAACTTTTTATAAAATACCGGTACAAGTCGCCAAAAATAAAACGTGACAAGTGGTGGAGGCGCCGGGCAAATTTCAAAATCTGTGATTTTTTTGGAATAAAATTCAAAATTTTAAAATTGATACATTACCTATATATATTAATCCCGTGAATATCTATGATCGGACAATATGTCTCTATTACACGATACCAAACACGTCATATTTTGACTTCCGGTTCAACTGTAAATCAAAACAGCTTTCTTAATTTTAACAGGACACTCTATACATCTTTAAATATTTTGAAAGCTCATAAAATTAGCTGTACGATGATACCAAACACTTTATACTTTAATTTCATTTTTAACCGGATATAGCACTAATTCTTTCTCATTTTAAATGCTTATCGTTAAAATAGCTTTAATAGGCACGAAAAGTCCTCTTAAGGCCACAATATAGTTTTTTCATTTACTAAATGAAAATGAAAACGTTATTTCTTGTTAAAATAATAATAATAATTTAACACTGTTTATTGTTAAGGAAGTTAACCTAATTTAAGCCATATGTAATTTTCTCACACACAAATGCATTTTCCTCCAACGGTGCTGATAATAAAATACAATTCGTTGAACATGTTGAATAAATGGATTAAACACGCAAGGAGCAATTAAATATTTATATACAGAGAGAAAATTTCTATTTTATTTTTTAGTTAGAATGTAATCATAAATTCATTTCCAACTCTTCAAATATTTAAATTCTCGTAAAAATTAAAAGTTTCTTAATTTTGTTAATTTTTAAATTTTCACAACTGCACTGAGAATTGCAGAAAAATTAAACTGCTTTATAACTACCCCTAAAACTTACAAGTTTTCATCATATAACCTACTTTAAATTTTATGAAGAGTTACGAGTTACGAGTGAGGCGCAAAAGGATGAGAAGTCTCGAGTTGAGCCAATTGTTCTTTTTCTTAATTTTCTCTTACAGATTTGAGTCTGCTCTTAATTGTAATGAGAGAAAAAATTAAATGAGTTTTTATTATTCTTTTCTTTTTGAACTTGTCTTATAAAAAAAAACTTCATGAATTTTAAAATAAGGCTTTTTATAGAAAAGGAAAAATGCTTATTCAGCTTCCATTTGTTTCTTAATGAAATGTACTTGACATTGATTTTCGTTTTGAATTTCCAAAAAAAGTTTGTTTTATTTAAATGTTGGAAAAAGAATTTAATTTACTACAAAAGTATCATATTAAAAATGTTCACATACATCAAGAGAGCTTGTTTTAATCTAAATAACACTAAATTCTTTATTTTTTTACAATGTAATAAACTTTTTTAAACTTAAATTTTGTCGACCAAGTATACAAATTTTTGTTCTTTTTGTAACGACTTTGTACTCTAAAGTTCGAGTACAAACTTACTCAATTGTCCCTAACCGATAAAGTTCAAAGTTGACTAAAAATGCATGAAATTACTTTCACGTAAACCAGTAAGGAGTGTTGCTATTTCGGTACTTCTTTTTAAAGAAATTCTATTTTTAAGCTTTTATTGACTGAAAATATCGGTTTTAAATTAAAAATTTTTGTTTGTGGTTCTGACGATGACCTTCCTATATGGTTATAAATCTGTGTATCAGGTCTGTCTGGTTTGGAACTTTCACTATTAGGAAAGCTTCGGTTAAAAAGTCGAACTCCCAAGAAGAAATATTTCAACTGATGTTATAGTGGAGATGATGGGGTGTCAACTTTAATGTTCTTTAATAGTGTTTCTGATCCAATTCAGTTTTACATCGTCCTTTACTATCATCAAACTTTCAGTTGGCTTGTATATCAAAACGAACCTTCATTTTATTGATATTCTATAGTACATTGAGGAATTTAGGGATCGTAGTGGAGTAGAAAAGTTTTGTCTGTCTGGTGGTCTGTAAGTACGGCAAGGTAGGGTCAATTAGGGCAGACTACTTAAAATTTTATGTGTAGACGTATTTCCAAAGACACGACATCAGAACCACAACACAAAAATTTGAAGCGAAGAGTGGAAGTCTTCAAAGGGATAGTCCAAAGTTAATTTTCTTTAAAATCGTTACTTTGAGGGTGGTGCATTAATATCAACAGTATTTCTAAATTTTGGATTGTGTTAGAGGATGAAATTTTCACATATTGGCAGTTCTTTCAAAAGCGACATCTCTATTTAAGAAAATTGAGAATTCTGGTCGTTTCAAGCAAATTACTTCAACATCAAACATAGTACAGAGCATAGATGACAGATATTATATGTTGGTAATAATGAAAACTCATCGCGGAATATTCCACCAACTTGTTCTTTCCTGGAGGAGAAGCTAGAAACGGGGATTTGGGTGGCATCCAGCCTTTAAGAAGTTAGGTTAGGTTATGAAAATAATAATGTCCTTCCCGGAGATTCTCTCGTGAGAACGGCAAGAGCCTAGGCGAACCTCTTCGCCTAACCTAACCTAACATGGTAGAGTGTGCAAGACTACCAGGGTACGCTCTTAAGCCGCGATGCATTTTCCTTGGAAAGAATTTTCCTTATGATAAAATTTCCTGCCATGAAATTTCATTTTCAATTTTCTGCGACGAATTTTCCGTAAATCAACTTCCAGTGCACTGTAATTTGATCTTCATATTTACGCATCCCTACATATCGAGTTGTCTCGTAGCATGAAGAACAAGAATTTATTGTTTTCGTTAGCTATCTAGCGCTGAAATTTTGTAGCGTAGCGTAACGATACTCTAAGGTACTTACCCTTTACCCTTCTCAGCTTCTCCTATCAATTTCTAAAACTTTTGTAGGAGAGGGGTAGAGAGCAAGCAGTATGGTATAGCTACACTTCGCTAATACTTAATGGATTCCAGGTCAGGGTAGTCAGGAAGAGGACGATTATAGATTACAGGCCACTTCCTGAAGGTTTGTTTCAATCTTGTTTCACTAGTTCGTCGGAAAGGTCGGTACTATCTACTTTTTGATATCTTTTTTATAAGATTTCTCTTAGATTTGGAATTTGATAGTCTAGCACTAGCTAATGGGGTCTCTAAACGTCAGTTCAGCCCTTTGCTTGTAACCGTCTATGATTACTACTATAAGTTGTGTACCGGGTACTCACTTTCAAGGGTTGATCGCGCTTAGAAATTTCAAAATCGTTGGCTCAAACAAACAAATACTTTTTGTCTCGTCGTGACTATCAACAGGTCGTGTACAGTTCTACACCTATTTATTGCTTGTTTATCAATCGGAGGCTATTATCAGTTTTAGCTTAGTCTTCCGATCCATTGAACAACCCAATTACAGCGACCTATATGACGGTAATCCTCCCTCTCGCTTTCTATGATGTCATAATTTTCGAAGTCCCTCATTTCAAAATGCACCATAATCTCAGACTCGGGTTTAGAGCTTGGATGCCTGTCTAGGGGTGCTTTTCTATTACCAAGTTTTCTGCCAATCCTCAATGCTGTAGTACTTTATCTGCTTTCATTTCTTTATGCCCTGCAGGTATGAGAAATCGTTTGCACTTACCTCTGAAGAGGTGCTGCTGCGGCTTGTAAATTTTATTCACTCCTTAATTTCTCGGTAACGAATTTTTATCTTGCCGTACACGTTTTCAGGAAATATTCAAATAGGACACTCTCATCTCCAGAACTACTAGCTTACTAAATACATCTGTAAATTTTGAGTATACCTGAAAGAAACACCCTGTATATTAAACGAGAATTGATATCTAATAGAGGATGTATCGCCTAGCGTTGATTTTTCTTCACGTCGACGCTATAGGTAAAGAAAATTGAATTGCCTTTCAATATCCTCGAAATTGATCAAGTGGATAAGTTTCGTGATTACACATTTTTTAGCTTTTTTTTTGAAAACTTCTCGTGTAAAAATATAATTTTGTAGATTACATTATTGAACTTTAACCAACCTCAAGAGTAAGTAAATAAAAAAATAATTCATTTTATTGATAAATTACATCTAAAACATCGAGCTTGTGTATTTAAGCTTCTCTTGGGGATGCGTTTCTGGCTTCTTTATTTGTTTTTAACCCTCGCTTCTTTAAGGATTTATCATCGACGACACTGATCGACTATTTGTTTATAATCAACTATTCGCTCGTGACAAAGATTTAACATGTATAATCAAACAATAGACTTTTTTGAGATAAAAGTATATGGTAGTTAAGAAGAAAAGCCAAGTTGAAAGATTTAAGCCTTGGAGGAAGGAAACAAAAGGAATGGCAAACACAAAAAGTATGTGAACTATGGCTAACAATGAAAAGCTGTTAACTTTACCCTTAAGTTAACTTTAGTGTAACTTTCATGCAATTTACTAAGTTAAATAAGCATGTTTTAAGAGGGGAAAAAAGAGATTTATAATTGAATTTCGAAAAATTTGTTGTTTAAATGTTAAAAAGGCCACGAGTAGGATGAAGTTGATTATTTAACGAAAACAGAGTTGAGAAAAGCTCTCTGACGTGGGTTAACGAACTGTTTCTATTGTTATACTTATAATAGTTAGTGGTGGCGAGTCGTGAATTAAGGGCCTTAATGATTATTAATTATTTTCTTTATTAAGTGTCACTTTTAACTTTAACACAATAAAAATGTTCCTTTTTTCAAGTGTTAATTCGCTGACTTTTCTATTTGATGAAAGTTGTAAGAGCTTTTGGTTTTAGAATTTTCACTGCACGTAGTTTGTTAGCACCCCAAGTTTTAAACTTGAAAATTAGTAACAATCTCAAAAACTAATTGTTGGGAAAAAAGTTTAACTTCTTTAGTTGTAATTAAAGAACCTTTTTCTTAATTAGCCTACCAATTTTTTAACGCGAATTAAAATAAAATACCTCTAGAACACGATCTGATTTACCGGAGAGTTTTCTTCCATCTTTACAACTAGAAGCGTTTTTGTGCGAAATTTTATTCTTTTATTACAGTTTATCATTAATTTTAAAAACGTGTTGTATTTCTTAAAGAAATTTAATTTAAGAAACGGTTTTCAATGAAATTGTATCCCTTTGTGCTTTAGTGTTAATCAGGTGGAGGATTGTAGGAGCTTATCCAATTAATTCGACCATTGATGTTCTTTCAAATCATTAAGTTCTATATCGAGATTTTCAAATAAATCATCGACCTGTAACAAAGTATTACTGCTCGGTTATCATTTTATCAAAAGCTGACCTTTGAGGTTTAGAGGTTTGACAGAGAAGAAAATTAATAAACTTGCGGTTACATTTTACTTTTTCCTAGATGACATAATATGATCGAAAATATATTTTTTTCTTCGAACGTCCAAAAAAGTTGACATTTTGTTACTGAACAGTATGTTCTACTTTTACATCCTAAGAGGTAAAAAAAAAGTAAATTCTAACCTTAAATATTTACAAAAAATTGTAACTTAAAATTAATGTTTTTTAAATTTTTTTTTATAATTTGTTCGGTGCCTTTAATAATTAGCTTTTATTTTACAAGTTACAGTTAATTTTAAAAAATATTTGACAATGTTGAACCGCAAGTAATTGACAAGAAATTGCTCTTGGTCAAAATTCAAAATTTTAAGTTTTACGTTTTACGTTTGAAGAAGAAATAAAATGTTTTATACCGAGTGAAAGTAATTTTGTGTGACTCGCCTGTATTGCCGCATTTGCTCGCTACGCTCGCTCATCCGCTCCAGATGAGCACACACAGTCCCGTCACACGAAACGGTATTTTCTCTCCTAATAAAACAATGTACTATTGTTTAATTTATTTTTTTGTAATCTCCCGACTCTAAAAATGCAAAAAAATCATATGGAGTACATCTGTCTGTCTTTACGTTGGTAAACTGGCCCGATTTTAAAGAAATTTTGTTTGAGCCACTTGAGCAAAAATTCAAAATGGCGGACAATAGAACGATTCTCTCACTTTGAGGTTTTTCTCTTATAATTTCGCCGGTAATTATTATTTTGAAAATTTAAAAACGGAATTTTCAAGCCAAAATTTAAGGCTTTCGTTCTAACTAAATCAATTTTTAAACTTGTTTCAAAATTGTATACCTTTAAGGGTCAAAAATGGTCAAAACTTTGAAATTAATTTTCTAAAAATCGACTGTGGCTATTTCTTTCATTTTTGGATATGTTATAGGCGGAGTGCAAACGATGGGAATTAGCGACTCGTAGTGGTCAAATTTGTAAGTTACGTGGTTAGGCAGTTCAAATAATTTTTTTCTAAATATTGATAACTACAAAGAAATGTTTGATTTTTATAATAATTGATATGGAAGGAGTTTAGCAATAAGCCTGTCTGTACATTTTACATAATTTAACTTTTCCTTATGCTTTGATAAAGTCATATGATCGAAAATATAAGTTATTTTGTTATTTAATTTTTGGACGTTTTTAGACTCCTCGAGTCCAAAATAGGAACAAAAACCCTAAAACAACTCTTTCTGATTAGTATAGTATAAATTTCGATAGAAAAAAATAGTTTGTAACTCCATACCTTGAGATTTGCTTTTAAGAGTATTTTCGCGCCATTAGTAGTAGTATAGGGTTTTAAGGACTTTGCAATTGCGCCAAGTGATTTTATTTGAAATTTTGTGCTTTTCTATGTTTTATAATTACTAATGTGCTTTTTTAATATGTCAATATTATTTATAAAATTATTTTAAATCAAAAGAAAATTCTATAAAATGAAACGTCAAACATAACCTAAAAATTGTAATTGTCAAATTATTAAAATAAATTTTTATTTTAAAAATAACATATTTCGTTGCACACTGTGGCTCTATAAGGCAAGACCAGGCTCAATGTTCTTTTTTATGAAGTTTTGAGGGAAAACTGTAGAAAGAAATGCTTTTATCCGCATTTTATGGCAGACTTGAGGCAATTCACAATTGAGCAATTAATATAACTATCACCGCACATTTCTGCAAATTTGCTCTCCGTTTGAGTTCCCAAATCCATGAATGACGAATTTAATATGTCATTTACTTATTACCTGCCCAAAATTCACACTGGTTTATAAAATTACGAATTTGCATGCGTGTGTCACGTGGTTTTTCTAACAACGTTTCTTATAGAAGTTACCGGTAGTGGCGCTGATGCTAACTTGCACGGGGCCTATTGACATAGCTAGTCTCTATCGATGTCTCGCGTTTCTTTAGTTAGGAATTTTCAGGACCGGAGTTATGATTTTTAGAAAGTCAAAATTTTAAAACTCGATTATTTCCGTTGTTATAACAATAAATATTTGAAAATTGGTAAATGTATCTATCAATTTCTTGAGTATCTATTCTTTCACACTATTTTTGTTTAACAAAACGCTTCCGGTTAATCCGAAAATTTCAAAAATATCAAACGATTTTAGAAACACTTATAAATACTTCATGCTTTCACATGTTTCAATTGCTTCCAATTTAACCGGAAATGGAAACTTTCTTAATTTAAATAGAAAACTCAGTTTTTTTAATGAAAGCTCGTAAAATTTACTATCCGATGATATTAAACACTTTATATGTACATATCTTTTGGCCACCCCTGCATTACGTTAACACAAATTGTGTGTGCAACCATCATAATACCAACAGTTTGTTGATTTACTACTTGTTGGCAAATAAAGTTACGCCTCAGGTTAAGTAGGGGGTGTTATTGATGGCCGAACTTACAATTCGTGCTAGGCCTATAGCCTGGGTGGCTAAAAGATATGCACGTGACTGTACAGCTTCACCAACCAATTTTGCGTTACGGAAAATATGTCAACTAAAAGAATTTTATTAAAAATATGTTTTACGGGAAAAGATTCGTCCAATCATAATCAAGAATTCGGTTAAGATATAGGCATACTTTAAAATCTACAACTATTTTAGATTATAGTGTAGTCAACGAACCAAAATTTATCCTGATTTTCGGACTTTTTTTGTAACAGCGAGTTTTTTTCCTGAATCGGTCGAAACCATTCCTGTGAGTTTGTGTATAAAATGTCTCAACTCAATTTTGACCGGAAGGCCCTTATTCTTCGACTTTAGTGTAAAAATTTGACTTTCAAGTTTCCGTTTCACTATTTTTTGAATAACTTCGTTTGTATTGGTCGGATCGGGACCAAAAAATTTTCATTTTGTTTGTAATGAATCTCTCTTTAAAACTGCCTGGGTTAAAATTATTTATATTAATTTCCTAACCCAAAAAAAAAATCAAAACTGCCGTCATTAGTGAGTCGTAGTTTTTTATAGAGAACTCGAGTAATAATTAATATTACGGTATGAAACTTTAGGAAGTTGTAGCTGATATAGTAACAAATCGATATTAAAAATTGAGTCCAAAAATATTGAGAACAAAGACTAAAATTTGCATTTTGCTTCAAATTTTCTAATTCATATTTGTTGTGAGCAATTGGTCGTATCGTAATAATTCTTCCCTTGAAATGTTGGAAATTTAATGCTCTTTCAGATGAAACCAAAGACAATCACATTAGACCACGTTTTCTTCCGATTTCGTTGAAAAGAAAAATAAAATTTTTCAACTATTTACCCACAAAACCCATTTTAGTGGTCGAAATGGTTGACTTTAAAACCAGTTTTAATGTTCAAAAATAGTTAATAGGAGTTCTTTATGATTCATTTTCAAAAATACGTAAAAGAAGAATTCAATTTCGACCACTAAAATTGGTTTTGTAGACAAACAATTAAAAGATTTTCTTTTTATCTTCAAAGAAATCGGAAGAAAAAATGGTCTGCTGTGATTGTTTTTGTTTTCATCTGAAAGAGCATTAAATTTCCTACATTTCAAGAGAAGAATTATTGGGATACCACCAATTGCTCACAACAAATATGAAAAAGAAAATTTGAACCAAAATGCAAATTTTAGCCGTTGTTCTTAATATTTTTGGAACTAACTTGTAATATGAATTTGTTACTGTATCAGCTGCAACTTCCTCAAGTTTCATACCATAACATTAATTAAAACTCAAGTTCTCTAGAAAAAACTACAACCGACCAATGACGACAGTTTTGAAATTTTTTTTGGTTAGGAAATTAATATAAATAATTTTAACCCAGGCAGTTTTAAAGAGAGATTACAATTACAAACAAAATGAAAATTTTTTGGTCCCGATCCGACCAATACAAGCGAAGTTATTCAAAAAATAGTGAAACGGAAACATGAAAAAGTCAAACTTTTACACTAAAGTCGAAGAATAAGGGCCTTCCGGTCAAAATTGAGTTGAGACATTTTATACACACACTCACAGGAATGGTTTCGACCGATTAAGGAAAAAAACTCGCTGTTACAAAAAAAAGTCCGAAAATCAGTATAAATTTTGGTTCGTTGACTACACTATTATGATAAAACCAATCTGGCACTACCTTTAAAAATAATGTGTTTGTTCTTTACTTATTTTAATATTTTCCTTTAGGTAGTTTTGTAATAACTAGTTATTATGTAATTTTGTAATTAATTATTAAGCAATTTTGAGTCAATTGTAAACTTTTCAAATTCACCGTCTTCATATTAACCTATATCTATCCAATTTTAGTGACAGTTACTTGTCAAATTTAGCGAGTGAAAGACTTTTAACTCGTAGTGTACTTCAAGATTGACTTTCCTTTTGAACTGGAAATGGGATCAACTTTTATACTAATCACTACATATTTGGATTTCCGGTTTAACCGGAAATGGGATTAACATTCTTATTGTAAACTCTTATGCTTAAAAATAGCTCTCATACGTACGAAAAAGTCTTGTTACGGCCACATCAGAGTTTTATTCGGAGTCGTTTGTTTTTTTTTCCTCGCAATTTTTTTCCCTTAATTTACCGAAAAAACTAAAATCAGAAAAAAATGAATAAACCATGAGAGAATGTGTAAGTCAAGTATTTGCAAAAAGAGAACGTTGAAATAGTTGAAGCATATTTGAATTTCAATACGAAGCAGGAATGTAAAAGCGAAACCACCACGAAGGATGAAAATGCACTGAAGTAACTAACACGGGGAAAGCTTAGATAGGATTGTAATTTAAAGAAAATTGTGGGAATTTTACATTGCTTTTAAAAATTTTATTACAAGAATAAGGTAATGAGGAAGTGATGAAAAAGAACTGTTGGAAAAACTAGAATTTATAATTTACGATTTGGGGAAAAAATTTTACCGTCTAATGAATTCAAATATGAAACATTTAAAAATAGATTTTGATTTACAATTTCGTTTTTCTACCGTGATATAAACGGAAATCGCTTAAAATGTAAATTGAATTTCTAACTGGGCTTGAGCAAGCTTAATGTCATTCTTTTCGCAAGCGACTTATAAGAGATAATATTTTAGACTTAAATTTTAAAAGAAATAAATTTGTTAAATTGACGATTTTATAAACATTTTAAATATTTCATTAGTTGGGAAATTTTTTCAATTTATTCAAATTTTCTGCTCGAATTCATGTAATAGCTGTGAGATTAAAAGTTGAGATTTTCTAAAAATTGCTAAGTACGTCGGGAAAATTCGCATAATTGAGTTTCTTATACATTTGCGTTTTTACTTAAACGAGTAGGATTTAATAAACCCTAAACCGCCTATTTAAAACCGAATTAATTTTAACCCTTGCTAAAAGTTGATTTCCGCCAAACTTTTTCCTAAACTATTTGCGGAGGACGATCATTCATAACGAAGTCTGTTATACCGTAAATAGAATAACAGTTAGTCGTGGGGTTAAGAATAACACGCTTTATTTTCCTTTGATCCACTGATATTTAGTCATGTTGTAGCACATGTTGAATATTAAGTAAGGCGCAAGCTCGAGCCCGGAGCCCGTCCGGAGCCGCTCCGGGTACAGTCAAATAAACCGCGACCAGCTTTACAACCTGTTGGTTTTTGTTCTCTACAGTGTTTTCATGACTTACTTCTGAACAATTTCGCACGTTAAATTTCTACATAGGTGAGCTTAATTTTATTTTTTCAAAAAACAATATTTACTACCCCCTATTTACTTAAATATAATTACAAAAATTAGTTACAACTTCAACTCGTAGTAAAAACAAAGTGTAAAAGTTTACATAAATTAATTAATTGTTACATTTTAACATATTTACATTGAAAACTACCCTAAAGACTTCCAAACAAACCACTCGTTGTGTTTATTTAATTTTAATTAAACCGGGGTCCATTAATAATTAAAAATAAACATTTTGGAAAATTACAACTTTTTTGAAAATTAAATCATCAAAATGATTTTTTTACATTATTTATAATATTGCATAGACCCTCTATAACTTTTTTAGTAACAAGAGAAAATTACCATACCGGTTAACATAATGTATTTAACGTTAAAATAAGCGAATTACATCTTTTACGCGTGAAAATGAATTTATTATGTAAAAAGGATCAATTAAAACTCAAATTTTGAATTTTTGTTTTATCTTAAAGTTCAAAATCTTTAATTAACACTAAATAAATAGACAGACGACGTCTGAAAAGCGTGAAAATAAATTTCTTTTAATTCAACAAAAGTTTTAATGAACGTGAAAAACAGTTTTATCTCTCAAAATTAATCCTTAAAAAAATGTTTTTTAATTTCAACTTAAAAAACTGAATTTTTGAGTTTATGATTGACAAAAGAATTCTTCATTTTTTTTTCAGGAGGAATGTTAAAAATTTTGTTTTGTTAAATCCTTTTGAGTTGGTTTACTTTTATTTGTTTTAAGTTTTTTTTTGTTCTTTTTTAATTTTTGCACCTTTTTAACTTTTCATTTTCAATTTCCACACCCTGAAGGTGCAATTTTTGTGGGCGTATGAACGATACAACTTATTAATAGGATGGCTGAAACAAGCGTATCATGAAAATATATTTTTCTACACTTATTAAAAATGCGAATATAAGGGTGTTATAACATTTTTGTTGAATACAAAATTTTTATCTTAAAGATTGAAAAAGATGTGTGTTTGAATTTTCTTTTGAAATATATATTTTTTTGAAAATGTCGCTCGTTAATGTTTCCTTTATATTGAATTGATATATTATACTTAATTTTTTTTCTCTTCTCCCTATCCACTGCGAAATCTTTCTTTCATGAAAATCTTGTAAAATAATTGAAGAATTTTGTAAATCTTATTGTTGTATTTTTTTCCAGTAAACAATTTGTTGACTAAAATCAACATTGAAAATGTAATATGAGATGTTTTTCGCAAAAAAAATAAATTAAAGAAAATATTATAAAAGCAAGAATTTTCACAAAATCATAAATTAATAAAATAATATATTACTCAATGAGAAATAAAAATAAAATGCACCCTCTGGCAATCTTTAAAATCTTTATCTCGTTACTTTGCAGACAAACTAAAAATTTTCAGACCTTTTCAGTTAGGGTTAGTTTTATCAGCCCGACGATAAAGAACAACTTGTCTTTCATGTAGAAAGATTTTTTGGGCGCCACAAAAATGTAAAGAACGGCCTAAAAATATTTTACACGAGAAATACTCACTGAGTAATAGGAAATGCATTAAACGAAAAAAAAATATTTTGAACGACAGAAAAACGTTTTACATTAAAATTAATAGATTTTATACACGACGGGGAAGTATATCGCATGCTAAGAATATTTTAGCTGCCAACTACTGAACTACAGGAGAGCGCAAGTTAACAATAGAAAAAGCGTCGGAAAATAAAATAGAGAAACGTAGAAAGATTAAATGCAAAATGCAGGATGTCGCTTAACTGACGTTAGTTAATGTCTCGTGGTTTTCTCATTGGCAAACTTTGCGACTTGGACGTCGTCTATAACTGGGCTTCTATTTGTATTGAATCGTGGACCATAGTTGACCCTTCCATAATGCCTTTAAAAATGTATCCTGGGATACCCTTGATGGCCAAATCATAATATAAAGATTTATAATTACAGTGAAAGTCGCGAATAACGACGTCGCTTATAACAACAAGTCGTATTCAACTCAATGCAAAAAAATCCGGATATAGCGACGCCGGTAGACCGGCTATAGCGACGAAGTCGCTTTTAACGTCCGCAAAAAGCGAAAATTTTTGGTTTGGCAGGCCGGGTATAACGACGTGACGCCGGGGTAATTTTAAGACTAGCACGTGGTTTTCGGTCTCACCTGGAGATATTTGCAATCTACGGCTGCAAATAATTTTCTGGAAATCATCCGGCGCGGACGGGAAAAATGACGTCGAGAAAAAGAAATGTTATGTCTATTTCTTGGTGCATTATTAATAAAGAATTTTTGAGAATAATAAAAATGGGTAAGTTTTGATATAACGACGACCGGGTATAAGGACCCTTTTTAGTCGGTCCCTTCGCCGTCGTTATATCCGACTTTCACTGTATATTGAGTTGGAGTTGTATTTTCCTTATTTTTTCTACGTTCAGCTGCAGTCGTATCACTTTTGGTTTTTCCAAAGTGGTTGGTCTCTCTAAAAAGTATTTATTGGCCACCGGAGGGCTTAATAAAAATATATCTTCAGTTTTCAGTGGATATGGGTTAATTAAATTCGTCGTGACATGAACCACATTTGATAAAGATGTCTCATTTTTGGTTAGTATGAGACCTAACAAATACTTGAGGTATAGTGCTGCCATATGCACTATACGTATATCCAGGGGCTGATTGTATTCAGGCCCATCTTTTGGGAATAAGCTATTTGAGTGCGACCGAATACGAAAATCTGGTTAGCTGCCCAAAGCACTGGCGTAAGGCCTCAGGACTGTTAATAATAAACTTCTAATTGATGAGGAGGACGGGAAACCCACCTGAGAGAGATACCAAAGTAAAATCTTAGTTTTTATGTAAAAAGTAGTTACTTTGCCAGTGGACAACCCAAATACCGTTTATGTTTGCGGGTGTGAAGCATAAAGACGTTAATTTCAGTCCAGCTGCCACGCTCTCAGTGCCATTCCAAAGAGTAGTCAATTTTTTACTCGATTCTTTATATAAGAATGAAAGAATGTCGAAGTTGTATCCCGAATGTTGTCATATTTCTTACTTTTTTCCTTCTCTAGCAATTTCGCTGAAGTATCCTGAGGCCTTAAGCCAGTGCTTTGGGCAGCCAACCAGATTTTCGTGTTCGTTAGCACTCAAATAGCTTATTCCCAAAAGATGGGCCTGAATACGATTACCCCGATTTTTCTGTTATCTATCTACTTCGATCGATCGAAGGTCTATATTGTTATTGTACATGTACATTATTAGGGTGCTGAATAGATCGGTGCTGACCATGCCGAATTAATCTGAGCATGTCCATGGACGGTCTCCATTTTTGTCTCTAATAGTGCTGTAAAAACGCTCTTTTGAAAATTTTCAAATGGGTCCAATAAAGCATCATTTCTCAGTATTTGTGTTTGAAAACTGGCGGATTTACGGCCATGGAGATACTCAGGTGTATTCAGTTTAGTCACAGATCAATTCAGCAGCCTCGAAATATACGCTAACGATATTTTTCATGAAAAAATATGAGCAATATCATATTATAAAAAAGAGGGGATCTAGAGTCGCCCCCTCGATTATTTCTTTGGTTTGTTCGGACAAAATTACTCCATAATGTCCCAGTAAACTACTTGTTGAATTTCATTCCAAAAGTGCAACGTAGCTACTCATTTCTTTTAGTTAAGTAATTCATTGCTCTGATTTTTCTGGCCATGAAGGTGTTTTTTTAAGGGTTACGCGGTCAAGTTTGTTGTTCAGAAAAACAAAAGTATATTTATGACAAATATTGTTGACAAGATTGTTTTTCTTTTGTTCTAATATATTTTTAGTTGGGGAATTTTGGAATGTGTTATTGTATCCTGCCATTCCATTTTCTCTTGTAGTGCATTTTACTATATCGAGATAGTTATACTCGATTGGTTTGGAAGTTCGTTTTTGTTTAAGTTTTGAAACTACGCATAGACCGAGAGTGTTATTTGTGTTACTGGCATAAATTTGGTTTTTAAAGTAAGTAAAAAAATAAAAAATTTTCAATTTTCGCAAAAACTAATTACTCTTTCAAAATGTACTCACAAAATAGAAAAACTTTGTCCATTTAACCAACTTCGTATATCTTATAGTTTCTGATATTTCATCGCTGCGCCCATTTTGTGAGACACCCTGTATAAACATTGTATAGTAAATTTTGATAAAACAAATTGTTTGTTTTATCATTTACCACTAAATTGCGATTATAAAAAAGCACCGCACCGGTGCAACCAATCGAATACACCATTAGTTTTGCATTGCTTAGAGGCATTATGTTGAATAGAGAAGAACTCATCTGCCCATGTTATTGCGCACTGAAAGTGGCTGGCTATTTAAGGATTTAGGCGTCCGAGATGCATCAGTACGCCCATGAGTGCAGCGACTTTACAGTTTATCCATTTATGGAAGCCGAAGTTGACTCCTTGATCCTTATTATCTTCTTAGCACTGTACTTTGTTAGGTAGCAATAAAATATAAGTAAATGTTTCTAGAAAAAGGTAAAAATGAACTTGTATGGTAAATGCAAGTATAAACCCTTTTAATGTTTCCATGTAAAAGAAATTTAAAAAGATTTAATTTTAATATTTTGAGATACTTTGCACATTTTTGTAAGGTATGGTTTGTATGGCATTGCATGGCTTTTACCATACAAGTTTATTGTTACTTTTTCTCGAAGCTTTCACTCATATTTTACTGCTGCTCAACACGGTAGGGTGTTAATGAGATAATAAGGATCAAGGAGTCAACTTTGGCTTCCAAAAATGGATAAACTATACCTATAGTAGCAACTTGGACCAAAAATTCTTTCGTGCAATGACGTGTGGGTTCTACTTTAACCAACAGGCCTCTACTAACACCTAGCGATAATTTACCGTCCGATATCTACTAAACCAAGCACAAGGATATCGGCGACATCATTCGACTTCTTTTTACCGCATCACTGGCCATTTAAAACATAATATAATTTTTATTTAATCCGATACCGACACCGACAATATTTTTGTGTGTCAAACCTCGCTTAATCTACTATTATACACGACACCAATAAACAAATTTAACACTGATTACGGTGGTGAAGAAATTTAAATTTGTCCGCCATTTACTGATTTATAAATTCGGTATACATTTCCACCCAGTTTTTTTCTCACAAAATTATGTTTTTGTGTTCTTTTAACTTTTATTCCAAATCGTACTTGTAGTGTAGAGCTTGTCATTGTTGTTTACATACCCAGATACCTACATTCACCACTATGGTGCTCAAAACAAAAATGAACAGGCCTATCAATAGGAACCGAGCTAGCCGTTGACTTGCCCAAATTCTATTATTATTCAGGGACATATTGATACCGTTCAGTAATTCCGTTCAGTTACCGTAATTCAGTCATTTCATTTAAGTATCGACAACGATGACGACACCTATTCGCAGTGAAAGTCATTTTGTCTGTCTTGCCTGTAATTGCCGGACTCGCTGGCGCTCATCCGCCGAAGGACAGTGTCACAAGGCAAATGTCGACTTTCCCTCTGTATAAAACAATATATTATTTACTTGACGTATGGATCTGTGGGGCCCAGATAGGTTTTGATTTTATTGTCAGGTCTTCGAAGGGCAGTCATTTGAGAGATAGAAAAAACTGATTGGCCCCACCCTCCACCCAGTCGTTTTCAAAAAATGGTATGGGGTGAAACTGTTTCATCATGCAGTATTAGCATTATTAGTCCACTAATTAAAGAGAATTTGAGAGTAACGTTTTGGGATAAAGTACTAAATAACTGAAGATATCAGAACAACAATATCTATTTTAAATGGCAAACTTTAACTTTTATGGTCTGGGGTTCGAAAAATAAAATTGACGTTTTTAATTTATTTGAAATTGATCTGGGAGCGAACGAATCAAAATTAGTCCAAGCACCAATCCCCAAATAACTTCTGAGTTAGATGTTATGCATCTTAAGTTTAAAAATAATGTGTAATAGCGCCTTTTATTACCTCTCTGAAACGTTTGTAATTGATACGAATAGAAAAGCGTGGGTTAAAAAATCAGACATCGATCAGACTTGTAAAAAAATTCATAAAAACCACGACCTTTAAACTGATGCTCAAGAGCTCATTGTGCCCGGCATGGCGTAAATTTAGGAAAAAATTATAAAGTATTTTATTAAAAGGAGTTTAACTATTTTACGATTGACTGAATTTACCAAATCAATCAATCGGAGATGAAAATTGAAAGACTAAACTTTAATATGTCGCCATTTTTAAATCGGACATCTTAGCGATTCAAAATTATTGTGCGTTACAATTTTATTTTAAAAAATATCTTTATAATCTGAAGCAATTACCATTTAAATTTTTTCAGTTTTTCTGAAGAATGTAGTACAAATTATTCAGAGAATACTTAATCGTTGGATTTAAAATGCTTCAAAGTCGTTACACGAACAGAGAAAAGAAATTAGGCGAAGATTACTTTTTACTGGCAGTGTATCTATCTATATTTAATTACTTTTTTTACTGAAAGTAACAAAATTGATAAAGGTTCGATTATATCACTCTACCTTTTCGCATTTCCCTTGTACGTTATAGCCTTTCACCTCAATGTATAAACGTATGAATAGATTTTCAATATATTACAATTTAAATAAAGATAAAATCTAACACATCACAGCTGAATGTATTTACGTCCCTTTCAACAGAACATAACAAAAATTTTGATTTTAATACTTTGAAGGTCCTGAAAAAATTTTTTCTTTTTCAAAGCCAATAAAGAAAACTCTGTTAACTTGTTGAGTTAATATTAATCCAAGTGACTCTTTTAAGAAATAATATCGGTATCTTTTCTCAGTGAACAATTTTGAACTCGCAAAACGTGTTAAAAATAAAATGATAAAATTTTCACAGGGATGAAAGGTAGTTGAACTTTAGGACACTGCACGAGGGAATTACAAATCATTTTTAGCCAAAATTTATGAATTAAAAATTTAAAACCACCACAGCCACTTTGCATGCGTTCCAAAACAATGTTTTTTATTAAAAACTATCATTTTTTACGCTTTTTGATGTAATGCAATGTTAAGGGAGTTTTATTTTGTTTGCACTATTAATTTTGTTTGTTTGTGATTGGAAGTGGAAATTCTGCACCTTTCAATTTTACATTTTTAGATTTATGTGCTACAGAAGTTTTTTCCACACCGTGCTTCGTAGGACACTTTAAGCCGTCGGCCCCAGTAAAAAATTCCTAAAAGATTGAATTGAACAAATCTTCTGTCCAATCAATTTCTCACAGGACTCTTGGTACCCAGGCAATTATCTATGGATTGATTTCACGTTAAACCGTCGCTCCCGGTTGCTAAAGGGGTAATTTTTTTAACTCTAAAATAAACTAGTCTCCTGTTAAACTGATTTGTAAATCAATGAATCGCCCATGATATAAATAGGGGAACATGGGGCACAGAGGACATAGTAAGCCTTTTTTTATCAATTTCTCTTTTTCTTATTCAATTAATGGGAAACTAATACTTGAATCACCTAGGTACATATGTACCTGAAACATAAGTAAAATATTGTTTCTTAACTGCTACTGCAAATCGCTGTAATTAAAGATAAAAGAGCGATTACCTGTGGTCCTCTTCGCCCCGTACATGGGGGCGAAGAGGACCGGCAAGTGAGGTAAAGAGGACTATTATTTGCTAATTGAATAAATGATTGTGATATTGTTTTTATCAGTTTATTTCATCATGTTATAGTTTTGACAAAATAATAACAACTTAAGATAAGTTTTTAAAAAGAGAAATTACAAGAAACTATTCATTTTAGTGTGTCGAATAAAATGATCTAAGTATTTTATAAAATAGGCATTGTCCATCTATCCAGTACCATTAAAATATCCAAAAGACCCTACTGGACACGCTTTTATACAGTGGATTCATTTTTTCCCTCGTAAATAAAATAAACGAAGACACACAACTACAGATGCTGATAATACCATATAAAACACATACTGAATCAAGCGGACCGCTGTACCCCATTGGCGCGCTTTTCTTTGGTTGGAGGTTCATAAGCTAAAGATTATAGGTTAGGTCAAACTTTTCACTTGAATATGTTAAACTAGTATCTTAACAATAACTTATGACGATGAGCTATCATTAACCACGTTTCATATTAAAGATAACAACAAACTAACGTAATTGAAAAATTAGATCACCCGTAAATTTTGAATTTATCTTGTCCCAACTAAGATTATTTACAATACAACTATTTGAATTGCTAGATATACTACAAAATGTGTAAATTATGCATTTTGACTGTTAACTTATAGATGAAGCACCTGGTTTTAAACTAATCGGGGAGGTCCCCTTCGCCTCACCGGTCCTCTCTGCCCCATCTTCCCCTATTATTTAAGTTTTCTCCACACTATACTACGGAGGGCACGTTAAACCTTAGGTTGCAGTAAAAAAATTGTTCAAAGATTGAGTTAAACTAGCCTCCTCAGTCCAATCGATTTCTAAAAGGATTCTTGGTACTCCATCAATCATCAATGGATGGATTTGCTTTTGAAATTTTTTCCACACCGTGCTTCGGAGGGCAAGTTAAGCCGTCGGTCCCGGTAAAAAATTCTACTTTTCTACTTAAACTACTTTTCCAAATTGTCCAATAGTTTCTAACAGGACTCTTGGTGCTCATTCAATCATCTATGGATGAATTTCTTATTAAAGAACCGTGCTTCGGAGGGCACGTTAAGCCGTCAGTCCCGGTTACTAAAGATTCTTTTTTTAGCAATCGATAATAAACTAGTCCCATATTGAACTGATTTCTAACAGGATTCAATGAATCGTCCGTGATGGAAATATTTTTTTAATTTTTCCCACACTGTGCTTCAGAGCTCACGTTAAGCCGTAGGTCTCAGTAAAAAACTCTTCAAACATGGAGTTGAACTTTGTCTAATCAATTTCTAACAGGACTATTCGTACTCAATCAATGATCTAAGGATGGATTTGCTTTTGAAGTATTTCCCACACCGTGCTTCGGAGGGCACGTTAAGCCGTCGGTCCCGGTTGCTAAAGGTTAATTTTTTGGCAATCGAAAATAAACTAGTCCCCTGTTAAACAGATTTCTAACAGAACTCCTATTAGTACACAATGAATCGTTCATGATGTAAATATTCTTTAAGTTTTTCTCACACTGTGCTTCAGAGCCTACGTTACGCCGTCGGTCCCAGTAAAAAATTCCTAAAAGGTTGAGTTGAAAAAATCTTCTGTCCAATAAATTTCTAAAAAGACTGTGTGGGTTCAATCAATCGTCTATGGATGGATTTGCTTTTGAAGTTTTTTCCACACCGTGCTTCGCAGGGCATGTTAAATCGTCGCTCCGAATAAAAAATTCCTAAAAGGTTGAGTTGAAAAAGTCTTCTGTCCAATCAATTTCTAACAAGACTGTTCGGGTTCAATCAATCGTCTATGGATGGATTTGCTATTGAAGTATTTCCCACGCCGTGCTTCGCAGAGCACGTTAAGCCGTCGGTCCCAGTAAAAAATTCCTAAAAGGTTGAGTTGAAAAAATCTTCTGTCCAATAAATTTCTAAAAAGACTGTGTGGGTTCAATCAATCGTCTATGGATGGATTTGCTATTGAAGTATTTCCCACGCCGTGCTTCGCAGAGCACGTTAAGCCGTCGGTCCCGGTTACTAAAGATTCATTTTTTTGCAATTGGAAATAAACTAGTCCTCTGATAAACTGATTTCTAACAGGACATATATTGTAGTACTCAATGAATCGCTCATGATATAAATATTCTTTTAGTTTTCTCCACGCTATGCTTTGGAGCGCACGTTAAGCCGTCGTCGGTCTTAGTAAAAAATTGTTAAAAGATTGAATTAAACTAGTCTCCTCAGTCCAATCTCTCTTCTGTCCAATAGTTTTTTATTAGGACGTACTTGGTACTCAATCAATGGATGCATTGATTTGATTTTGAAGTTTTTTCCACACCGTGCTTTGGGAGGCACGTTAAGCCGTCTGCCCCAGCAAAAAATTCTTCCGAGTTACAGTTTAACAAGTCTTCTGTCTAATCGATGTCTAACAGGACTGATAGTACTCATCAGAGACTCATCCATGAATGGAATTCTTTTTGAACCATTTGGTATAGTTTTTTTCTTTTTTAAAGTTCTCGTTCTTTCTCTCTCGTTTCTAGAGTAAAGAGTTTCTCTTAAGGGTGGATGGTACCCGCAATAATTGTAGACCTTAATCAATTTTATTCTGGCTTATAAAAATTTATTTTAATAATTTGATGATGTGAGGAATGTTAACTAGGACTGTACCTAATATTTGTAAAATATAAAAGTCATCCATACATATATTTAAAACGCGAAGCCTTTTCTTTTCCGCTAATTTTAGCGTATAGTCATACCTGGGCTTTTTCGATTTGACTTTATAATCCTTATACAAAAGGGGTTAAGCTTTTAAATATTCAACAATAGAAAACACACTAACAATAGTAAAAGAAATTGAACCTACTAGACCGAACCCCCGTGGCGTGACACAGGGGTGCATTTTCTCTCTAGTATGAAGACTTAAAAATATTTACTAGAAAAAAAAAATACGACCCTGCTTCAAGAACTAGCATTTTTACAGGTAAATTAAAAATCATTTTACACCTTTGGTAATTTGTTTCTTTTTGTGACATATTTTTCTTTTGTGAAGGTTACAAAAGGATTATAAAGTCAAAATCGGTAGATAGAAGTTACTACTATACTTCTACTGGACCGATGATTTTTATTTTGATGATTTTTTTTTAAATTGAAGCTCTTGACCCACAGATATGTCACCACTAATTTTTTTCTCAAAATTATTAATTTCATACATTGTTTTATATTTTATAATATACAGGGTGATTCATGAGGAAGTGCAAATATTTTGGGAGGTTGTAGTATGGATTATTCTGAGTAAAAAATGTCATATGAACATGTGTCCTATTGTCAATAGATACAGAGATACGGTCATTTTAAGATGTATTAAAGTATAAAACAAATAACTTATTGTTGATTTTTAATACTAACAATTAAAATGAAATAAATTTACAAGACGGTTCAAGAATAGGTAAACACCAGAGACGAATTATTGTTCACTCGAATTGTGAATTGTGCGGCGCTCATAAAGGAACGCCAAAATGATATTAGAAAAGTAACAGTAGTATTACAAAGGGCATTGAGGTTGGCTGTGGGATTTTTGAACTATTACTGTAAATTTGTTTATTTTATTGTTTAGTATTAAAAATCAACAAAAAGTCATTTGTTTCATACTTTAATACACCTTAAAATGACCGTATCTCTGTATCTATTAAAAATCGGACACATGCTTATATGACATTTTTGACTCAGAGTAATCCATACTACAACCTCCCAAAATATTTGCACTTCCTCATGAATCACCCTGTATAATAAAATAATCAATTTTATAATTTAAAATAATCCAATTTTAAAAATTAAAAATGAGAATAAATGTAGATAGTATTTGGTTTTATACGATAAGGCACACATTATACATTTGGTAGAGGTGATAAAATTTTCAATACTTTTATTCGAACAGTACGTTCATAATATGCGATATGGTCAGGTTGGTGCGTGCATTTTTAATTACGTTTCGTGATTTTGTGAATTTTGGATTTTTGAGACGGTTTTTTATGTTGCCCTCTTTGGCTTAGTTATCTTTAAGGTTAGTTTTCTTAATTTTTTTTATAAAATAGTCATAGCTCCTTCATATCTTCAAAAACTTCGCCGATTTCGACGGGGGTGACTGCTATTTTTTTTTAAATTGAAGCTGTCGCCCCCCAGATATGTCAGCACTAATTATTTTCTTCAAATTACCAATTTCATAAATTTTTTTAAAATAATAAATTAACAAACAATCATCGGTGTAGGAAGTAAGTGCATTATAATAATTTTTGAAAATTTCATTTTTCTAACACACATTCATCTCTACAACTACTTAGTCGAATTTCGACGGGGGTGACCCGCTAGTAGTTGTTATAGTTTAAAAGATATTTTATTAAAGTTATTTAGATATTTACGGCCTTAATATCGGTTCAATTAAATCGGCGTTTATTCCATGTTATAGACAATCCTTCATTCTAGGGTATGCCATATTTTATAATTTTATTTATTATTTGGAAACTTATATAATGCAATTTTATACGCCTCAATAATACAAAAGTAGTCATAATAAAATTTTTACACGACCGGGCGTATTTGTTGGTTTCTATGATACATAAATCGTAACAGAAATAACGGTTTATACCCTCGGTGTATAATATTTGAAAATTTTCCCTAGGGAGTTTTTATTATAAGTCGAAAATGAAGACGTACTTGTAATGAAATTTTGTGTTTTATTTTTAAAACCAAAAATTTAAATTTTCAAAAAACTATTAGACACAATAACCTACAAAAATATGGCATTTTAATAATTTATTTATTAACATTAAAATTAACTGTTATATTTTCACAATTAGAAAAACTAACAGAAGGAACATCATGAAAGGAATAATTTGTATTTGAATTTAAATTTAATGAATTCTTCATAGTACTTGAGCCACTTGTACCTTGCAGCACTTGGTTTGCAATGGTTGTTTTGTTTTCAATGGAATTCTCAATATAACTTTCTGCGACAGTTGTTGAGCGCCATCCTCCATGACGTTTTATTGTGGTTATGTTTGCTCCTGCGTCGGCTAAAAAAGTAGCCGATGATCTTCGCAGACAATGCCCAGTGTACAAAGACGGATCTGATAATTTCAAATACGCGGCAATCTTGCTTGGTATTTTTGCCAACGTATTTTTACCCACAACTTGTACAGTACATTTTCCATCTTTATAATACAAAAAAAACCGGCGATGATTAGTGTGCGAAGGGCGAAGTGCTACATATTTGTGGTATAAGCCAAGCATGTCTAAACTGTCATCATTATTTGTAACTACAAAGGTTCTTGGCAATTTGTTCTTTGTGTTAGGTATATTGACTATTAGAGAAGAGCCTACATCCTGAATGTCGTCTATAGACAAATTACACAGTTCTTCGGTGCGGCATGCCCCAGCGATGCCCAAGATTAGTCCAACCTAAAAGATTTTTTGAAATGTTAATACTAAGCACCTTTTGATTTGATTTTTTACCTTTATCATGAGATGATCATTGTCATTCGCTTCAGATAAATAAACATTAATTGTGTCCTTGTAAAAACTTTCGATTTCTTTGGCAAATAACCATCTGATTTTCTTTTTAAAAATGCAATTAATTTTGGAAAATTACTTATATCGATGTTGTCATTAATAACCATACAAGCTTTTATCATTGAATACTGTGCCCATAAAGAGGAGGATTTGAATGTTTCTGCCCTTTTGCTGAAAAAGGCTAACATAACGCTTTCGGTGACGGTTTTTACATTTCTCTCCATACACCAAATTTTAAATTTTTTGTATTTTATTATCAGGCTACTATTAATTTTAAATTATTAATTGTCAATTAAATTATTAGTAAATGACATTTTAAGAAAAAACTTTTTTTCGTTTTAATTTTGCTTGGGTCGTGTAAAAAATAGTATATATATCTCAGGAGAGAATGCCATTATTCCCTCGGTGCTATGTAGCCCTCGGGCTGCGCCCTCTGGCTACAAATTACACCTAAGGAATAATCCTGCATTTCACTCCCTTCATATATAATATACTATTATAAAATGGCGATATACAAGTTTCCAAATAATTAATAAAATTATAAAGTATGTCATACCCTAAAATAAAGGATTCTCTATAACATGGTTTAAATACCGATTTAATTGAACTGATATTAAGGCCGTGAATATCTAAAGAACTTTAATAAAATATCTTTTAAACTATAGCGATTATGACTTTTATATTTTACAAATATTAAGCACAGCCCTAGTTAACATTCCTCACATCATCAATTTATTAAAATAAATTTTTATAAGCCAGAAAAAAATTGATTAAGGTCTACAATTATTGCGGGTACCTTCCACCCTTAACCTTTGCACGCTTTCAGTACTGTCCATGTTAGGCAGTCTGTTTCCATTGGAATCGGTCTTTTCTTATAATTACAACGTCTGTGACGTATTTAATTTATTTTGAAAATGCTTATGGATATGATTTCATTTTTCTCTGTTTAGGGTTTTTAGTGGAAAAAGAAAGTAGCTAGTTATCTGAGAGGGCTGTGTTAAACTATTTATTTGTTCAGTCTCTGAAAAGTTTTAATAAGTAAATTGAGATGCTCTCATTGTTCTAATTCTCATCCATAAGATTGGATTAAGACATTCTGCGCCTTTCTCGCTTGACAGATGAAATGCAAAAATTGTGTTCAAGTTGAAATAGACTTACGGTAAGCCTCTAATTACCGTGGATGTTAATTATACTAATAAACCTCATTCTTCGCCAAATATCGATTTTGAAAATCTCGAATTTTGTTTCTCATTTGTCTTTCCAAGTGTAAGAGAGAAGCATGGCGTTTTAATGCCAAGTGTCTTCACAGCTCGAGTAAATATAATAAACATCACAATTAAGGATAAGACTAAAACTATAAGCCATTCTTAACGGAATTTAAATTGACGTCAACGTAGGTGGATTTTGTGACGTAAAACGGGCAAAAATGTTCCAGTTTTATAATTAAAGGCGGATTTTTTTAAAACGATTGTACTTGATGATCTCTAGCTTTGTCATTTTTACTTAGAAAACGAAGACTTTCTTTTTAATCATGGAAAAGTGCTTTTGAAATATCATTAAAAAACTTTTCTTTTACAATTCCGAACAACGAGAGTTGTATTGCGCCTATCTATTTATATTTGCTAAAATTCTACATTATTAATTATATCTAAACATAATTTGAGTGGAAATAAACGGCTTAATTATAATGTAATAAAGTGAGCTAATTACAATCTAAATAGTTGAATAAATTAATTGTTACTGAACTCGAAAATTCTCGTTATATTCTGAAAGTTCTCAAACAAAACACCAAAACCTCACGCACCGCCGTGCTCACAAATAGTGATTCGCCAAATTTGAAATTCTTACAATACCGTAGTTTGGTACGTGATCAGAAATAAAATTTGGAGTTATTAAAAATTTATTTTGATAAATCTTAAGCCTAAGTAACAGGTAAAGTTCATTCTTGTTAGTTATAATCGAGCGGGCGAAAAAATAAAATTATTTTCAGACAAATTTTCTTTACTCATTTTGCTTTTGTAAAGAACGTTTTTTTAATAAAAAAAATTTATTTAACTACTCTACATTTTCTTTATTTGTAAAAAAATTACGTTACAAACAAATCATACTTGTTGACATAGGAAAATTAAATTTTTTAAAATTTGAAAAGGATTTAAAGAGTTTTTTTAAATACAATTTGTTAAAATTCAACCGTGCATTTGAATTTAGGAATGGGGCTTAAATATTTTCTTTCCCTTTAATGTGTTTTAGGACAATTACAATTTTTATAGCATAAAATACTTACTCCTAAAAAAAATTTTTAACATTGAAGGTTTGGTCATTATTTTGTACTTTTATGTTTGTGGAACTTTTCACAATTTTCTATCCTTTTTATGGTGCAAACTAATGGTCAAATCAACATTAAAATAACACATAAAAAAGCTTTTTAGTAGTTTAACGTGTATGACACATTAATAGCAATGAGTTATGATTTAACATAATTAAGACTTCCTAATGTTAATTAGCGAGTGCACTAGCTTTTAGTGCATTTTTAGCTAATTGGCTTAAATCGCGAGTTCACACTAGAGATAATGCATTTTAATCCTTTACGATACATTACGTTTCAGCGGCTTTTATGAACTCGAGGATTTAATTTAAATTATTAATTCGACGGAAATTTATTCTCTATTTAAAAAATCGATGGTTTGGAAGTGATGAATTTAAAATGATATCTAAATTTCGTTGTCAATTCAAGAACAGCTTTAGGTTAAGCACGTAAAAGCACCACAAATGTGTATCCAGGGTATCTAAGTTAAGGGGTTTTGTGATTTATTGTTGGTTCTTGTATCTTCTCTGAAAAACTTTTGCGATATCATCGATTTTCCTATTTCCAGCAAGCAGAAGATTATTATATCTAGTACTTGTAGGGATAGATACAAATTAACACAAATTGATTTATAGCTACCTCTTACAAATTACGTAAATTTACAACAAGTAATTAGTGAGATAAATTGCACTCTCGTCTAAATTATTATTCTTGCATAAAAATAATGCAACAATATTAATTTCCTACCTGGAAATTATTAATTATAGCACGATTTTCTTTTTGTTTTCACCAGTACACCAGTGAAGTTGAAATAAAGTTTTTAATTGGTGGTGATTACAAAAGATGTGCAAATTGCAAAAAAACTTTAAAAATGAAATAAATGAAACAGTTTCATACTTTACGATTCAGAGAAAAGGTATTGTTTAAGTTGTATTCACACACAACCGTGATTGATCCGTCACGTCACGTCTCCGGTCAGTCGAAAATGATATAAAATTATCGGAAGCGTGCTTTTAAATGAATCCATTCACACTCATCAGTCATGGTCCGGCGATTTTGTTTTTGACGCCGTCACGTCGCCGGC
This sequence comes from Malthinus seriepunctatus, assembly GCA_963924605.1. Taxonomy (NCBI): domain Eukaryota; kingdom Metazoa; phylum Arthropoda; class Insecta; order Coleoptera; family Cantharidae; genus Malthinus; species Malthinus seriepunctatus. Next base: position 10,184,652 of record OZ004602.1, read on the forward strand.
CAGTCAAATAAAATAACGTCGACAACGTTATTTTTATAAAAGCACCTTCAGTCATTGTTGGCAAATAGGGTGAAGTAGCTTCTTTTTCTCTTGTTTGCCATGCCTTATGAACCCATTGACGTTTTTTTACTTGTCTTTCCTCTTCTTCCTCTTCATCTAGTGCTACTGCAACCAGTGCGAGTTCCTGCTCACTAAATAAAGCCATAACGACTATATAATTGCTAAATTTAAATGATTGAAAAGTAAAGTAAAAATAATATGTCACTGTTCACGTTTCGAATGGTAGAAAGTAAGTGATCGTCTATAGTTAAAACACAATACAACACTAATGAATTTTATAATTTTTTATAACTAAAGGTAAATGACGGATCCATGACTGATGTGTGTGAATCGTGCTGTCCGTCAAAATAAAATCACAAAAAAATCTGACTGACCGGAGACGTGACGTGACGGATCAATCACGGTTGTGTGGGAATAGACCTTTAATATTGCTCTAGAAATGCCATGTAGCTTGTCAGGACCGGATTGGCTAGTGGTTGACCCCACTGACTACAAAATAAATTGACCCCAAATACTAGTGGTTTAGCTAGCGACTGTCACTGGTCTCGATTCAAAATACTTACTACGGGCTTCATAGCGCCGCAGGCGAAAAGTTTTGGAATTTTCAAGGTCAACGAGCTTAGATCAACTTTAGAAATTTTTAAACATATTTTTGTACTATGAAATTAAGCAATTCATTAACCAAAACAAAAAAACGCAATGTAGGATTTTCAACAATTATGAATACTTTTATGTTTTTCCATTTATTTTTTTTCATTTGGCCCCAATTTCACTTTGCCCCACCGGCAATCACCGGTCAGCCGGCCAGTCCGGGCCTATAGCTTGTTTTCTCCGGTTACTATGAAACGAAAGGCGTGTCTCAAACGGTGTATCTCTTTGTATAACACACCGGTATTGAGACACTAATCCCGATCCCGACAATTCAGCAGGCCCTGTTGCCAACGCTGATGTTAATTACGCCGCTGGAGTTTTCGGCACGGAATAATTCCGAACGGACAGGATGCTTTTGATCAGTATCAGATCACAAAAGTAAGCGATTGATAGAGTTATACATATACAGTGTCCGCAAAAAAGTCTGCACCATATGGGATTTTTTTTTATTATGCGTGTTTTACGAAAATAGTTTTTGGCATCAATGTCTGCATGAAATAAAACCAAAAAGGCGCCAAAAATATTAGTTATGTCATTTACGCAACACCGCCAAATCGTCTTTTGAAAGTTTTGATTGTCCAAAAATGCCTTATTTTTAAAACAGAGTAAAACATCATAAGGGAAAATTGTTTCTATTCACTTCAAGATACTAGATACAAAATTTAAAAAAAATATATTAACATTTTCATTTTTTGGTTTTCTTGAAAATTCTCACTTATTTATAATATTGCAGAGTTCTTTTCTTTACATTTAAATTCTAGAGAATTACTCTGATCCAACGAGATCAAAATATTACGTTTTCTTTATAATTTAGTCTAATTTTGGTACATAAAAATATTTTCATTGAAAATGATCGGACCATCTTGGACTATTTTCCCATCTCTGAATTCTTCTTGGGAAATATTTTAACCGTAGAGGTCACATATTTTAGAAAAATATCGGTGAATTTTAATTAAAATAAGAGCTTACAGATAGAGGTCCCAAATGATGTCTAAATTTACCCTAAATATCCAGACAATAAACTAATATGGATTTTATTTAATATGTAATGTAGTACTCTATCTGGGACCTCCATCTGTCAGCTCTTATTTTAATTACAATTTGCCGATATTTTTCTAAAATATGTGACCTCTACGGTTAAAATATTTCCCAAGAAGAATTCAGAGGCGGGAAAATAGTCCAAGATAGTCCTATCAATTTCAATGAAAATATTTTTATGTCCCAAAATTAGACTAAGTTAAGACCAAAACGTAATATTTTGATCTCGTTGGATCAGAGTGGATCTCTAGAACTTAAATGTAAAGAAAAGAACTCCGGAAAATTATAAATAAGTGAGAATTTTCAAGAAAACCAAAAAATGAAAATGTTAATATTTTTTTCTTAAATTTTGTATCTAGTATCTTGAGGTGAATAGAAACAATTTTCCCTTATGATGTTTTTCTCTGTTTTGAAAAATAAGAGCATTTTTGGGCAATCGAAACTTTCAAGAGACGATTTCGCGGTGTTGCGTAAATGACATAGCTAATATTTTTGGCACCATTTTGGTTTTATTTCATGCAGACATTGATGCCAAAAACTATTTTCCAAAAACATGTATAATAAAAAAAAATCCCATATGGTGCAGACTTTTTTGCGGACACTGTATATTATATACATGAAAAAAATCTAACTTGAGGTAAGTTCGCGCAGGTTTGGCCACGCCCCTTTAATAATTTAAATACGTTAACTACTGCGTTGGTGGGGATAAATACCAATTTAGGTATTTGCGCATTGTCAATTGTCACCGCTCGTCTACTTAAAATATTTTTACTGTACATACCTACCAGATAGAGCTAAACTAAGCAAATGCTAGTGACATAGGATCACTCAAATGAGGCCTATTTTTGCAGATTTCTATAATACATCACAGCGGCGCACAGTGGTAACAGCTGTAAATAAGTGCGTGCTATGATTGAACCATCGCAATCTAGGACCTACGTTCTTAAGCGTAGCTAGACCTGCTTATCTATAGTAGTATATAGTACACCCATAATTTAGTTTAAGATATTGGAAAAACGATTTTGGTTAAAGAAGAAAGTCTTGTGTAGATTTTTGCCTCCTAAACAAAAGTCTTCATGGGCTTTTACCTCTAGGGCTTTACCCTTCTGAGATTCAAGATGTCAAAGTTGTTAAGATAATTATCCTAACGCCCTCTATCGGCTTTACGGAAACTAATGTGTTTATCACAAAAGACTTATTATTTTATGACTATCCCCAAAATTTTAACTGAATCGGTCGAACGGTTTAGGAGATAAATAAATAAACTCCAAACAATGTTTTTTAGAGCTCATTTTAGCCTCCCTAGATTCCTGAAAAATCAGATGTTATCAAAACAATAGTATATTATGATACATAGACGAAAAATGAAGTATTACGTGCGAAGGTGGATCCTTGCAAATAGAGGCGTAAGCCGAGATTCGCAACCGTCTGAGATCAAACATTTTACGTCCGAGTGTCATAGAGTAGTTTTTATTCGACTGTAAACAATATTTAAATAAAAATTAATAATTTAAATAAATTTTAGAATACCTACATAATTTTACAATAATTGAACGTAATCTCAAATTTTGTTGTCATAATAGTGTGGCACAAAATTCAACAATACAACAACAGGATCGATGTAGGCTCGCCAGTAGCCAGTGGAGAAGGCGTGGGAATAAGATAAGAGATAAGGGCGCCACACAGATTAGTAATAGAAATGATTGCTTATACTCTAACTTATAAGGAAAGATTATAACAACCAATGATAATGTAAACTGGGCGAAATGAATGAGTCATCCATGGTTTTCTAAAATGTCGTTTCTGTCGCATTTTCTCTTATAACAGTTGCTAACCTTCCTTCCGGATCTTTATGTTCTAAGAGTACGAGTGAGTATTTATAAACGTCAGATGAAACTAGTACCTTCCTATTTAATTAGAACTTCACATAAATGTCAATAGATGGCGCATCCGTCTAAGTATCATTAGGGACTGTCAAGTCATCATAGTAACGCTTTTGCACCCTCAGTCAGAAAAGACTAACTTTACGCCCTGTTTTGAGGGCGTAAACTAGTACTTATTAATCAGGTCGTACAAAAAGTCCCAGTTTACTTTTTTTTTGATCGACACTGCCCATTCCGGGTATGCTTGGTCGAACTGTGTGTGTTATTATGCTCGTACATACATGAAGAGCTATTTTAATAAGTATGACGACCTCTACTATCTCAAGAGGATGAACGACTAGAGGTCCACGTCCTTAAGGACTTTTGTTCAGGAGGCCTAAATGAACTAGAATTTTCCAAAATTTCACCGAAACCGTTTTTCCCCTTAAAAGTGCGCCTGCGGGGTCCTTAACACAATAAACGGTAACTCTTGAGGGTTGTATTGACCCTCATGAAAATTTAAACATTAGAACGAGCGGACTAATAGGCGGACGAATTGACTGACGAACAGACAGGCGGATTGACTTACGGAGACGTCTTGTCGACGATAGATAGACGGTTAAACAAACGGACGTCCACGGTAAGACTAAAAGATAACGATTAAAATATATCAACTTAGAGAGTATCGTTGGTGTACAGTCAGCCTCACAATTAAAACGACGGGGTGTTTATTAATCAGCAACGACAAAAGAACAGATGGAGAGGTTGTTGATTTACAACTTGTTGGCAAAATAAAGTTACTACATAATTTAAGTAGGAGGTGCTATGATGGTTGCATCTACAATTCGTGGTAGGCGTATAGCCAGGGGTGCCTATTAATTGTGAGACTGACTGTACCTTGTACAACACTACTTGTTTTTAGAAAATCAGCATAATTTTTTTAACCAAGCCAAAATGTATTATGTAAATCTTGCGGGATACTTTGTAAGTTATTAATGTGAACCTCTTTTGGAGCTCAGATCTAAAAAGACAAAATTTTGAAAGGTTATAAGAAAAAACTGATTTTTTAAACCTTAATGAGAAAACAGAAAGTATTAAATTATGAGAAAAAGAAAAACTTTCATCGCCAACTTTTTCAATTTATTATTTGTTATATACTTTTGAACTTACTTTTAAACAAAAGTCCTTGTTCATAAAGAAAAACGCAACTTTATTTGTTTCAATTGATTCTGCACATTCAAAAAAGTTGTTACAATAAAAAAAACTCATTTCTATACAACAAAGTGACATATTGGCGAGACGAAAAGTTCATTTTGATCTCTTCTTTTGTATAAGTTTTGGAGTAATTTTTATATGACATTTAATAAAAGTTTGTTTTTCACGCTTTTCTGTTTACGATGCGTATTTTCGATACTTTATATTGATTTATTTAACCTCTCGAGAAATTTTCTAAATTTTCCTATTTATAACACTACCATATAACGTGCCTTAACGGGTTGTTATTAGAAAAATAAGGTCAAAATAATTTTACTAATAAATCGTAGAAAAATAGGCGATGTGTTATCACATCACGGAACACATTTACTTATGCATCAATTTACTGTTGACAGATTTGTTATCAATTCAACACGTAGAAAAATAAATGTGTATCAATTGGAAAATGCGTCTTTCGCGAGTCAAGTTTTCTTTGATAATTTTGGTAAATAAATTTGAAACTGTAAGGTTTCGAAGAGCTTTAATTATCTCTTTTGATAGTTAATTCTTCTCAAGATTTTCTCTATAGCTTAAAATTTAACCTCAACTTTTACTTAGTGCAATTATTTCGCGATGTACTTACGATACAAAATTCACCCTCGTGTTAGAGTAAAATTAATTTAATGTAATTAAGTTCATGGAGTGTTTGAGCATATGCTCGAGGCTTTAATATTGCGTTGTATACCTGTATTGATTTACTTATTATCTTATTTGTTTTCTAATTTTAAGATAACCATATCAAAGTGTATCTATAATTACGAATCGGACAATTAATTAGTTAAGTACGGTTATTTTCCCTGCTTTCGGAAATACAAAAATCTATAGGGTGTTCCTTTTAAATTAAAAAGTTAGCGTCGTTTCCGATTAAACCGTAAGTCCACATATGAAGTGTTTGGTATTTTCTAATCACTAATTTTACGAGCTGTCGTTTTTAGATTACCAAAACAATAATTACCGTCTCTGTTTATTGGTATATTTCTAATTTCCGATTTAACCCGAAGCGTTTTCTTAACCGAAAATAGTGTCAAATAATAGATATTCATTGGGTTTATAATGTGCCAATTTTCAAATTTTAATTTTTGTTACTAAAGAAATGATATATTTTTTAAATTTTGACTTTCAAAAACTCATAACTCCGGTTCTGGAAATTTTTAACTAATGAAACGTGCACATTCGATAGACAATGGCGATGTGCATAAGATATCCAAAAATGTAAATAACGGCTAGAGCCAATTTCGAGAAAATATATTTCAAAATTTTGGACAACTTTGATCCCTTAAAGCTAGGCAATTTTGAAATAATTTTAAAAATTGATTAAGTTAAGACGAAAGCCTTATATTTTGATTATACAATGCCTTTTTAAGATTTTCATAATAATAATTACCGGCTAAGTTATAAGGGAAGAATCACAAACTGTAGTAATCGTTATATTGGTCGCCATTTTGAATTTAAACATTTTAAAAATTATCTATTTAGTGGAAGGCTAAATGTACTAACTTATAGACAAGTTTAAATAATGTAAGCCTAAATTTGCTGAAATGTACCAAAAATTTATTTTGTCGATGAAATTTCATCAAAATGTGTTCTGTAGGTTTTGCTTCAGAGATGTTACCTACAGACCTACAAATTTTTTCTAACGTTTTTCTTTACATTTTTGGCCTCGAAACAAAATGTCGAGAAATTACTTCAAAAATAATTTTTTTCAAAGGAAACAAAGTCTACGAGAATTTAAAAAATGAATGTACTAAAACATCAAAAGGATTTAAATAGCGGTTAACTATTTTAAAATCACACCTGAAGTTGAAAGCTCGAAAATTTTCCGAGCTTTGTTTTTAATTTATCAAAAAAAGAAGTACAAAGCAGACTGAAATGTAGTTGAAACAAAAAACGTTAAATGAAGTTACGTAACTGGATGGGGCATACACACAAAGCAAAAGCCACCAAACAAAATTTTAATCAATTTTCACTCTAATTTATACATTTTGTTATTATATTTTAACGAAGTAACCACCAAAATTAATAGAAAAAGTTGAAACAAACTCAAACTTTTAGTAGAAAAAGTTGTCTAGCTCCTTGTTTAGCTTAGAGACATATCATTCTTTAGTATATAAATCCAAAAATTATATTTCAAAAATGTGTGTTGTTATTAAACTGTGTTTTATTAACTTTCAGCTCACCCACACTGGCTCTAATTAGCTCAGAATTATCAGTCGTCCAAAAATAATTTATTCTCTTATTGCATACGCTTCTAGGAACCTTATTTTTCATTATACTAAGGGCCGGTACTATGAATCTCGGTTAAACACTGGTTAAGTTAATTTGATACTTGGTTAAACTTAAATTCGGCTAAACGATGTTTTATGGTAATTTTGTGTCATACTGAGATCAACGTGGCTACAAGTATACCCCCCCCCGGAGGGTAATGAAGTGACGGTTTAGATCTCTTCGGTTGAATTCTACATTACACATTATCCCCAGGATTTAAATTTTTGTTTCAGCATAAACCGGTTCACGCTATTGTTAAAACCTCTTTATACCGAGACAAAAATTAAATCCTGGGGATAAATGTGTAATGTAGAATTCAACCTTACACGCGAGACCTATCCTAATTTGGTATTAAAGCAAATGATAGCTTAAAAATCAGTAGTAAAGTCTGAATTTTCTGAAAAATCCTCTGGGGATTCGATTGGAGGAGTAAAGCACACACTCTAGGCCACGGTGAAAAATAAAGAAGGTGGAGCAACAAGCCGTCGCTAAATGGATAACAAATTTCACCAGATTGTGCGAGTGAGACGCACCACCGGGTATCGCAGTGCGTCTCACGTGGATACATAGAGCTAAATGAGCGTAATAACTGCACTCTAAGCTTGTAATTTTTTTTTATTTAAAATAAATAAACTCACTTTATTTTAGTACACCTACCAACCACTAGTACACCCAGAGGCAAAACATTTACTAGCCATTGTCCAAAATTGATACTAAATAAAAGATAAATCCCTAATTATAAAACTTAAAACGCTTGCTCTCCATAAAATTCTATGCTAATATACCAAGCATTACGGGTAGCGTAGTCTATCTCGCTCGATCTTGACCTCGCAGTTACACTTTGCGGACAAACTGTAAACATGCTTACGAGCATATCTCGTTGGGTCACCTTTCTATATCTTGCACTTTTGTTCAAGATCTATTTTCTTACAAAATGAAATTTTTTAGGAGTATTTTTGATGTAACGGAAATTGTCTGGTCTTGGTAAAGGCTTTATTGCATCCATTCAGACGAAAGAACACTTAAGTGATCAAAGGCAGAATGGCATTCTTTTTGGATAGCTTCTCCTATCCTCGCTGTAAAGCAGACAGAGAGAGAGGATGGGCGATTAGTCAGCTGGTCTTCCTTGCGATACTATGGGCATTACTGCCCCTCTTGACTTAACCCATGCTTACTAAAACTCTTCGAGTGGTCTTCGTACATTTGAGGACTCATTCTGAAAGCCAGTTCTTGGCTAGTTTTGTATGAGCTCATCTTTTCTTGTCACTTGTCTTGCTCTGGAGAGGCTTTAGAACTGTCATTTTGCCTCAAACCTCAAGGTCTTGCATGTTTATTTTGTTTAATTTCGTCAAACATTCCAAAACGCTTTTCTGAAAAGCTGTTGAAAATTCTTCTACAAACGCTTTGTATTTTTCATCTTTAGTAGGTCGTAGCTTTTAATATTTCAAGTTTTTATCACCCACGTCTTGTTTCTTTTCTAAATGTCAGCTATGTAAGATGATGCATTGAGCACACTTTCCTAATAAGAACTTTTCTATATAAAATTGCAAACTGGCAAACTTCGTACAAAATTAGACATTGAATACTTGAAAATAAAAGAACTTGAAACGTGTGTTTTCTTAATGGTTATGTTCTGCATATCCAATTTTTTAAGCTTTGGAAACAACGATATGCAAATGAAATTTCCGTGTGCTCCTACTGCAACGTTAGTTTAAGCATAATCTGAGTATCTAACGTTAACTTCCATTGAAGTAAAATGTTCTTTTTTAGCTGATTCAATTCCACTCTATTTATACAAGAGGAAACTATAACTCGAAAGACTAATTCAATTACGGGCTCATAGAAAACCTCAACATTTCATTATTACAACTGCTGAGTTTTTAACATTTGCTTTTTGATTAAATCGAAACTTCCTAATCTCTAATTAAATTTAATTAATTGAGCCAATCAGAATTGATTATTTTTTAAGAACAAGCCAAAAGTTTTTTGTTAAAGTTAATTCTGGAACTAAATTAATTAAGAGCTCTACAACGGCTACTTCTAGGCTGTGACTGTTTTTTTAAATTAATAGCTAAATTATACTACTAATTAATTATTTTTAGGACTGTTAAAGCTATTTTGTTGAAACAATAGTGTAATATTATCATGACCTTTTTAAAATATACTATCTTATTTGTGAGTGCACAAGGATGAAATTTAAAATAAGAGCCGGAGCCGAGTGTTTGGTCATCCAAGTGTAATTTAGGCATTATGCGATTTAAATACTGTATTTTATTTACAACTAAGTATTTAGTTTTGATACATTTTACATAAATTGAGTAATTATTTTTGAATAAAATGACATTATAATGACAGTTGTAAATAAAATGTTTTGTTTGTTACCTGGCAACAGCAATGTACTCATAAAAACACATAAAGAAAAATAAATAATCAAATTAGGGCTATCAAAAAAAATTGTTTCAATCATAATTAGCTTACTACGATCTATTTTACCACAATAGTTATATTTAGTATCACATTTTATAAATTATGAATGAGGAAAAAGTGGAAATCGCCTTTCGACAATAGTACGAAACCGAGGGTTGTTATTTCTTTTGAATAACAATAGTGTCACTTCTGTATAACAAAGCATTGAAACTGTCAAAAGTAATTTTTTTGAACAAGCAACTTTTAGAATGAAAACACGATTTTTATATATTTTTTCGTCAGTCTGTTAAAGGGTTGAAAGATTTTCGCAGAAAAATTCTAGTCACGTACCGGGAGGACTTAACTTCCAAAAAATTTGTCATCAATAATTTATAAAGGTTATCCTTTCTATATTTTGTATCTTGAACCATCACTTGATACTGTGTGCAAACGGTACTTTAGTCCCTCCTCTATTTTTTTTCTATTGTACCTTCGGGGGTTTAAGTCTCGAGCAGCAAAAGACAACGGCTCCGGTTTTAAAAAAAAAATTTTAAAGGACTTAAAACAACGACATTTTCATTTGAAATTTCTAAATGTTTCCTTCGTTTTAACGCTCCCTTTGAAACTTAACTTTAGTTCAAGTAAGTTATACTTGTGTACTCCTTCGGTGTTCTGTGTGGTGAACATTACCACTAATTAAAACGTTCTAATTATTACAGTTAAAATAGTAGGGGTGCGAATTACTTTTCTGCTGCATTCTCCATACAGGGTGGTCTCTTGTCAACGATTGGGGGGTTCTTAAATAGGAAGAAAAAGTTGGTCAAACAATATTTTCTCATTTTCATGCTCATATTGAATCGAGATTTCGTGTTGTTCCTGGAAATTCTGAACAACTCAAAATCTTGCATTTTCGTATTTCCTCCATAATAGGTAAATAGACATGAACTAGACACTGGATGTGTCAAAAATTTTCTAGACCTACTAAATTTTCATGGACGCCATAAATATATGATACATGACTCACCTAAAAATATTAACTTTAACAGTTTATCGTAAAAATCGAGTAGCCGTGTAATAACAAGCGAATAATTTTGACAGTCTTGATTAGCAACATTGTTATTTACTGTATGTTATTCAGCGAAATGAGTTTGATATGTAAAAAGCGGTATAAACCATTTCGTTAATGAAACCGCAAATAGAGTTAATGTGTTGGCACAAATTAATATAAATTTTGTAATCATCCCAAATGAAAATTTCTTTGAAATGTAACTTATCAAGTAGGTCTAAAATATTTAAATGAATGTCCAGTAGATAATCCACATTCATTACTGTCACTCAAGTAATGAAAAATATATGAAAGAGATGAAAAAACGCAAGCTTTCAGAGTTTCAGGATATTTCAGGAACGACTCGATTAGCTCGAATTTCTTATTACATCCTTAAAAAACATGAAAATATGTAAATTTTTGTAATTTCATTAATTCTAGATCTCTTCCAAAATCCTTTCAAAATTTGTCCTAATGGAAAGATAAGAATCCTTGTAGAATTTTCAACTGACCCTAAAGGCCCGTCCACACACACAGGCTTGCCTTCCGGTTTGTCCTGTTCAGGCGGCCTGCACAGGCCAAACCGAAGCGTCTGAACATTGTTCATGCGGCCTGTACGGACTTTGACTTTGCCTGTTCAGGCGGCCTGCACAGTGTACAGGCCAAACCGAAGCGTCTGAACATCGTTCATGCGGGTACGGACTTTCACTTTGCCTGTTCAGGCGGCCTGCACAGTGCACAGGCCAAACCGAAGCGTCTGAACATCGTTCATGCGGCCTGTACGAACTTTAACTTTACCTGTTCAGGCGGCCTGCACAGGCCAAACCGAAGCGTCTGAACATCGTTCATGCGGCCTGTACGGACTTTGACTTTGCCTGTTCAGGCGGTCTGCACAGTGCACAGACCAAACCGAAGCGTCTGAACCTCGTTCATGCGGCCTGTACGGACTTTCACTTTGCCTGTTCAGGCGGCCTGCACAGTGCACAGGCCAAACCGAAGCGTCTGAACATCGTTCATGCGGCCTGTACGAACTTTAACTTTACCTGTTCAGGCGGCCTGCACAGGCCAAACCGAAGCGTCTGAATATCGTTCATGCGGCCTGTACGGACTTTGACTTTGCCTGTTCAGGCGGTCTGCACAGTGCACAGACCAAACCGAAGCGTCTGAACCTCGTTCATGCGGCCTGTACGGACTTTCACTTTGCCTGTTCAGGCGACCTGCACAGTGCACAGGCCAAACCGAAGCGTCTGAACATCGTTTACGAACTTTGACTTTGCCTGTTCAAGCGGCCTGCACCAGGCCACACCAGGCGAGCGTACATTGTTTAGGTGGTCTGCGCAGGCTTTGACCTGGCCTGTCTTAAATTTAACATGCACAGGCCAAACTGGAAGGCAAGTCTGTGTATGTGGTACAGCGTTAACTCGTGCCTAAAGACTGTGACTGGAGATTTGTGCATTAAAATTTCCAAAAATACAAGATGTTAATAAAATGTTTGAACAAACTTCAAAGGAATATATGCTTTGCTTAAAACTATAGGATACCCGCATTTTTTCGTTTTCCTCAATTTCGATTTTTAAGGAGCGATGAGCCTCTGAAAGAGGCCCCTCAAAAGACTATTTTGTTAATATTTTAGAAACTTTTTGACCGATTTTAGTAAGATTTGGTATGCGACCTAATCAACTGTATTAACATAAGTAGCAAATCCTAATTTTGCAAATATCGCTAGAGAACGCTAGTTACGAACCATTTTGTTGACCATCTATGTTTTTCTGCAATAACTTTGTTGTTCAAATCATTGTTTATTTTGTTATTACTCTGCTAAGAGTAGAATTTTATGCTATAAAAAAACAAAAAAGTATTGGTGTATTTTTTTAAGAGGACGCGCCAGACCGTCCTGTTCCTTTTACTCGTCAGTTACTAATAAATTACGACAGTTATCAAGAAGCGACTTTGGCGAACTATTGTTAATAGATCATTCTCAGATGGTACAAAGGCACATCCCAATATTTCAATTTAATTTTGAAATATTAGTAAAATACACTTGCATTGGCCCCATGGGGCAAAGGCGCGCCCTACGGAGGGTTAAGGCATTGCTTTATCTACCCTTGCTGGTTAAGTGATACTTGATGTACTATACTATAATGAGTTGAGAAAATCAAACTTTTATAAATAAAGACCACCCTAATAACAGTTTTTTTACCATACGTAAAATGGGTGTGGTAAAAAAGTGGTACACATTACAAAAGTATACATAATGTTTAAAAAAGTAACGATCGAAGGGTTTTTAATAAATATTTATGATTTGATATCGTAAACGTTCTTGACACTTTTTTAATTAACTTTATTAATAAAAAAAATATTACGTATCGCCCTTAAATTCAATTTTTTTGTACAAAATTGCAAAATCTTTTTTCACCGAAAATCAATTTTCTAAACACTTAATGGTTCCAGGATTTTACGCTTCCCAATACATGAAAACGTTACTTTGTTAAACGAAACCTATAATAGATTTCCTGAAAGAGGGTTCGAAATTTTCCAAATAAACAACGCAATTGTCTTTTAATAACAAAATCAATTTTTTAGTTAAGGTAATAGAATATTAATGTTCAGAAGTCGAGTAAATAAATAAAGAAAATGTCGGGAAAAAAAGACTTTTTACATTTGTTGGCCGCTTTTTTATTTTTAAAATCCTTTGCCATTTTTCATTAAAAAAATTACAAGGATGTGACGTTCATTAATTCCTTTAACAAATGATTGCAATTTTTTCAATGGACAAAACAACATTAAGAAGGAAAAATGATTAGGGCCCCAAAATCAATTTGTAGACATAATTCCGAACACGAAAATTAGTTTCGCCGTTCTTTGATTTTCTAAAGGATTTACGAGGATTACGTTAAAGCTCAATACTAGTACGCTTCGACTTTTTTTTAACTAATTCACTTTTGCCTTTTACGTTCTTGTTAACTGTTATCCGTTTCCTTTAATTTCTTCAAAATCAATCGAGTATATTTTTAAAAAATTTTCAGGAGATTGAAACAAGTAATTTAGTTAGGAAAACCATTCATAATAAAGTTACTTTATAAAGATAAATGAGCAAAAAACTTTTTCGAGTGGGAATATATTAATCTAAGATAAAAAATAATAAAAGTTGGGATAAATAATTTAGCTTTTCCAGACTATTTAAATTGGAATAAATTGATCAATTTTTAAATCGACACGCAATTTTACGATTTTACGTTTCTATCAGGAACAGCGCTCATGCGTGGGCCTTTTTAAAACAAACGACTACGCACTCAGGTAGTCCCACTGAAATTTTAAGTCTTTAGTTATTAAAAAGCTTAACCCACGCTATCCCAAAGAAGGGTTAACCATCTTTATCGACAATATTTTACTCACTTTTAAACGATCATGGCGTGAAATGTTCGTGTAATTCGTTAGGCTCTTGGAAAAAGATCGGGAAATATACGTTTTTTTATAACCCTAAATTCCAGATGAAATACGTTGGATTATATTTCATTTACTCTGACCGTATCTTTAATGTTTTAGTTTATTGATGACTGAAATTAACCTCCCATTTCATGTAGCACCTTTCGTCCCTAGTTTGTCCCACCTCACTTTTGTCAAACGCTTCGCTGTAATCGATAAAACAAAAATAACATAATAAGATATCGAATTTCCCTGTTTTCGGAATTAGTTGTCTGGTCGTTTAAATATGTTTCTGGCATCTGTTGTACAAAATCCGCTTGTTCCGGAGGTATTAGGAAACATGGATAGAACATGACTCTTTCCTTAATGATAAGGAATTGTAGACGTTCGACAGTTATTACACTTGATGACTGAAACGCTGAAAAGAAATTTTATTTAATGAATTTAACAGTTAAAGCTTGGAAAATTTTAATAATTTATAGAAAGTAAAAGAAAGTTGGGCCTCTGAAGCCCCATTTATCAATCGTTGGGTTGTAAGAAATTTAAAACAATTTTGCATTTTTACGGTTTCACAACAACGCAACAACTTAGAAGTTTTCTTAAGTTAATAAAGTGTGAAAATTCATACTTGGTTAAACCGGAAGTGCTACTTGAAGTCTATCGAAGCCATTTCATGCTGTTTTCACATTGCATAAAATCAACTTAAAACCGCATTAAAACAGCACAAGTTGTTATTTTTCACAATTGAAATCTCGTTAATGCAAATTGTAAGAATTTCCGAGTGTCAGAAGAAATAAAGTTTTGCTGCTTCATATTCTATCTGTCATTCATCATTTTGACATGGATAGAGGAAAATTTACACTAAACGGATATGCTCCAAGATCTTAATTTATTAGATATCAAATTTGTAACGGCAACTTCGGAATTTATGTCAACCATTTTAATAAAAGATTTAACATACCTATGGGAGTGATAACAATTTTATTTACATAAATTTCTGTATATGTAACACAGTTTTTGACTCTTTTTGATTTTTTATGTAACAAGACATTCAAATCAATTACACAGGATGATTTTTTTAAGTGGTACCACGAAGATTGAGATCTCGGAAACGGCAAAAGTGTCGAGATTGCTTAAATTAGCAAAAAATTTAGTTTTTCGACTGTAGTCAAATGGTTCACTTTAGAAATAATTGTAACAATCAATGCAGAATTTTATCCGGATTCTGGACCAAAAGACTGGTACAGTGGTACAGTATCCTGGAAATTTTGTATCGTTTAAAGCAGCTACTTGTCATTTTGTCTCTAGTTTTTTCTTTAACTTTAGCGCTATCAGTGATAACAGCTGATTTCCCTATAACTCGGTAACCATAAGAGCTAGAGCGCTTCCGTGTAATTTTTAATTTAAATCTTAAATGCTTTTTAACGCTATAAGAATTATTTAACTTTTATCACTTGAGCATTTCGTTATCTAATGGTTTTAAATTATAGGATTGAAAAGTTTTAAATTCATTTAGAACCACTTGAAGTGGTTAAATTTGTTGTTAGAGCTGATTAGTGTTTTTTTCTTTTTATCTCAGTAATTATATAGCATCCCTAAATATTTTCTAGCCCTTAATTATTTGTTATTAATTACTTTAAGGTTGAAATTTTAATTGATAATTATAAATTTTGTACCGACGTGCTCGATATTTTTGTGCGGTTCCAATGAGCTAAGTGTTAACATCGCTCACCCTTTAATTAAAAAATTATTAATTTAATTATTAAAATTTATAACGTATTTATTAAGTGATAATCTTCCTTGAGTACAATTCAACTTACAGCGTTCCTATTGGTTGTCGAGTGAATCCGAGTTGGTTGTCAGATTTCCAATAAAAGCTCCCACTCCATTTTGATAAGCGACTTCTCGTTTCATTATCGTGGTGAGCGGGAGCGAGCATTTGTTAATTTTCCCTTGCCTTCAACAAAACCGTGTTAATTAATTAATTTAATTTAATTAATTATTATTTTACTACTCGCTAATTAGATCCCGTTTTAAATTAATTAATTGATTTGATTTAATTAATTAATTTTTATTTTGTATAATTGCCTTCAGCAAACCCGCGGATCTACATTTCGAACCCTAGGACTCTTGATCTGTCTTCGAGGACCGCTTTGGATCTTAAAGAGAGAACTATTGATCTAGGGAAGATAAGTCTCCGTGCCAGTTTTTCATCAGGACTATTGATTTCTTTTAGAGGACCGCTTTGGATATTAAAGAGAGGACCATTGATCTCGTGAAATAGGTAGTTCCTGGTTCTTCTTTTTAAGACTAGTGATCTCTCTTAGAGGATCAATTTATATCTCAAAGAGAGGACTATTGTTGTGGAAGAAGAAATCCTCTCTCTGCTTTCCCGTGTCTCATCAGGTCTATTGATCTTTCTTAGAGGACCAATTTGGATCTTAAAGAGATAATTTTTTTTGTTCTTAATTTTGAATAAACATATTTTTTTTATTCCATCCATAGTGTGTTATATTTCTTGCTACGAACCCCAAGTCTCCAGCTGAGCAACGCTTAAGGGAGATTTAATGCAACAACCGGTTTCCGGTGTTACAAAATATTCTCGGTAAAACTTTTCAGGAGGTCAAAAGAGCTATCAAACGATATCAAACTCGATATTTTATCACATCGACGCCAGGCGTCTCGACGCACAACGTTTCATTTTCTTATGAGGACCTATTGTTTCTTTGCAGAAAATTGCTTAGTTGGCATGTATAAATTCGATAACCAAACGCAAACCTTCTATCTTGTACTTTTCCTAATTTACACAACTTTTCTAGTATATGTTATGTTACGTTATGTTAATATGTTACTTTATGTTATTTTTTACGATAAAAAATAACGATATCTTCTAATGAACTTGCGTTTCAAAAACTTCAAAAACTAAGTTTCTATCGTTATTTGTAGAGAGCGGATTTTAGGCTCTTAAAAATTGAAAAAAAAGCCTCATAAATAAGCCACAAAAAACTCGAATTAGGCATTAACCTTTTCAAAATAGGCAATAACCTTTTCAAAATAGGCAGTTACGTTTTTAATAATTTTTTTTCTAAAAGAAACGTTTCAAACAAAATTTAAGATTTTACAATTTTACACACAAAATAACAAATTAACAAGTTTATTTTATACAGGTAAAGAGGTCCAAAATTGAATATCGTTGACTAAACTGCAACACCTCGCATATAATGCGATTTTTAAGCAAAATAGGATTCACCTTCACCTATTGGTGAAACAAATTAACAAGAGATTGCTCTTTTTCACAAATCTTTATTTTTGGTTTTGATAAGTTTTACTTTTGAAGAAAAAATTAAATGTTTCATACGGAGTATAAGTACTTTTTGTAAAAAAGTGACACTTTTACTCCTAATAAAACAAACTACTATTCTGAAGAAATTGAAACAATTTTTAAAATTGCTACAGCCTTACCACTTTAACACTCATGCTTTGCAAATTACTTCGTCTAAATTATGTAGTTCAAAATTTTCTTTTTCCTTGGTTAACAGCGATAGCCACTGTTTGATTTTTAATTTTGTTGAAGATTTTTGTTTTGGCATTTCGCCGATGTTGATGAACAGATGAACACACTACTATAATTTGATACAACTTGTTGCAAAGAACAAAACTACACTAAAGTAAAACGTTTTTAAAATGTATTATTTTAAAATAACCCCCACTGCATTACAAATTAACGCAAATCTGTGATTTACTACCCTCTAACAAACTTGCTATCACAGGATGCAGCTGGGGCGGCGGCACTATGCGAATATAAAGAATTAATTTAGTAAATTTTTAATAATAAAATAAAAATAATTTTAAGCAGATAGATTTAAAATTCCTCAAAACAACCAGTTTATTTAAGGCCAGATTTATTTACTTTTTAGGCAACTATATTTGAGTTTTAGGCGCTTATTTCGAAATTTCTCAATTTTAGGCATTTTAGGCACGTCAAATGATTCATTTTTTTGCGAATTGTATTTATCTATTGTTTAATTTTATTTATCTACATTAATACCGAAAAGGCAATTGCCCTAGAATCCGCTCTCTAGTTATTTGTCATTCTAAAAAATAACATATTCACATAACGTAACATAAACTGGTGTAAGTCAATCATTTTCACACGTCTAGATTCGTTACGACACAGCTTTTATTAGTTTTGTAATATTGACATTGCGTAATGAATGTAAATAACTAGTTTAGGGTGTAGCTTTGAAAATCGTGTTCATTTACGTGAATATTCAAAATAATCGAAACCTTGTACAATGATAAATTGTGCTAAAATGAAACAAATTGTATGTTAAAAGTCCCAACTAGTGGAATTATTACTTGTAGAAAGTTTAATCGATTTCTTAATAAAAGAGTTAATATTTAAATGGAAAACAACAACCCGCAAAGTCTATCCTTGTGTAACTAAAATAGCCAAAGAGATTAAATTAATGAAAATTGTAGGAATGCTCATTTTATTAATTAGCATCCTTGCAAATAGCTCGAACGTGTTCCAAACGAGAAATTATAACGTAAAGCTTTAATAGTCATTATTCCATCAAGATCTAACTAAAAGCTCAGATTAAAAGTCTTTCATTGGATACATTTTATAAAAGAAGCTTTGAAAGGAAATTAATTTTTTAAACAATGGCAATTTATTAATAATTATTAATCGTTTAAATACCACTTCACAAATACGCCCCATTGTTACAATTTTTGGAAATATCCAAATTTTCTTTAACTAAAGTTTATCTATTGCTCCAATTAAATTATTCTACTCGACTTCATTTTATAATTATTAAGATATTGCAAGTTTTTAAGAGTAAAACTGTAAAGCGTCGAGGTTGAGGGTTAACTAAGTTTTTATTAATCTTTAAATTAATTAAATTTTACATCAGAACTCTGTGTTATGTGCGGTAAACACCGTAACAACAGTTTTATATTAATTTCGCTTCGACATTATAAAGCCACAATAGAGAGAGAGAGAGAGAGAGAGGGTAAACTTTGAAAACTTGAAAACAACAAAAAGGGCTTTCGCTCTAATTACCAACGCCTTAATCATCTGATGATAAATACTTAAAAAATCACTTATCCAAGCAGATGAGGGATGAGTCCACAGCGGGGTTTTACCGAGTCCATCGTGGACCGGGGGATACCCGTAGCGGCATCGCCGAAAAAAACAACCGCTGACAATCGCATAGGGCTCACTAACCGGCAGGGTTTGAAGTAATACGTAATTGTGATCTCAGGCACTGTCTAAGTTCCTTAGGGAGGTTTTTTCTAATGGTTATCGATAGTTAAAATAACTGTTTGTTTTGAATGATTGATCTCCCAAAAGTCCGAGTGACCACGTTTGGTTATCGATCTGACTGTTTGACAATGAGGCCTATTAACTTAATCAGCTTGTTAACCGCTGGTTTAAGGACGAGTACATCGAATATCGGTTAAGCAAATTTGATACTTGATTAAAGTTACTATAGGCGTTACAATAGGTTAATTTGATAACCTGTTTAGTTTATAACCGAGAATCAAAGTACCGACCCTAGCAGTACGACGAGCCCACAGTGGGATTTTACCGAGTCTACGATAGACCAGAGGATACCTACTCGTAACGGCATTGCCGAAGAAAAATAACATGGAAAATCGCATCGGGTTCACTAATCAGCAGGGTTTGAAGTAATATGTAGTTGTGATCTCAGGCACTGTCTAAGTTCCTTAGGGAGCTTTTTTCTAATGGTTACCGATAGTTGAATAAAACCGTTTGTTCTGAATGATTGATCGACCAAAAGTCCGAGTGAGCACAGTTAACGATTTGACTGTTTAACAGTGAGGTATATTTACTTAATGAGCGGTTAACCTATTGTTTAAAGGCGAGTACTTTGAATCTCGGTTAAGCAAATTTGATACTTGCTTAAAGATACTAGTAGGCCTTACAATAGGGTTGGCGAATATGATACCCTGTTTAGTTTTTAACCGAAAATAAAAATACCGACCCTAGCAGCACGACGAGCCTATAGCGGGGTTTTACCGAGTCCATCGTGAACCTGAAGATACCCGTAGCGGCATCGCCGAAGAAAACCACTACTGCCAATCGCATAGGGCTCACTAATCAACAGGGTTTGAAGTAATGCGTAATTGTGATATCAGGCACTGTCTAAGTTCTTTAGGGAGGTTTTTTTCTAATGGTTACTGATAGTTGAAACAACTGTTTCTTTTGAATGATTGATCGCCCAAAAGTCCGAGTGAGCACAGTTTGGTTAAAGCTACTAGAGGCTTTATAATATGGTTGGTTAATTTGATAACCTGGTTAGTTTTTAACCGAAAATCACAGTACCGACCCTAGCAGACTAGTAGATTAGATATAATTGAGTGACATTTTAACAGTCTCTCCAAGGGAGAGACTAATTTTTTGTCTGCTGACTATCTGACTAATTAATTGCTGTTACGTTGATTCAAAGTCTAATCAACCGACTTATTAAAGCATAATAAACTGAAAACTGACAACCCAAATCAAGTTCATAACATAAATCAAGTCATAACTTTGCACATTTTCATCTGGGTGGAAATTCTCTGTTGATAGCTCCCAACTGTTCTTAAGTATAGAGCTTTATAGCAGCATTGCATTAGTGACTTACTTCTTGACTCCTTCACTGAAAATGAGAGCTCTTCTCTTTGCCTGACTAGAGAGCTTTAAAGCAGCAATGGTTAGTGACTTACTTCCTGACTGATTCACTGAAAATGAGCCATTTTCTTTTACGTGCTTAGGTAACTTAAGCTTTCTACTCACGTACAGTCTGACGATAGCCAACCGGTGAACTGTGCCTGAATAGACAGCTTTAAAGTTGTACTGGTTAGTGACAAGCGTTTTAAATTATTGATCGCTTAAAAGTCCGAGTGAGCATAGTTAACGATCTGACTGTTTGACAATTCATTTCAGTGGTTTGACAATGTTTGACAATCAACTTAATGGGCTCGTTAACCCGTGGTTTAAGGGTGAGTACTTTGAATCTCGGTTAAGTGAATTTGATATTTGGTTAATGTTACTAGTAGGCGTTACAATAGGCTTAATTTAATAACCTGTTTAGTTTTTCGCCGAGAATTAAAATACCGACCCTAGCAGACTAGCACTTTAGATATAATTGAGTGATATTTTAACAGACTCTCCAAAAGAGAGGCTAATTTTTTGTATGCTGACTATCTGACGAATAAATTGCTGCCTCGTTGATTCAAAGCCTTATAAACCAACTTATGACAGCTTAATAAACTGAAAACTGACACCGCAAATTATTATAGTACATAAATTTTTAAAATAAAACATTGCAGATATTAATAATTTAAATTTTAAACGACTGGAGATTTATTTAGTTTTCATTAATCTCTAGAGTAAATACCACAGAAGTAAATTTTTTTTAATTAATTCAATGTCAACATTTTTAGCGGTAATGTAAGAGTGGGAGAATCAAATTTAATGTCTGAAAAGTATCCGTGATAAGGGTACTTTATACGTATGTAGATTTAATGAAAACTTTCTTCGGGAAAATTTACGCTTGAAACGTTTTAGATCGTTATTAATTTATCTAAACGTAACGATTCGCTAATTATAATTTTGGAATAATAGCTGAAGCTTTTATTAATATAAATTAGTAATAAATTGCTATAATAGAGACATCTTCGTAGCAGTTGATTGAACTGCGTCTAGACGTGAGGCCTCTATGGCAACACATGTTGAAGTATATATTTTCTCTTTTTACTACAATTAGTTAACTCGAGTGAAAAGCTGAAAATTTTACGTACTTTTCAATATGAGTAGTAAGCGAAAGTGAATTAATGTTTTCCATAGTACTAATGAAAATGCAAGTATTTATTAATTTAGCGTGTTTTAATAATTTCAAATTAATTATACATGAAAAGTTTTCTAAACCCTCAAATGCGTGAAATTGTTTTTGCTCTTTTTTGGTAACTTTCGAACAATTCGGCGGCATTTCCATCTCTTTGGAATATCCTGAACTTTTTTTGAAAGCAAAATGATGTAAGTTTAGCAAACAAACAACCCTATACCTTATCAAAACGCGACCTATAGACTCGTGGGTGCAGTGGACTGAAATTGAGAATAAATATTTGTGTTTTCATCCCCCGCTTTGGAGTTATTTATTACTCATCCTAATATACCACTCGACGTTAATTTTGCTCAAAAAGAAAATCCTTCAAATGTTAAAGGTTACTTTTTTTTAATAAAACGCCAAAAAGTTGCTACGGATTGAAAATTAAAATGATCCATCTTAATCGTCATTTTGATTGAAATAAATTATGTGTCTAAAAAATGAATGATTGCGAAACTAAACTTTAAAAAAATTTTAATTAATTTTTTTTATTCGTTAACAGATTTTAGCAATGCTTCGATTCAAAATAAAAAAAATCCACCTTTCATTTTATAGAAATTCGTGTAGGTAATGGAAAAAGTTGTTAAGAAACTTTTTCAAACGAAAGGAAATGGAAATTATATTGTGAATGCGTGAAAATGGTTTGCTTCTACTAAAAAATATTTTTTGTATTTTAGGGCAATTTATTGAATTATTATTCAAAAAAAGTCGGAAATAATTTTAGTTTAAATCGCTTTTTTTAAGTATATGTTTGAATTTGAACTATAATTTGGATACTAAAATTAGGTTTTTATTAAGAAAAAGCACACAAGAAAACCACTCTCACATAATAAATCACTAGAGGTATTTTTCTTAAGCACGGGATTGAATGAGTTATTGTTACACTCTCTGCTGGATTGTTCGATTCTCTTATTGTTTGCCTGGAAAACTCATTGTATACCGGAAAAACCAAGTGCAACGTAAGACTTTGCCTAATGACTATATCACTAGTTTTCTTCTGAGCGCTTGACTAAAAGGAGAGCTTTTTTATTAAAAACTCAAGTATTACATAAAATTTAGCAGTACTAGTTATCAAATCATAACTTTCCACATTTTCATCAGGATGGAAATTCTCCGTTAATGGCTCCCAACAGGCGGACTGTTTATGAGTATAGAGCTTTATAGCAGCACTGATTAGTGATTTACTTCATGACTGCTTCACTGAAAATGGGGGATTTTCTCTTACGTACCCAAGTATTACCTCAAACTTAAGCTCTTTACTCCTCACGTTGTACAGTCTGGCGATAGCCGACCGGTGAACTCTGCCTGAATAGAGAGCTTTATAGCAGCACTGATTAGTGACTTACTTCTTGACTGCTTCACTGAAAATGGAGGCTTTTCTCTTACGTACCCAAGTATTACCTCAAACTTAAGCTCTTTACTCACGTACAGTCTGGCGATAGCCCACCGGTGAACTCTGATGCCTGAATAGAGAGCTTTATAGCAGCACTGATTAATGACTTACTTTATGACTGCTTCACTAAAACTGGAGGCGTTTCTCTTACGTGCTCAAGTATTACCTCAAACTTAAGCTCTTTACTCACGTGCAGTCTGGCGATAGCCGACCGGTGAACTCTGCCTGAATAGAGAGCTTTATAGCAGCACTGATTAGTGACTTACTTCTTGACTGCTTCACTGAAAATGGAGGCTTTTCTCTTACGTACCCAAGTATTACCTCAAACTTAAGCTCTTTACTCACGTACAGTCTGGCGATAGCCCACCGGTGAACTCTGATGCCTGAATAGAGAGCTTTATAGCAGCACTGATTAATGACTTACTTCATGACTGCTTCACTAAAACTGGAGGCGTTTCTCTTACGTGCTCAAGTATTACCTCAAACTTAAGCTCTTTACTCACGTGCAGTCTGGCGATAGCCGACCGGTGAACTCTGCCTGAATAGAGAGCTTTATAGCAGCACTGATTAGTGACTTACTTCTTGACTGCTTCACTGAAAATGGAGGCTTTTCTCTTACGTACCCAAGTATTACCTCAAACTTAAGCTCTTTACTCACGTACAGTCTGGCGATAGCCCACCGGTGAACTCTGATGCCTGAATAGAGAGCTTTATAGCAGCACTGATTAATGACTTACTTCATGACTGCTTCACTAAAACTGGAGGCGTTTCTCTTACGTGCTCAAGTATTACCTCAAACTTACGCTCTCTACTCACTGGATCTTGATTAGGGAAGCGATTATATACGTGCTCAGGTACCACTTAGTGCTATCCAGTTTACAGTTTTCGCAATAATTGGACGTAGATGTTCTTTTTGTCATAGTTTCGAAGGCATAACTTCAAGAAACGGTCGGTGATTGTGAGAAAATCTGTGTGTACCAAGACTCCTGACTAACCTGAATATTTTGAATATTTGAATATTTTCCTACTGTAACGATATCCTATCAATTATTCTCTTTAAAGTTTTCTGTGGTCAAATGTCAAATCTTCTAAACGAAAATTTGATTTTTTGGTACTTTAAAATTACATAAAGAGGCAATCAAATATCTCCACAGGATAGTATTAAAAAGGACTCTTTTTTACTATAAACTGCCAGGTACATATTATTTAAGTTCTACTGTGCTTGAAAGAAGTCAAATACACGCAATAAAGTCATAAAAAAAAGTTTTACAAGTTATATCTTTCAATTTTCTTACAGTTCATTATTAAAAGAAAATTTAAAATGAAAATTTTTATATAACTTCAGTAAATTATAAAATAATACAATTTTGTTTAAAGTAAATTAAAATTCTGAAGTAACAAAAGTTTGTTGTATATTGTAAATTGGGCAATAAAACTGATAAAAGAAGAGCGCAACTTTAGAGACTATACTGTTATTTTTGTCTATTAATCCAGATAAACACTATAAGGGCTTGTAATTTTTCGGTTATCTGAACAATATTTTCAACTTTTCTTCGATGCAGCTCACTTTTCTTTGTTTATTTTCAAAACTACTTATCGTCGACTGTTGAGAAGTTGAGAAAATGAGATGTAAATTAAACAAAACTATTGATGAAATCGAGTCTTTAATTAATATGTAATTCCAATAGTATAATCTACTTAATTTGTAATTTAATTTTGCCAAAACCTTATCGATTTCAATTTCGCACCAATTTCCTCATCCGCCTCATATTTATTTATATAATTAATAATTTAATTCCACTGCTTGTAGGTGAAATATGTAAATTATTTTTAATTACTTTAACAAATATAGGAATAATTTTAATTTAAAAATTATACAAATTAGTTATGACATTACCGTTGTTTCAATTATAACTTTGTATACCTACGTGTCGAGAAGTTTTCAGTGGCATAAATAATAATAGTAGTAACATTAATTTAAATAAAATCTCAATACTCGGCTAAATACGTAATACACAAATATAAATTAGTACTATTATGTTTGCTTATTTATCGTAGTGAATTGTATAATAGGTAGCGTTGAAACTTGAAAGCTTCAAGTGCCTCAACAATTTCCCATTTATAAAGCTCAACAGCACAAAGTAAATGAAATTTTATCGCTGTAAAGATTCAAATAAAATTTTTATTTATTGTTATTATTTAATGGATAAACTGGGCGTAGGAGGCCTAAAATATTTATTTTTGTATCAAGAGCGCGAAGTAAGTGTTTTTAGTTCACGAGGCGCAGCCGAATGATTGGATCCGATCCTGAATGCTGTTCTGCAAGCGTTGCAAAAGTGTTACCAAATATTTTAAACATTGTAGTATTAAGGGTGGGTACATATTGATAACAAAGTGTGATAGTCCGCAATAAATTTTTGTGGTGTTTTGAATAAAGGTCGCCATAAATGAAACCCACGGAACCTAATACTGTTGATACATAATTTAGGCTCACCCTTAATCGAGTATAATATACCCAAACTGAACTATCTTCCAACTTACGTACGCTCTCGGCAAAGTTTATTAACTTACGGAATGGTGATGTATACGTAAAATTGGAAACTTATTTAATATAATCGATTTATATATTGCACTTAAATATTTATAAACAAATTATGTCGTCGTACTTAAATATATTTATAATATAAATAAACCTTTTACGTTAATTTCCAGTATATAATTGCATTTAGTCGTGTTAAACTTGTCCTAGTTTGCATATTAAGTAATTCAATATTCAGAGCACGACACAAAGTTTGACTGTAAAATTACGTCACTCATGTAGAAAACTTTTCAATCAGAAATTTCAATACGCTTCTGCTTCTGATGCCCCACTGCTGGTTCTCCCTCATATTATATTTATCTAACATAGACAAAAGCAAATTTTATTCGTGGTTTATCAACTGACTAATTTTAACTAACACAAAATAACTTTATTAATAAATATTTAATTTGTTAACGAATCTTTGTTTGTAAATTAAGAGTGACAGCTACCCTTAAATACACTCAAAGTTGTATAAAACCGGAAGCTGAGAGTATACAAATAACTCGCGAGTTAAAAGTTAGTTTTAACACCTAACTGTTTATTTAAATCAAAATTTTCGAAAAACTCCATTTCTGTGTGGTAGTTCTAAAGAATAACTAAGCGATTCCTCGCCCATGAGCACTGTGCTCATTGAATATTTTAATGATTGGCAAACGAAAGATTTAAAATAGTTTCATTCCGTAGTCTTTCGATCCCGTGAGATGAATTTGGATGTATCGATTAAACTTTTTTTCACTTACCTTTCGTCTGTATTAAATTCGAGGTTTTTCTAAAAGCTCGATTTTGCCCCTCAAAATATCTCGCCTCAGGCGTACAAATCCCTAAGAGATTATTTTATATTTGTCAATCGCATTACAAATGTTGCTTTTGTTTTCTTCAAAAAAACAATATAATTTGATCTCTAGTACAGTATACAGGGTGATTTTTTTAAGTGGTACCAACATTGGGGTTTCTAAATGGCTTACTTCAAAAAACAAATTCTCGAGAAAAGCTTTCAGAGGGTCAAAAAAGCTATGAAACGATACCAAACTCGACTTTTTATCACATTGACGCTAGGCGTCGCGACGTTTAACTTTTCATTTTCTTATGGGGGACCTATCATATTCTTTAAAAAAATTATTCAGTCTAAATTCGGATACCAAACGAGAACATTCTATCTTGTACTTTTCTTTATTTACACATCTTTTCAGGTTATGTTATGTTACGTTATGTTAATATGTTACTTTACTTCATTTTTTACGATGAAAAATAACGACTATTGAAGTTTTAGAAAAGTAAATTAATCAGGAAATAAATAAATAAATAATGAATATTTTTGATTTATTTTTATTTCCTGATCAACTTATGTTTCTAAAACATTAATAACTAAGTTTTAGTAGTTATTTTTTATCGTAAAAATTAACATAAAGTAACATATTAATATAACGTAACGTAACATACACTAGAGAATTTATACATGTCAACTGAGTAATTTTCTGAAAAAAATCAATAGATCCTCATAAGAAAATGAAAAGTTGAACGTCGCGACGCCTAGCGTTGATGTGATAAAAAGTCGAGTTTACTATCATTTGATAGCTTTTTTGGCCTCCTAAAAATTTTTCCTGAGATTTTTTTTTCTAAAGTTAGCCATTTTGAAACTATAGTCCAAAATCCAAATTGCAAATTTTCAGTTTTTCTGTGTTATCTCGGTAACCATTTTGAATTTTAAAATTTTCTAAACGGATTCTTAAAGCTCATCAAAATATGCAACTTTTTTGCTAATGTAATCAATCTAGCTACTCTTGCCGTTTTCGAGATTCCACCACTTAACACAATCACACTGTGTACTTGATTTGAATGTATTGTTACATAAAAAACCAAAAAGAGTCTAAAACTGTGTTACATATATAGGGGAAGATGGGGCAGAGAGGAAATTTAAAGAAGAGAAAAACAGAAATTTATGTAAATAAAACTGTTATCACTCCCATAGGTATGTTAAATCTTTTATTAAAATGGTTGACATAAATTCCGTAGTTGCCGTTACAAATTTGATATCTAATAAATTAAGATCTTGGAGCATATCCGTTTAGTGTAAATTTTCCTCTATCCATGTCAAAATGATGAATGACATAGATAGAATATGAAGCAGCAAAACTTTATTTCTTCTGACACTCGGAAATTCTTACAATTTGCATTAACGAGATTTCAATTGTGAAAAATAACAACTTGGGCTGTTTTAATGCGGTTTTAAGTTGATTTTATGCAATGTGAAAACAGCATGAAATGGCTTCGATAGAGTTCAAGTAGCACTTCCGGTTTAACCAAGTATGAATTTTCACACTTTATTAACTTAAGAAAACTTCTAAGTTGTTGCGTTGTTGTGAAATCGTAAAAAAGCATTTTTTTAAATTTCTTACAACCCAACGATTGATAAATCGAGCCCCAGAGGCCCAACTTTCATTTACTTTCTATAAATTATTAAAATTTTCCAAGTTGTAACTGTAAAATGCATTAAATAAAATTTTCTTTCAACGTTTCAGTCATCAAGTTTAATTATTGATACGGGAAAAACTAACATCTTTTAATGTTAACATCACTGTTAATTAACAACAAATTACTAAAAATCGCTCGTATGTAATCCAACAGCAACTATCAGATCCTCCATTTTTGTATCATCTGGTATAAATTTTTATCCGGTGTTTACAACTTAGCCTAGTGTAAACGTACCAAGGTCACCAGCTACAATTCCTTGTTTGCGATAAATTAAAATTATTTATTTTAATTTTAATTTACTTTTGGCCCTTCAGGCATCCCTTATATATTTTTTATCCTCTTAACTTTCCCTAGAAATTGTTCTTAATATTTTCAAGTCATTTTTCGTAATTCTAAAATTATTTAAAATATTTAATATTTTAAATTGTTTTTAAAATTATTTGTAATTTACGAACCTCCCCGGAACTTATACCATTCGATGCCTCTTGTAAGCCCGCATCTATCACAACTTACATAATCGCATAAAAAGCATTTATGTAAGAGTTTGGTGATAACCGCAGATATGAATACGAAGCGTACGGACTAAAATGTACGTTCCCATCAAATAACAAGCTGAGTTTTGATTGGTGCTAAGAACTTATTGGTGGAGAGTTAATAAATATTCGACTTGCATTGATTGCAAAGTAGTCGGTGTAAGAGTCCGTGACCGTCCGTGTTAATCCATTGTACATAGTGCGATTATGTTCAGTGTCACCCCCTTGTGCTGCGGGTAGTAAGTTAGTTACTGGTTAAGTTAGTTAAGCTGTGATCGCGTCTACCCAGTACATCTGTCCAGTTGGTCAGGCTTTAGGGCTAACCACAATTCCCATTTTAACGGTAAGGTTTTTTGGTCAAGCGTTCCTCGTGTTAATAAGGCCCCCAGAGCCAACCACGTGTCACTTATATGGTCAGTCCTTTTGGCCAATCGTTTCTCTCCTGTTGGTCAGGTCTCTAAAGCCAACCACGCGTCCCTGAACGGTCAGGCCTTTTGTTCCCGAAGCAAGACCAGGAACGAGAAGAAGTCATTCATTTACGTTTTTTTCAATTATCTGGATTATTTTATTTTTATATTTTGAATAAATATTTTTATTTTGTTTGCAAGTGTTTGTTGTTGTTTGTAAATCGCTCCAAACCTCCCCTTGTATTCGACTTGAGCAACGTCGAAGCGTCGATCGTGTGTATAACAATACACTCGATCGCAAGATCGGTGTTACAACCTTTTTTTTTTTTTTTCTAAACTGATTCTTGAAGGTCATTAATATACGAAACTTTTAGCTAATTAACCAATCTCGTAACTTTTCAACTAACTATGGTTTCCGAGATCCCAATGTTAAAAACTTAAAAAAATCACCCTGTACCCTGTTTTATTTAAATAATATTTGTGGAGAGTTAAAGAGCAAACTTGATTGTTAGCTTGTAAAACAGCCCCGGGAAAATCTAGCATCTCGAAAGTGCTAATAACACTGTTAATAATTTAATCAATCTTGTAGAAATTGCAAATACTTATTTTATCTTATTAAATTCCTCCGAATATACAGAGAATGTTAAGAGAAAGAAAATTCTGTAGAGGTTTCAATAGTAAGTTTTATACCTTGGCGTCTTCGTGTATTTAAATAAAATTTCCTTGTTCACCGTTACTGAAAATCTCATTTTACCCAAACGTAACCCTTGACCCCTAAACCCTCATTTTCCAACTCGTCCAAGCTTTTTCCTTTGGTGACCGACATACATTGTTGAAGTATATAACGTCGAGGGAAAACAACTCTTAAGTGATCTGATACACATACCTTCTAATTTCTTTTTAAATTAACCAGAAAATTATTTTTTAACACCCCCATTTTATATAAATTAGCATTGATTAAAAATGCAATTAAAATTTTTTCTCCGAGAGCCAAATTAATCATACGAAAAATTAAAAAACACTGTTTTACTTCGCTCTTTTTTCAAAATCCAACACTACAAATGACTTCTTAATATTTATCTCTTTTATGTCCCAAATTGTAAAAAAAAATCCACTATTTATAGATATTTTTATCTTGTTCGTATAATTTTACACGCAATGGGCTTTTGTTCTAACCCATCAATATTTGTTATATCAAGACACATTTGAACCCTACAAGTGATTTATATTTGAAATTTCCCACAACGCCAAAAATCCAAACTGAAATTTGCAAAAATATTTATTTTAGTTATGTTTAAATAATACTTGACAAAAATTAAAAGCGCAACAAGTTCTACTCCTACTTGACGGTTTTCTATTCGCTGAAAAGCAATTTAAATTCTCCAGAGTGGCCATAAATAAAGATGAGTTTAGAATTATTCTCAAAATGCACCCCTATTGAACAGCTGGGCTTAAACATGTTTATATATTAAATTCTATTAAAAACTCAAAAGTATTTGAGCAGTAATGTGCCTTGATTTGAGGTTTGAAATTCTCCAAAGAGTTGAAATAGTAAAGGAAATTCTTTTTCGTTTTTCCCCGAGTGAAACTGAAGTGCATTTACACTATCGTGGAATGTTTACACGAATAAGTTTTACTTTATTTTTATGTCGGTCGGTGTAAATGTAATTTTTATAATTCGTCGGTTTGGCCAGATGCCAATTTATTTACTCCTTGAGGGTTGTTCATCTCTATCTCTTTTCATTACTCGATAAAGTAATTTAGAAATACTTTTGTTATTACAACATCTAGTATAAATAAAAACAAAAGAAAATAACATAATAACAAAGACCTGAAACCATTTAATTAAATAAACTTATAAAAAAAATTCTCGTTGATGTTGATCCATGTTATTAAAATATGGGAAAAAGTCCAAAAGTTAACAACACTCTTCTGAAGAGAAACAGTTAAACAGAAATTGTTAGCAAATGAATTTGGGGGTAAAAAAAGCTCAGCTGTTGTTAAGAGACAATTTTCCAAGGCTCCAAAAGCAGCTTGAAAAGCAAGTTAAGCCATGAATCCCTTAAACTGTCTTACGCCTAGTTTTACAATGTCGCCTGAAGCTCTGGTTTAAAGTTTAAGCAAAGGGAGCTTAAGCAGTTTTACATCAACATCAGTATCGGTTTGTTTAAGGTTTAAAGTATGGTTTTAAGACAGGTCTCACAGTAATTATAATCCATAGATTCATTACTACGTTTACATGTATTCGCTTAAGCGGTTTTAACTAAATCGCTTTACATTAAAACCATTTAAAATGATATGTAAACACTTCCATAACGCTATAGTTCGTTGCCATTGTAAACCACTAATCCGCGTTTGTTTTAAATCGTTTTATACTAATCTAAAAACAGTAATTTTCTTATATTCAACTACCTAACTCTCCGATGACCTTACAAATAACCAAGATCCTCATGTTAGGAAGGGTTTTTTGAAACAATATGTATACAGGATGATTCAAAAATTGCGTATTTTCTCGAAGTTTGAATACATATTTAAACAATATTAATAAAAATAGTTATTTTATAATCGTAAAAAGATATAATTAAAAACCGAAACTATAAGTAACAAATGATTTTTAGAACTTTCAAACCAATTTATAATAATAATATAAAATAGTATTTTTTACAACATGAGATGAAACATCAGTTTTTTTCGTGAGATAGAATTTATTTCAAGAGCCGCGAAGCGGCGAGTGAAATAATCTATCGAACGAAAAAAACGGATTTCATCTCGAGTCGTAAATGCTATTTTTTCTACGACGATAATTAGTACATTTTAAAATAATTCTTTTTACTAAAATTTGAACTGACATTTCAATAGAGATTTTTTAAAAAGCCGCTAGATGACACCAAGTACACCAAGCAATGTCACTTTTCAAATAAAATTGGA
The DNA here is from genome assembly GCA_963924605.1 of Malthinus seriepunctatus. Classification (NCBI taxonomy): domain Eukaryota; kingdom Metazoa; phylum Arthropoda; class Insecta; order Coleoptera; family Cantharidae; genus Malthinus; species Malthinus seriepunctatus. The sequence continues at coordinate 10,216,871 of OZ004602.1, forward strand.
ATTTATTTAAATTTAAATTATAAAATATTTATTAAGTTGTAAGTGCCATTTATTAAATTTCAAATTTATCAATTAAAACAATTAATTAACTAAAATCGCAAACTTCAAGCTCGTCTTACTGCGGACATTTTATGCCATCTATCAACATCCGCTTGTACTAAAACTTTCTCTCACTAGAAACGAAAATGCTATTTTCGTAACGAGTAAGTGATGACGAAATGCTTAGTTTCACATATGAGAGTAGAAAAAATATTTTTTTGCACAATCGTGTTCTATTCTGTACTTACCAACAATGTTTATACTAATAGGAAGTTGATTTTACCAAACCATTGTATGTGTCCATAGAAACAATAAAATAATGATTTCGAAATATGTATTTAACCAAAAGCCAAGGGTGGTAAGTGAAACAGATGTTTGAGCTATTTGTTACTTTTATCTTGTTACTAGGACAACATTGTTCTCCAGCGGTTACTATTTTGAATAAACTTTAAAATTATAAAAATTATTTACAACTGTCAACTAATGTCAGTTTAAAAAATGAATTTATTATTAGTTATTTTTCACGATTGTGCAAAAAATAGTATGCAATACTTGGATCGTTAAGTGCTTTTCTTAACAAATCTCGAAAATTAGAAAAACTCGACCCTACGGGTCTCGTTTTGCTAACATTTTCTGGATTTGTTAACTATAAACTTACCGACCATGTATTGCAATGTACTATTACTTGTTAGTATCTAAAATAGGTGCGTGAAGTTAGCACGACCATTTTGAACACAAAAATCAAAGTTTGTGTTATATTTTTGTGCTATTTTTGTGCTCTCAATTCCTTCTATTTTTAATTTTTGTACTCCTCTTGTAACACCGCAATTAAAGGTTAAGAGTGGCTGTGCTAACTTCACGCCAGCAGAGCCATTTTGAACACCAAAATCAAAAGTGGTATATTTTTGTGCTCTCGTTTCCACTTATGTTTAATATTTGTGTTCCTCTTTTAACAAAGCAATTAAGGGTTAAGAGTGGCCGTGCTAACTTTACGCCAGGGCAGTCATTTTTAACACAAAAATCAAAAGGGTTGTCATATTATTGTGCTCTCGATTCCACCTATTTTTAGTTTTTGTGCTCCTTTTTTAATCCCACAATTAATGGTTAAGAAAGGGCGTGCTAACTTCACGCCAGCACGGCCATTTGAACACCAAAATCAAAAGTTGTGTCAAATTTTTGTGCTCTTGATTCCACCTATTTTTAATTTTTGTTCTTCTCTTTTAATTCCCCAATTAAGGGTTATTAAGAGTGGCCGTGCTAACTTCACGCCAGAATGACCATTTTGAGCACAAAAATCAAAGTGGTGTCATATTTTTGTACCTGTGATTCCACCTATTTTTAATTTTTGTGTTCCTCTTTTAATTCCCCAATTAAGGGTTATGAGTGATCGTGCTAACTTCACGCCCACACGTGTATTTTGAGCACAAAAATCTAAGTGGTGTCATATTTATGTACTCGCGATTGCACTCATTTTTAATTCAAAAATCAAAAGGGTTGTCATATTTTTGTGCTATTTTTGGGCTCTCGATTCCACATATTTTTAATTTGATTACTTCTCTTTTAATTCCCCAATTAAGGGTTAAGAGTGGACGTGCTAACTTCACGCCACTACGACCATTTTGAGCACAAAAATCAAAAGTGATGTCATATTTTTGTGCTCGAGATTCCACCCATTTTTAATTTTTGAGCTCAAAAATCAAAAGGGTTGTCATATTTTTGTGTTATTTTTGGGTTCTCGATTTCACCTATTTTTAATTTTTGTATTACTCTTTTAATTTCCCAATTACGGGTTAAGAGTGGCCGTGCTCACTTCACGCCAGTACGACCATTTTGAGCACAAAAATCAAAAGTGAGCACGACCATTTTGAACACAAAAATCAAAGTGGTGTCACAATTTTTGTACCTGCGATTCCACCTATTTTTAATTTTTGTGCTCCTCTTTTAATTCCCCAATTAAGGGTTAAGAGTGATCGTGCTAACTTCACGCCAGCACGTGTATTTTGTGAACAAAAATCAAAGTGGTGTCATATTTATGTACTTGCGTTTCTACTCACTCTTAATTTTTGAGCACAAAAATCAAAGTGGTGTCATATTTTTGTGCTCGAGATTCCACCCATTTTTAATTTTTGAACTCACAAATTAAAAGGGTTGTCATATTTTTAAATTCAATAAGCGAACAACGAAGTTGTTCCGGGAGGCACGGAGTGCCGACTTGATACTGTTTTTATAATCGTATTTTTACGGCTTGCGAGATTACGAGATCGAATTTTCGATTGGGTTAAAGGGGGAGGCGTGGGGGGACTTTGAAAGTGAGAAAAATGCAAAGTTTTATATAAAAATTAGCAACTAAGCCGTCCTTGGATTGCAAGAGTTCAAATTTGGGAGGGACGTAAGATACGCCCACAGCTATCCCCTCTCCAAATTTTCGACGAATCCGAACGATTCAAATTTTTTTATAGGTTTACATTGGTCCAAAAATCAAAATGGCCGAATCCGTGCAAAAATCCAGATTCGGATATTCTAGCGAGTCCCCATAAACTCACCGATATTAGTTTCCAAAAATGGCACGAGATGGCCGCGCGGCGGCCGACTTAAAATTCCGAAAAATCGTCGTACAACTTTGAAAAGCTGTAAATAGAAATCTAGGCCAAAATTTAAAAATGTAGTTCACGATTGAACGTTAGACGTCATCTGGCTATCGCCTCCGACACGATTTGGACCGATCCCTTCGGCGGTTACCGAACGTAAGGAAACCTCGGAATTTCGACGTAACCAACAAAATTTTTTTTCCGGAGCGGATTTTAATTTCGGATCTGACGTCTCTAGGGGGTCTAGATCGTCGTTCCGGTATCGGTTCCTCGAGAGCTCTCGCACCCGCCCCACGGAGGGGGGGACAAGAAATGGCCCTTGCGCCAAGAAGCCCAGGGCTCTACCTATTGCACCTGCGGCTTTCGGATCGGTCTCGAAAGTTAGCTCGGACCTTCTACTAAAAATGACCACAAGATAATTTCTACGTTTCCCATACAGAGGGCGCTGCAATTTTCACAAAAAGTGTTAATTTTTAGCCACAATTTGGGGATAGCGGGAGAACGCGGAGGCCTACGGCGTCCCGTCTTCTCTCAGAGAGGGAGGGCCCGATTTGGTTCGGTAGGCCGCAGGGAATTTTTCGGGGCATTCGTGGTGCGTCTCCAATTTGAAATGGCGCAGTCGAGAAAAGTGAAAAATTCAAAAAATTCGTGAGCACGAACGGGAAGAAAAGTGCCGACTTTTTCGCTTAATTATCGTTATTGGACCGAGTCCCCGTCGTTTGTCGCCGGCGGCGGGCCAAAAAGGCCCTAAACAAATTTTGACATAGTCCAGTAAGCAAGTTCGCTTATTGGGCCGAACCGATCTCTACACTATATCTTATGAATACCATTCGGGGTCGAAACTGACGAATTCGGCGTCAAAAATGAGCTACGGCCAAAAGGGCCCGAGTTGTGGAATTTTTTAGGTTTTAGACTTTGTCGCCAAAAATCGTAGCTGGGGCATAGACCAATTCGTAGCGATGCCGAGCGGAGGTCTTTTCGACGACACCCCGGGCTACGTCGGTGCCAAGTTTCAAATCGATCGGGGAATCCCCTGATTTTTAAAGTCCTAAAAACAAACAAAAAAATTGAAAAAAATGAAAATTTTACCAATCGAGTTGAAATTCGGCATGGGTGTTGAGCAAGTGCCCCGGACCACATTTTCGCTTATTAAAAATCTAAAAGTTCAAAAACAAAAGAAATGGTCTTCTTTGAACATCGAAACTCAAAATTTCTAAAATTTTTATTTATAGCATGCTGATGTTGAAATTAGGCATGGTTGTAGTTTCTGTGGTCCGATTGACGATTCCGTCAAAAAATTCCCGATAAAAAAATTTGGGCACCCCTTTTGGGGGCCCGAAAATTTTCGAATCTGATCGAAAATTTTTTTACACCATTTTGTTTGGGTCGAGGTCCTATAAGTTTTTACTCGAGGGAAAATTTTTGACAGATGTACCGTTTGGGCGCTAGGTGACCATTAAGGTAAAAATATGAGAATTTTCAAATTTAGGCCTTTGTCGCGAACACGAAAGTAAAAAGAATTGAGTTATTTTGCCCCGGAAAGGTCCTTCGAACTCTCCCCTTTCGATGTCGCTAAATTACAACCCAAAAAAATTTATAAGGGGGGCGAAAAAATTTAATTTATAATTTAAGTTATAAAGTAATTTAAGTAATTTCATTTTACATACTTAGTATAATTAACCAGCGGTCCGATCGGGCGGAATCCCCGATTGCATCCCCTTTGAATAGATGTTAAGAGCTATTATATAAAATAATTTGAGTTATAAAACATTTATAACGTAGATTTCGTAGATTTCTGATTCCAAAACATAAAAAAATTACTTTAAAAAAACTTGAATCTAAACTCCGAACACTGTATAAACATACATAACTATACAGTAGGGAACTATTCGGAGCTGTACTTTTCAACATAATATTTATACACTATACAGTTTAGATTCAAGTTTTTTTTAAGTAATTTTTTTATGTTTTGGAATCAGAAATCTACGAAATCTACGTTATAAATGTTTTATAACTCAAATTATTTTATATAATAGCTCTTAACATCTATTCAAAGGGGATGCAATCGGGGATTCCGCCCGATCGGACCGCTGGTTAAATTCAATAAGCCAACAACGAAGTTGTTCCGGGAGGCACGGAGTGCCGACTTGATACCGTTTTTATAATCTTCTTTTTATAGCTTACGAGATTACGAGATCGAACTTTCGATCGAGTTAAAGGGGGAGGCGCGGGGGGACTTTGAAAGTGAGAAAAACGCAAAGTTTTATTTAAAAATTAGCAACTAAGCCGTCCTTGGATTGCAAGAGTTCAAATTTGGGAGGGACGTAAGACGCACCCACAGCTATCCCCTCTCCAAATTTCCAACGAATCCGAACGATCCAAATTTTTTTATAGCTTTACATTGGTCAAAAAATCAAAATGGCCGAATCCGTGCAAAAATCGAGATTCGGATACTCTTGCGACTTCCAATAAATTCCCCGATATTAGTTTCCGAAAATTGCACGAGATGGCCGCGCAGCGGCCGAGATAAAATTTCTAAAAATCGTCGTACAACTTTGAAAAGCTGTAAATAGAAATCTAGGGCAAAATTTAAAAATGTAGTTCACGGTTGAACGTTAGACGTCATCTGGCTATCGCCTCGGACACGATTTGGACCGATCTCTTTGGCGGTTACCGAACGTAAGGAAACCTCGGAATTTCGGCGTAACCAAAAAAATTTTTTTTTCGGATCCGATTTTAATTTCGGTTCTGACGTCCCCAGGGGGTCTAGATGGTCGTTCCGGTATCGGTTCATCGAGAGCTCTCACACCCGCCCCACGAAGGGGGGAACAAGAAATGGACCTTGCGCCAAGAAGCCCAGGGCTATACCTATTGCACCTGTGGCTTTCGGATCGGTCTCGAAAGTTACCTCCAACTTTCTACTAAAACTGACCGTAAGATAATTTCTACGATTCCCATACAGAGGGCGCTGCAATTTTCACAAAAAGTGTCGATTTTTAGCCACAATTTGGGGATAACGGGAGAACGCGGAGGCCTACGGCGTCCCGCCTTCTCTCAGAGAGGGAAAGCCCAATTTCGTAAAGTAGGCCGCCGGGAATTTTTCGGACCATCCATAGGGCGTCTCCAATTTGAAATGGCGCAGTCGGAAAAGACGAAAAACTCAAAAAATTCGTGAGCACGAACGGGAAAAAAAGTGCCGACTTTTTCGCTTAATTATCGTTATTGGACCGAGTCCCCGTCGTTTGCCGCCGGCGGCAGGCCAAAAAGGCCTTAAACAAAAATTGACATAGTCCAGTAAGCAAGTTCGCTTATTGGGCCGAACCGATCTCTACACTATATCTAATATATATACCATTCGGGGTCGAAACTGACGAATTCGACGTCAAAAATGAGCTACGGTCAAAAGAGCCCGAGTTGTGGAATTTTTTAGGTTTTAGACTTTTGCGCCAAAAATCGTAGCTGGGGCATAGAGCAATTCGTAGCGATGCCGAGCGGAGGTCTTTTTAACGACACCCCGGGCTATGTCGGTGCCGAGTCTAGGATCGATCGGGGATTCCCCCGATTTTTAAAATCCTAATAAACGAAAAAATTTAAAAAAATGAAAATTTTACCAATCGAGTTGAAATTCGGCATGGGTGTCGAGCAAGTGCCCCGGACCACATTTTCGTTTATTAAAAATCTAAAAGTTCAAAACAAAAGAAATGGTCTTCTTTAAACATCGAAACTCAAAAATGTCTAACATTTTTATTTATAGCACGGTGATGTTGAAATTTGGCATGTGTGTAGTTTCTGTGGTCCGATTAACGATTCCGTCAAAAAATTTTTTATAAAAAAATTCGGACACCCCTTTTGGGGGCCCCAAAATTTTTCTAATCTGATCGTCAAAATTTTTACGCCATTTTGTTTGGGTCGAGGTTCTATAACTTTTTTATTGGGGGACATTTTTTGACCCGCGTGCCGTTTGGGCGCTAGGCACCAATTAAGGTAAAAATATGAAAATTTTCAAATTTAGACCTTTGCCGCGAACACGAAAGTCAAAAAGGTGCCATTATTTTGACGCGGGAAGGTCGTTCGAACTCTCCCCATTCGATATCACTCAAAGACAACCTCAAAAAATTTATAGGGGGGACGCAAGAAATTATTTTTTAAATTAAATTTTCAGAAATTTAATTTTACATAGTATAATTAACCAGCAGTCCGATCGGGCGGAATCCCCGATTGCATCCGCTTTGAATAAATGTTAAGAGGTATTATATAAAATAATTTGAGTTATAAAAACATTTATAACGTAGATTTCGTAGATTTCTGATTCCAAAACATAAAAAAAACTTGAACCTAGAAACTATGTAAATATTAACAGCCGTAGTTATAGACGTTTACACGCGTATAGTACAACGTGTAAGCAACGTCTAACTTAATTTAGCATTGAAAAACAGGAGCTTACACGCGTTATAACTATGGCCGTAAGTGCTTTCCATTCCATTTGTTGTTCCATATTTATGTATACCTAGTATATTTATGATTAGTTCGGAGCTGTACTTTTCAACAAATGGAAAGCACCATTTTTTTTAAAGTAATTTTTTTTATGTTTTGGAATCAGAAATCTACGAAATCTACGTTATAAATGTTTTTATAACTCAAATTATTTTATATAATACCTCTTAACATTTATTCAAAGCGGATGCAATCGGGGATTCCGCCCGATCGGAACGCTGGTTTTTGCTATATTTGGGCTCTCGATTTCACCTATTTTTAGTTTAATTAAAAATTTTTCTTTTTGAGCACAAAAATCAAAAGTGGTGTCATATTTTTGTGCTCGAGATTCCACCCATTTTTAATTTTTGAGCTCAAAAATTAAAAGGGTTGTCATATTTTTGTGCTATTTTTGGGCTCTCGATTTCACCTATTTTTAGGCTCTCGATTTCACCTATTTTTAATTTTTGTGCTCCTCTTTTAAGATGCTTATGCGCACATATATTAGTCATTGTGATTTTCAATTTTGTTTGTCAGTATCGAGCAAGTTCGTGTGTTTATTTCTAATAAAGTTTCCTACTTTTTGGATTTTTGAGATTGTGTTGCAACGTTTCAAGAGTTAGTTTTATATTTTTTTATGAGATCGTGAACATGTTTTATGATTTTGTTCACGCTTTAAAAGAGCCATTGGCAATAACTAAAATAGTACTCGCATCTAGTCCAAAATTTCACGAGGAAGAGTATTATTAACGTTATTTGCAAAGTTAGAGCAAACATTTTTGCATATTAGGGTGTTACTAGCAATCAAAACTGTTTTGAAAGAATAAAATTTTCTGAGAAATCAAAAATAATTTTTTTCTCTTGTTTTCTAATAGCTAGAAACTATTGCATGTAAGGTAAGTCGGGGGAAGACGCCACTGTGGGGCGAGATGCCACCCCAGCATTTTTCAAAATTCCTCCAACCTATCTCTGGAAAATTTTACGGTATTCATCCAACAGAAATAGTGAAGCCACTCCCATAAAAAGCGCGCGATATTCGAATAGAATTTTTTTATTGGTGGAATTTTGAAAATCCGATTTACAATAGTCACCAAAGAAATCATATTGTCAACCTTATTTGACAGATCTTAACTATTTCGTTCCCGTGTGTTTTGTATCGTGTGAAACTGGTTCTTGCGCTCATCGTTCTGCGCAATCATAAATTTTTGGGGCGTGGCTTTACTATTTCTTTTGAATGAATGAACTATAGCAAATATCGTTGAAAACGAGTTTTCGCAAGTCATCGAAAAGTTTTCTAAAATTTTAGCTTTTTATGTTTGACGAAGTTTTTGCTACATCTCAGCTTTTAAATTTTATTAGGCATTTTTGTGTTATCGATATCAACGAATTGTTAGCTGAAAAGACGGCACTTTTCACGTCTATTGTAATTTTTGCAAAAATATTCGCATCAAATTTGATTTAGTTAGAGAGTTTTGCATTTTCACCCATATAATGGGGTAAGACGCCATATAAAGCTTAATTCTCAGCTATCCGAAACCGTCGTATACGACGATACGAAAGTTTTCCTATTGGTGGATATTCGAAAAATTTAAAAATTCCACCAATAGGAAAACTTTCGTATCGTCGTATACGACGGTTTCGGATAGCTGAGAATTAAGCTTTAGTGCAAAGTATGTAACTTATGCCCGTATTTATAGACAGATCTCAAGCACTTGCTCGTACTCAAGTCCGAGACGAGGCCGGTTGCTATTGGTTTCTATTGTACTATACAATGAAAACCAATAGCAACCGGCCTCGTCTCAGTCTTGAGTACGAGCAAGTGCTTGAGATTTGTCTATAAATACGGGCATAAGACTCATTTTATTTGGATTTATAGTAATAATGCGACAATAGTGCCCACAATGATGAAAATGTGTAATGAAAACTATACGATAGCAATGGGCTTCGTAGATTGGATTTGCTGCATAATTTGCAAGAAGTGGTTACACGAAAGATGTACATGGATTGATGACACATACAGGGTGATTCATGAGGAAGTGCAAATATTTTGGGAGGTTGTAGTATGGATTACTCTGAGTCAAAAATGTCATATGAGCATGTGTCCGATTGTTAATAGATACAGAGATACGGTCATTTTAAGGTGTAGGTATTAAAGTGTAAAACAAATGACTTATTGTTGATTTTTAATACTAACCATTAAAATAAACAAATTTACAGTAATAGTTCAAAAATCACATAGCCAACCTCAATGCATTTTGTAATACTACTGTTACTTTTCTAATATCATCTTGGCGTTCCTTTATGAGCGCCGCACAATTCACAATTCGAGTGAGCAATAATTCGTCTCTGGTGTTTACCTTTTCTTGAACCGTCTTGTAAATTTATTTAATTTTAATTGTTAGTATTGAAAATCAACAATAGGTTATTTGTTTTATACTTTAATACATCTTAAAATGACCGTATCTCTGTATCTATTGACAATAGGACACATGTTCATATGACATTTTTTACTCAAAATAATCCATACTACAACCTCCCAAAATATTTGCACTTTCTCATGAATCACCCTGTATAACGATTGAAGTCAATAATATATAAGGATAAAACAGTTTTTTTCCGTTTAGCACCGTTCCCGACTTTCTATTCGGGACTAAAACTCACTATGGCATCTTACCCCATGCATTTTTGTCAAGATTTTTTTGTCGAAAAATAGAAAAAATTTTTTTTAACTAGGTATGTTAACTAATAATTTATGTTGATTTGATATTGCTATGTAATAGTGTATTCTTTGAGGGATAAACACATATTTTTAAATTAATCTAAATGTGTATAATAACGTTTTTATAAATTAATTAAAAAATGTATGGCATCTTCCCCCGACTTGCTTTACAATTGTTTTCAACCTTCAAAAATGTCGGCCTCTGGAGCCTTAGTTATGGATTCTATGTAGACTTAACTATGTATGTGACTTGAAACGTGTTCATTGTTTCGAACATGTCGTATAACGCCTTCTGACAGTTCTTCTAATAAGACGTGAGACGTTTTAAGTATTATACGTATACGAGAGGATGTTATCTAACCATTGAGTTCGAAAATGAAAAAAAATAAAGTAAGTCCATTATTTTTCGTTGTGCTGTTCAACCGACTGTTTTATTAGTATTTTACAGAACCATCACTGAAGAAAAAATATAAAATTTTAGTCCGCGCTGAAAATATCTCCTTACGTCGGATAAAGTTAGTCTTCATAATTTTACACTGATGTTTGATATTAAGGATATATTTTATGATAAAAGACTAAAGATGAGGATAATGTTACTTCCTCCATCCAACGACTTTTCTTATTTTCTTTCTTTACAATTTGTCATATTTTTAATTAGATAATAAATTTTGCTATTTATACAGGGAAAGTTTGTCTAAGCAAACATATTCTCATTTAAATTATTCTACATGTTCTAGAATTTTATTACAAAAGCATGAAGCTTTAAACCTTCATGCTAAATCATTTCTGAGTATACAAAACCACATTTATATTCATTTTCCTATCTAGACAACTCCATCTAACTCTAAGACATTTGTCCAGAACCTCATTAAGCTTCTACAACAGATATAATTTGTGTATGAGATTCGTGAATAATCTCTAACAGTGACATTTAATGAAGTATTGACATCAGTGCTTCCCCGATTACCTCTTATCTCTAAAATATAGTATTTTATTTTTTTTACCCTATTGATGATATTTTGAACGCTTGCAGTGCGAGTTTTACTGACTGAACAGTGTTGTAACTGAAAAGCGAGATATATTCCATGGGAGTCTCCCAAGGTTGTGTACTAGAGCCTCTTTAATTCAATATTCCCTGACGTTTTTATAAATTCAAATATCAGGTAAATTACCAATTTTCATACACGTGACTTTGCTGTGGTCTTCGGCAGGTTTTCTGATTTTTTAACATCATCTTTGAACATAATGTTATATGTTTAAAAAACACATTTTTTTCCCTAAAAAGTGAATTTCTTTTTAAATTTTCAGCGTCGTTACCAAACGTAATCGACTTCGTGTGTTGGGTAAGAAAAAATAAAAATTTGGTAAAAACATTTTTCTCAAAGGTAAAGTAACAGACGTAAAATCGAATATTCTCTATGGCACGAAAGACTAAAAGTTGTAAAAGGAACAAAAGTTAAAGAGACAAAACATTTTCTTTTATCAAATTCAAATAAACAAATATTGAACTCGATCTTTTTGTCTAAAAATATATTTAGGGGTAAATAAACTACGTGAAAAAGTAAAGAAATATATAAATTTATTCACTTTGAATTGAATATAAAAGCCATCACCGTGTCGTTTAGCGTAAAAGTACTTATAGGAAGCTCCATATCAAATTTATTTTACGCCTTTTTTTGTAAATTAAAAGGAAAACAGAAAGCTATTAGAATTTTCCGGTAGTTACTAACTACGTGTTTAATTTTATATGTACAAACCAACATAAACAGAACCTTAACGGGAAAAAGTTGTAAATGTTATATTTATGTAGTCACATCCGAATTTAAAAAAGAACACATTCAGCTCATAAATTTGCATTTTAACTGTTTATAGAGTAAACTTTTGGCATTTTATAGATTAACATTTACATTAAATATGTTATTTTCCAATACGCAAATTTGGTTACAGCTTAAATTTATTGTGAACACTTCATTTATTTATGGAAGCTGTTTAAAAACGTTTCCACGAATACCATTTTCCTGACCTTTTTTTCATTTTTACAAACTAATGAAGTTTCACCCTTATTTTAAAATTAAATTGTATTTGCACAATTTCTTTACTCCAATTGGAAGCTTTTTTATTTATTTTCTCTCTTTATTCAAACTGGCGAAAAGCCATTAAAATTTGTTTAAAATAAAAACCAATAGTAATTTATTTAATAATAATAAATTGCTAATTTGTGAAGAAATTATAAAGTGTCAGATTAATATTTCTATTCCAAGTGGAGAAAAGCCATTAATATTGTTATCGCAAAATAATATTTATTTAAATGATATTATCTTCAATTATTGTTAACTCAATTAGCAACAAATTATCATTTGTAATTTCTCTATAGACCATAGTGATCGTCAAGCTATAAATAATAATTTGATTAATGGAACGAGAACGAGAGAGGTACCTGTTGCGCTTTTTCAAATTTAATTATTATCCTCAAAGCATCAGGATAGAAATAAATTCTTCTTGACGTCTATTTATACGGTGTACTGATTTGCAGCTAACGTATACTGAAATGCCAAAAAATTACTAAACTTGATTCTATTCACTAAAATAGTACATTGTTTTATTAGGAGAGAAAGTACTGTTTTGTGTAACAAGACTGTGATTGGCGAATGAGCAAGCGTAGCGAGTAACACAAAATTTCTTTCACTCCGTATAAAACATTAATTTTTTATTCAAACGTAGAACTTAACTAAAACTAAAAGAGAATTTTAGCGCCATATCTTGTCAATAATTCACAAATTGTCAAAATTTGTTTTCTTTTCTTTGTCTGTCTGTATATTATGCTTTTCTAATGACATGTAAATTGATGCAAAAATTAAAATATTGGTAAAAAGAGGACTTAAACCTGTACCTTTATTTTTCAATCTAAAGCTCTTTACTTACGTACAGTCCACCGGCCGATCACGACTGGCAGTCTACGACCGGCCAATAATAAAATGTATCCTAAAATACTATACTATAGTAAAATTTTTTAAAGACTACCGACACGTGACCACCTTTATATGTATAAATAAAGATGAAAACGACTTATTTCGTGAGTTTAATTAGTTAATTCAGTTAATACATTTATTGCTAATTATTATTAAATATTGATTTAGAAAATTTATAATTAAATTAATTAGTTATTCAATATTTTAAAAGTCACGTGTCGGTAGTCTTTTAAAAATTCAAGTGTACATTATGTTACGTTTTTGGTAATTGGAAAAAAACGGTAGGCTCTGGACTGTTATAAAACTATTCATTATGTAGTAATAAAAGGCGGGCCGGCCGGTGGACTGTAAGTGACTCACGTATACAGTGGGCCGACAGTATACAACCAGTCATCTGGGCTGATATGCATGATTACGCCATTGGACAGGTTTTGAACTGTCGCCTAACTGTTCATTATATGATAAATAACCGGCCGGTAGGCGCACTGTGAGTGACTCACATACACGCGAGTAGAAAAACTTTGAACTGATATGCACGATTAGGACATTGGACAGGCTGTGAACTGTCGCCTAGCTGTTGATTATGTAATAAATGGCTGGCCGGTCGGCGGACTGTAAGTGACTCACGTACACGTGAGTAGAGAAACTTTGTTAAGCTCACTACTCACGTATAGTGAACCGACAATATACAATAAGTCTTCTGAGCTGATATTCACGATTACGCCTTTGGACAGGCTTTGAACTGTCGCCTAACTGTTCATTATGTGATAAATAACTGACAGGTCGGCGCACTGTGAGTGACTCACGTACACGTGGGTAGAGAAACTTTGAATTGCTATGCACGATTAGGCCATTGAACAAGCTTTGAACTGTAGCCTAACTCTTCATTATGTGATAAATGGCCGGTCGGCGGACTGTAAGTGACTCACGCACACGTGAGTAGAGAAACTTTGTTGGGCTCACTACTCGCGTATAGCGGGTCGACAGTATACAATCAGTCTTCTGAGCTGATATTCACGATTACGCCTTTGAACTGTCGCCTAACTGTTCATTATGTGATAAATAAGCGGCCGGTCGGCGCACTGTGAGTGACTCACGTACACGTGGGTAGAGAATTGGTATGCACGATTAGGCCATTGAACAGGCTTTGAACTGTAGCCTAACTTTTCATTATGTGATAAATGGTGAGTAGAGAAACTTTGAACTGATATGCACGATTAGGACATTGGACAGGCTGTGAACTGTCGCCTAACTGTTGATTATGTAATAAATGGCTGGCCGACCGGCGGACTGTAAGTGACTCACGTACATGTGAGTACAGAAACTTTGAACTGATTACTCGATTAGGACATTGGACAGGCTGTGAACTGTCACCTAACTGTTCATTATGTTTTAAATTGCCGGTCGGCGGACTGTAAGTGACTGACGTACACGTGAGTAGAGAAACTTTGTTAAGCTCACTACCCGCGTATAAATAGTGGACCGACAGTATATAATCAGTCTTCTGAGCTGATATTCACGATTACGCCTTTGGACAGGCTTTGAACTGTCGCCTAACTGTTCATTATGTGATAAATAACCGGCCGGTCGGCGCACTGTGAGTGACTGACGTACACGTGAGTAGAGAAACTTTGTTAAGCTCACTACCCGCGTATAGTGGACCGACAGTATATAATCAGTCTTCTGAGCTGATATTCACGATTACGCCTTTGGACAGGCTTTGAACTGTCGCCTAACTGTTCATTATGTGATAAATAACCGGCCGGTCGGCGCACTGTGAGTGACTCACGTACACGTGAGTAGAGAAACTTTGTTAAGCTCACTACCCGCGTATAGTGGACCGACAGTATATAATCAGTCTTCTGAGCTGATATTCACGATTACGCCTTTGGACAGGCTTTGAACTGTCGCCTAACTGTTCATTATGTGATAAATAACCGGCCGGTCGGCGCACTGTGAGTGACTCACGTACACGTGAGTAGAGAAACTTTGTTAAGCTCACTACCCGCGTATAGTGGACCGACAGTATATAATCAGTCTTCTGAGCTGATATTCACGATTACGCCTTTGGACAGGCTTTGAACTGTCGCCTAACTGTTCATTATGTGATAAATAACCGGCCGGTCGGCGCACTGTGAGTGACTCACGTACACGTGAGTAGAGAAACTTTGTTAAGCTCACTATTCACGTATAGTCGGCCGACAGTATAAAGTCAGTCATTGGTACTTATATGCAGTATTATACTATTGGACAGGCTTTGGACTGTCGCTTAACTGTGCGTGTATAGTGATAGTGATAAAAAATAAGTTATTTATAATTATATAAAGTGAACATTTATCTCTCAGGGTACTTGAACTTATGATGGGGTTCAACAACCCTTGTAGAATGAATTTTTAATGGTTGTTCAATACTTTTATGAATTTTAAAATTCGTATCGGACGACGTGACTAACTATATCTTTGCACTCACGTAAATTGAATACATCTTTTACGTCCATAATATGAAAAACTGAGATAAATCTGTGGATCAATTTTAGTAATTATTATTATTCCTTACGAAATGAATTTAAAGTGGAAAAATTCTCATTTTGTGACGCTCAAATTACCATTTCTTTCAAAAGAATCATAATAACTAAAAAGATATGTCTCATACTAAGACGAAACTGTCTCCTCCAAAAATAATATTTAGAAAAAGAACAATTTTAGAAATGCCAAAGACAAAGGCTAGATTAAATTATTCTCAAACTTTACTTACTAAATGAAGTAGTTACTTGAATAATATGCAAATTTGAATTTTTTTAGCTTTATTTGACTTTGAAGCACTTCGAAGTTTGTTACCCTTAAATAATTAAAAATTAAAATCAAGTCATTTGGGAATTTTTTGTTGAGCTTTATGACTAAAAATATTATTCTATAAATTACATCATTTATTAGTTTAATTGTTTTAATAAAATTATATAGATTAGTCTTTATTAGTATGATATGGGGTAAAACAAATACGACTGGCGCCAATTAAATACATTGGCCGGAATACAAAACCCGATACAAAATTATTAATTTAAAAAAAATGAGTTTTCCACAAGGACCGATTTGATGAAATTGTAGTAAATTGAAGATACGAACAAGTGTTCTTATGATCTTAGATTGCCGAGAGTTGAGGGTAGAATATTTTTTATAAAGAAGAGAGAACAATGGACAAATTACATCCTGCGAGAAGGGTCGTTGAGGGAATACCTTTTAGACATTGAAATAGTGGAAAACGGAACAACCTCATTCAAAGCCATTTTCTTGTGGTTATTTTCACATGTCATTCGTTTGTTCAATTTAAATCACTTTTTCTTATGAAAGATATATTTATTGGAAAGATTGGCGTTTGAAAGCTTTTTTCTATTTCAACTTCTATTTTATAAAAGTTTTCATTATTTAGTAATTTTTTGCTCAACGAAATGTTCCAATGATAAATGTGAAATAAAATATTAGTTTTGAAAAAGCTCGTAGAGGTTAACTCGATCGGAAAGTTTATATTACTCGAGACTTTTCTCCGGCGAGGTGATTTCTGATAAATATAATTCGTGCTTTTATACAAAAATTTTGAAATAGAATAAGTTTTGTGTACCTTATACACTTTTATAAGCCTTTATGCGATTGGAAAGGAAAAATGATACCCAAACAGGCGTCGATAACGCGTTTCACGTTTCGAAATCGAACTCAATTTGGTACTCAAAATCCCTCTAATTATGACGGTTAGGACAAATATTTTGGTTTATATATTTATACAGTAACCAATATATTGGTTCTAATAGATAATTTTATGCTCTATAATATTTAATAGAGGTAAAATTACCCTCAGAGCACTCCGTAAGGCCTTAGAGACGTCGCATGTTGTAAAAACCAACTTTAATACTTATTTTTCTTTTTTTGACTCAATTTGATAAATGAATTATGACGGTTAGGGCAAATATTTTTATTGGTTCGGATAGATAATTTTATGCTCTATAATATTCATTAGAAGTAAAATTTCCCTCAGATCACTCCGTAAGGACCTAGAGTCGGGAGAGACGTCGCATGTTGTAAAAACCAACTTAATACTTATTTTTCTTTTTTTGACTCAATTTGACAAATGAATTATGACGGTTAGGACAAATATTTTTATTGGTTCTGATAGATAATTTTATGCTCTATAATATTCATTAGAGGTAAAATTTCCCTCAGAGCACTCTTTTAAGAGCTAGAGTAGGGAGAGACGCGGCGCGGCGTATTGTAAAAACCTACTTAATAAGTATTTTTCTATTTTTGACTTCTTTTGATAAATGAATTATGACGGTTAGGACAAATATTTTTATTGGTTCTCATAGATAATTTTATTCTATTTTATAAAAGTTTTCATTATTTAGTAATTTTTTGCTCAACGAAATATTCGAGTGATAAATTTGAAATAAAAAATTAGTTTTCGGAAAGTTTATATTACTCGAAACTTTTATCCTGCGAGGTGATTTCTGATAAATATAATTCGTACTTTGATACAAATATTTCGAAATTGAATAAGTTTTGTGTTCATTATACACTTTTATAAGCCTTTATGCGATTGTAAAGGAAAAAAGACACCTAAAGAGGTGTCGATCGCGCGTTTCACGTTTCGAAATCGGACCCCGTATTTTGAATGCAAATATTCGCAAAGGTGTTCCTTTGTAATTTTTATAGCACATTGTACAAATTGGTTTAAATTTATATATAGAATTTCGCCCTTAGGTAGGTCCAAGCAAAAAGCACCTGTCAAAAGCCCTTTTTCAATTTTTCGAGCTTTCGCTTTAAATTTATCAAACTTTTGTCACAGACTCATTTATTTTGACCTCATACGAAAGAAAGTCAATGTACCAATTTATAAAAATAAGTCGAGCCAAAATTGGCACTAGAAAAAATATCTTTTTATTTCCTTGTTGAAAATTGCGGTTTTCATAATAATTTTGATTTCTAAGTTGGCTGCAGTCTGCGTTAGTAGATTACCAATGTTGGAGCTTGGAGCCAACCCCTATAGCGATCGATATCGTTCTCTATTTGCTCCTCAACAATTTAGATGTATCTGAAGAAGCCTATAAATAGATTTTTATATTACAAATCTTGAATACTCGCATTTAGACAAAATTATTTTGTCGTTTAGAAAAAAGATTGAATAAAAATTATTAATGAAGTTAGAATTTGCTCGCTCGACTAGATACGAATTTCAAATAAAATTTAATTCCCCGATTTAATTTACAATAAACAACGCAACGGGCAAAATTGTGCTGACTTTAAAAGATGTCAGTTTACATAAATTAATTATTTCCAACGACTTAATGAATTTATGGCGTTTTATTTAAATTAAAAGTTAAAATTTATGTTTCAGAAATCAAGCCTAAAGTACTGGCTTCACAGGGACAACGGAAACTGATGAAGGGTAGACACCAGTTCCGCAGGCGTTTTAGTCTGCAACCGTCATTTCTCAAAGAAGAACCTGAAGATGATCGACATAACCACAATAGGTAATTATAACTGTTTCATCAAACTATTCTAAGAGCTTAGTTAATAATTTAAAGATTTGTCCCTTATTGGACCTTCTTCGTTAATAACCCAAATTCTAATCAAAACTCCTTGGATATAATAAGTTTTAACGATTTCGCCCATCGTAAATATTTTATGTGCAAGTAATAAAAATAATTACTAAAGTTGAATTTTTCAAATTGGAAAATTTTCGAATCGTATACCCTTTGAGAGCTGACCTTCTTCTTATATAAAGTTTCTTTTTGAACATTTTCTACATAAATTTATTGCTTTGTAACGAAGCTTTTCATTTATTCTTTATACGTGCCCAAAACATCTCAACAATTCAATCTCCTAAATAGCTAACAAAGATTGATTTATTTAATGTTTTTCAACTTCTTGCAAGTCATGACCTTTTAAAGAGCACCTACCTAAATATTTTTTGTTTACCTTCTCCAACAACTTTTTTACCCTAAATTAAGTTAAATTTTAAACGTTAAACAAATAAAAAGTTTTTTACTTGCCCTAGGGCAAAAACTTTTTATCAAACTAAATTTTATAAAATATGAAAATTCCTTTAATTTTCTCATATTAATTTTTTCGTTTTACTTGTTTTCTTTCCGTCTCGCAAATTCATTTCAATTTTCTTTTTGACACAATTTAATTTTGTATCCGTTGTCGGAATTTTGACACTTTTGAATACTACGTCGTTTCGAGTGTTGAATTCAATGGAACAATTTCCTCATATGAATTTGAGTAAGGTAAATATTTTATATTGGAAGTGTTAAGAGCGTACATTGCCTTCTTTCTTATACTCAAAACACATTCTAGTCACGATAAGTAAGAGGAATTTATAAGCTCCTGTTATATGTATAATCGAAGGTTTGTTTCCTGAAAATCATGAGATAAATAATGCAGTAGATATACTTCAGTTAGTAAATCATGAACACGTACTACAATCGATTTATGTGCACTTTAAGCAAAATGGAAAATCCCTTTCGTAAACGTAATTTAATTTTATCATTAGGAAAATTCGTATTTTAAAGTTTTCAGCAAAAACAAAGACGAGATCTCCGCA
This sequence comes from Malthinus seriepunctatus, assembly GCA_963924605.1. Classification (NCBI taxonomy): domain Eukaryota; kingdom Metazoa; phylum Arthropoda; class Insecta; order Coleoptera; family Cantharidae; genus Malthinus; species Malthinus seriepunctatus. The sequence continues at coordinate 10,236,253 of OZ004602.1, forward strand.
ACTAGGCTTGTTGGGTAGGCTTTGCCTCAGGGCTCCAATTCGCAGAGTTGCTCAAAAGAAATTTATGTTTCTCGATTTTAAGAATTACGGCCTTCTACTTTGTTTTCTTGAATCGTTATCAAAAGTTTTGTTTGTTTTTTATTAGGGTTACGAGTTATTTTGTTCCATCACTTCAAAGACATGTCTATACAGGATGTTTCAAATTTAAAATATTTGTCCTACCTAAATCAAAAATAAAAAAATGATTATTATGCTAGTTTTTACAACATGCAGCGCCTCTCTCTACTCTAGCTCTTGAAAGAGTAGTCAGAGGGTAATTTTACCTCAAATAAAAAGTATAGAGCATAAAATTATCTAGCCCAACCAATAAAATTATTTGTCATAGCCTCCATAATTCATTTACTAAAATAAGTCAAAAATAGAATAATAGGTACTAAGTTGGTTTTTACAAAATGCGACGTCTCTCCCGACTCTAGCTCCTTACGGAGAGCTCTGAGGGTAATTTTACCTTTAATAATTATTATAGAGCATAAAATTATCTATTCGAACCAATAAAAATATTTGTCCTAACCGTCATAATTCATTTTATCAAAATGAGACAAAATAGAAAATACGGATTAAGCCGGTTTTTACAATATGCTAGCGTCTCTCCCTACTCTAGCTGTTGAAGGAGTGGTCAGAGGGTAATTTTACTTCTAATGGAAATTATAGAGCATAAAATTATCTATCCGAACTAATAAAAATGTTTGTTCTAACCGCCAAAATTCATTTTATCAAAAGGAGAAAAAATAGAAAATAGGGATTAAGCCGGTTTTTACAATATGCAGCGGCTCTCCCTACTCTAGCTGTTGGAGGAGTGGTCAGAGGGTAATTTTACCTCTATTGAATATTGTAGAGCATAAAATTATCTATCCGAACCAATAAAAATATTGGTTCTAACCGTTATAATTCATTTATCAAAATAAGTCAAAAATATAATAACAAGTTTTTACAACATGTGACGTCTCTCTCGGCTCTAGCTCTTTACGGAGAGCTCTGAGGGTAATTTTACCTTTAATGAATATTATAGAGCATAAAATTATCTATTCGAACCAATAAAAATATTTGTCCTAACCGTCATAATTCATTTTATCAAAATGAGACAAAATAGAAAATAAGGTTTAAGCCGGTTTTTACAATATGCTAGCGTCTCTCCCTACTCTAGCTGTTGAAGGAGTGGTCAGAGGGTAATTTTACTTCTAATGGAAATTATAGAGCATAAAATTATCTATCCGAACTAATAAAAATGTTTGTCCTAACCGCCAAAATTCATTTTATCAAAAGGAGAAAAAATAGAAAATAGGGATTAAGCCGGTTTTTACAATATGCAGCGTCTCTCCCTACTCTAGCTGTTGGAGGAGTGGTCAGAGGGTAATTTTACCTCTATTGAATATTGTAGAGCATAAAATTATCTATCCGAACCAATAAAAATATTGGTTCTAACCGGTATAATTCATTTATCAAAATAAGTCAAAAATATAATAACAAGTTTTTACAACATGTGACGTCTCTCTCGGCTCTAACTCTTTACGGAGAGCTCTGAGGGTAATTTTACCTTTAATGAATATTATAGAGCATAAAATTATCTATTCGAATCAATAAAAATATTTGTCCTAACCGTCATAATTAATTTTATCAAAATGAGACAAAATAGAAAATAAGGATTAAGCCGGTTTTTACAATATGCTAGCGTCTCTCCCTACTCTAGCTGTTGAAGGAGTGGTCAGAAGGTAATTTTACTTCTAATGGAAATTATAGAGCATAAAATTATCTATCCGAACTAATAAAAATGTTTGTCCTAACCGCCAAAATTCATTTTATTAAAAGGAGAAAATATAGAAAATAGGGATTAAGCCGGTTTTTACAATTTGCTGCGTCTCTCCCTACTCTAGCTGTTGGAGGAGTGGTCAGAGGGTAATTTTACCTCTATTGAATATTATAGAGCATAAAATTATCTATCCGAACCAATAAAAATATTGGTTCTAAGTTCTAACCGTTATCATTCATTTATCAAAATAAGTCAAAAATATAATAACAAGTTTTTACAACATGTGACGTCTCTCTCGGCTCTAGCTTCTTAAGAAGTAGTCTGAGGGTAATTTTACTTGTAATCCATCGGAAGCAATAAAAATATTTGTCTTAGCTGCCAAAATTATTATATTATAATTAGTCAAAAATAATTAATAAAAAAGTGCATCACTTTAACCAAAGTAACCCGGTTCTATTTCGTTGTGCAAGAGCTTTTATGGATGTTTTGCGAGATTTTTTTCCACATAATTTAGCCCTCTGAATGGTAATTTGTCGTAGCCTTCCTTTCAGACCAGCAGATCCAAAGATTATGTGATTTCTTAATGTGCAAGACTATCTAATGTTCTCAATTTACATAAATCGCCCAAATACCATCCAGGATATGCTGAGAAATGTAATGGGGAACGTCAGTTCACGAATGGAGTAACGCTTGCAGAAGGCATCACCTTGTAGACGTTACTTTTAAAAAACAAAATACTTGCATCACTTTGAAATGTGTCTCGTTTTATGGTGCACTTTGTGTTTAACCGAAGACTAATTGAATTTTGTTTTATTAATTTAAAATTCTCAACTCTTAAAGTAGCTTAGAGTAAACTCATTAATCGTGCTCAACTTATCACGCCAACCCTAATAAATGGGAAAAACATTATAAGGCGAGTCGACAGTAAGTAACTCAAAGTATTGGAAGTTGACTTACGTTATTAGGTAAAGATGTTTTAGATTTCGATACTTTTTATCTTTAATGTGATTTTCAGCATCTTAGGCTTGTATATAGCTTTACTCCTTCACACTTACCCACAAGATAAGAAATTGTATTTGGGTATCTAAATTTTTAAACAACCCTCTAAAGAAACTTATCATTAGTAGGATTACAATTAGGGTTGTTAGCGTATAAATATTTTATTTAATGGTAGAGATGTTTTCGGTCATTTGTTAATACAATATTCATATTGTAGTACCTCATCAAGTGATAATATCAATTCTCCCTTGTGAATAATCAAAATTTACTATGGATTTTACAATTGAAATTTGCATGGTTTAAATAAATCTATTTGTAGGCGGTTTTGTTAAACCTTTGAATATTAATAATTATAAATTTACATACGAGAGAGGAGAATAATTTTACTTACAAATTTTCAACTAAGATTAATAAAATGTCTGTATAATTTCTAATTAATAATTTCTAGGTTTTCTAATAGGCCAGTAAACAAGTACATCTTACCTTGCAAAAGGTCATGTAGTTTTGGATTTTGGATATGTTATATGTACCTAGGCCCTTATTAAAAACTCAAGTTTTGGAATTCGGCGCGCCTGTGCGCGCTTCAGTACAACCACTTTTGTGTCACTTTTTTCGGTTTTTGCTCGATAACTCTTTACTAGTACGTCCTACGTAAAACATTAATGTTACCTATTTTCTAAAGCACAAAATTTGCTATAATTTATCCCAATAACGTGTTTTTTTAAACCATACAGTTACCGAAATACAGAGCTTCAAAGTACAAAATTTTTCAAAAAGTTAGGGAAAAGTACCACAAAAAAGACAGTGTTCATCATCTTAACGGTTTATTGGTTCAATTTAAAGACATCATGAGTAACACTTTGTAGTCATATGATAGATCTGTGCATAAAAAATTACAAATATGACCACAATACGAAGAATATTTTATACAGGGTGAGTCGGGAGAAACGCACCAAACGCCAAGGGGGTATTTTACATGTAAATATAAGACGAAAAAACCCAAAAGTTGTAGTCCGATTTTGATTGGTTTTCAAGTTACAACGACTTAAAAGCTTGAATCGCTAGTAATATAATTTCATTGATTTATAAAAACACCCTTTTTTTAACTTTAAAGCTCTTTATTTCGGTAACATGGTTTTCTAAACCTCATATTTACGGAAATACAGAGCTTCAAAGTATAAAAAGTGGGTTTTTCAAAACTAATGAAATTTATATTACTAAATATTCAAACTTTTAAGTCGTTGTAACTTGAAAACCAATAATAATCGGACTACAACTTTTGGGTTTTTTCGTCTTAGACTTACATGTAAAATACCCCCTTGGCGTTTGGTGCGTTCCTCCCGACTCACCCTGTTTAAAATATTCTTCGTATTGTGGTCATATTTGTAATATTTTATGCACAGATCTATCCTATAGCTACAAAGTGTTACTCATGTTGTCTTTAAATTGAACCAATTAACCGTTAAGATGATGAACACTGTCTTTTTTTGTGGTAGTTTTCCCTAACTTTTTGAAAAATTTTGTACTTTGAAGCTCTGTATTTCGGTAATTGTATGGTTTAGAAAAACATGTTATTGGGATAAATTATAGCAAATTTTGTGCTTTAGAAAATAGGTAACATTAATGTTTTACGTAGGACGTACTAGTAAAGAGTTATCGAGCAAAAACCGAAAAAAGTGACACAAAAGTGGTTGTACTGAAGCGCGCACAGGCGCGCCGAATTCCAAAACTTGGATTTTTAATAAGGGCCTAGGTACATACAACATATCCAAAATCCAAAACTACATGACCTTTTGTAAGGTAGCATACGCTTATTACGACCTGTTTACTGGGCTATAAGTGCAATTAAGAAAAATATCGTTTTGGGTTTCTAAATGGTTTGGGAAGTAGGGAAGTCCTGAAGGAAATTATAAAGTTGGGAATTTTAAGCAAACGCGAGTGGGAGTAATTTTATACTAAATAAACTTGGAAATCTTCCCTAAAGAAGCTTATGCTTGATGAATCCTAATGTTTAATAAGGGATAGAAAAAAATATTTAAATAGGAATTATTATAAAATAACTGTTGAGAAATACTTGTAACATTTATTGTATCTTATAAAATCGCTCGGTTAACGATTTGTGAAAATTAATATCTACAAGAAAGTTTGTCACAAATATTACTCTTGTTCTAACTTCAGAAAGAGAAGCTTTGTAATGGAAAAAGTTTTTATAATTGTCTTGATAAATTGAAGTCTATGTTTCATAGCTCAAAATATCATTCTTCATCAGAAATAATTATGTTTTCAGCGTTTACAGTTAAGTTTTCATCTGAATATAAATCCCATTTTCATTCATTCTTCCACTCTTATTACTGTAATTTTAGGGATTTTGATCTCGAGATCTTATATATAACACTTAAATGGAATTGAAGGGTTGTGGGTGCGGAATAGCCAAATTTCTAATTTTTTAGCTTCGTAACTAAACCCATAATTTATTTACAAAATCCAAGGGTTCGGTTAACATACCCTTCATCAGCGTGTTCTTACTAGAGGCCCTAAAATCGCCCATTCATGTGGAGGGAATAGCAATAGAAGCTGCTATGCTCTTAGAATGTATGGACTCTACTACAACAAGTGGTAGCAGAAATAGTTCAAACGTTCTGGAAAAGAGTTTTAAAGAGTTCCCACTTTAGAACTTGGTCCTGTCTTTGATGGTATATCCTTTAATCGTTTAAAAAAATAATGTGTGCTTGGGTTCAGGACCAGCATCTTCTTCTACAAACTCTCAACATCGACTTATCGTTTGAGAAATATGCGCTTGTAGCTCAGGAAGAAATGAATGGCATTCCTTGTGACTGCATCAGTCGTTTACAAACACTTCATTGACAAGCATATCATTGGCAATGAGAGACCTAACGTCTATGGTCTGCTTCTTGAATGCATACTCGTTCTGAATGAAATATGAGCTATTAAACTTTTTACATCTTTATTTTTACGTCTCATCTTTACTCTTTAAGGAATTGATGGTAACGAGCATGTAAAACAACAATATCACAAACCTTCATGCAGTAGTCAGTGTATGTATACTGTCTAGAGCTCGTCGGTGTTGTCTCGGTGACAAATCTAGAAACTTTACTAAAACAAGAAACCCTTTCCTTTATACTACGAGGTGAAGTCAATAAAACGGATTGCCGGCAAGGATAAAATAGTCAAAATCATAAAAACAAGTATTAAGTAGGTTTATACAACATGCTCCAGCATCTGGAGTCGCTCCCGACTCCGGCTCTTTAAGGAGTGCTCTGAGGGTAATTTTCCTTCCAGTAGAGCATAAAAAAGCAATAAAAAATAAAAATTATAGAGCATAAAATTGTCTATCCAATTCATTAAGAATATTTGTCTTAATCCCCATATTATTATATTAAAATAACTGAAAAATATAAAAATACATAGTAAGTTGGTTTTTACAAAATGCTGCGTCTCTCCCGACTCTAGCCCTTTAAGGAGAGGTCTGAGGGTAATTTTATCTCTAATAAAAATTATAGATCATAAAATTTTCTATCCAATTCATTAAGAATATTTGTCCTAACACCCATAATTAGTATATCAAAATAACTGAAAAATATAAAAATATGTGTTAAGTTGGATTTTACGAAATGCTGCGTCTCTCCCGACTCTAGCTCCTTAAGGATGGGTCTGAGGGTAATTTTATCTCTAATAATAATTATAGAACACAATATTAAATCCTACCCTTAAAAGAAATTTTTTAACTGTTAGATCGGTCTTTTAAATTCGATGGTATTTTAAATGCCAAATCAATGTCGATTAACACTCGTCAACATTTAATTTAACGTACTGTTTGTGAATTCTAAAATAAATAATATTTCACGTATTGTGTACTTTTTATAAAAAATTAATTAGTAGAAGGTTTAAAATGTTGAATTAATTTTTGTTTGTTAAAATTACAAGCTCAATTTATAATCTATAGTAAACATGTGATTAATTAATTCAACAAGAGGATTAGTGTCATCGTTAAGCACAATAAGAGCAACACTAGCAAATATTAACGAATTAATCCCTATAATGTGACATGCGTTGGTAAAGTCATAAATTATAAATTTTAATTAAATTTTTAATTTTTGCAGATCTCACAGAAGCGAAGATGTTTCCGAATTGGATGAAAAAAGCGACACACTTGGATCAAGTCACGTCGTACGTCATAAGATAGTCGTTTTAGGTGCTGCTAAAGTTGGAAAGTCTTCCCTTATTAGTCAATTTCTTTATTCTACATTTTCACCAAAATATAAACGCACAGTAGAGGAAATGCATCAAGGAGAATTTAACGTTGCTGGTGTCCAGTTAACGTTAGATATACTCGATACTTCAGGTGCTTACGAATTTCCAGCTATGAGAGCTTTGTCAATTTCTTCGGCGGACGCATTTATTCTTGTTTACGACGTGAACGATGCAGATACTTTCGAAGAAGTTAGAGCTCTACGAGACCAAATTCACGAAAATAAAAATAGTACCGCTGTGCCGATTGTTGTTGTTGGAAATAAAACGGATCTCGTTGGAAATCGAGAGGTTAGTCAAATCTCTCTTAAAAAACAATTTTTTGATCTCTCCATTGTAATACTTTAAATTTATGTAGGTGGATATTGCAATGACCGAATCAGTAGTGACGGTCGATTGGGAAAATGGTTTTGTAGAAGCTTCAGCTAAAGATAACGTAAATGTATCGAAAGTATTTAAAGAACTTTTGGTACAGGCAAAAGTTAAATATAATTTAAGCCCCGCATTACGTAGGCGGCGTCGACAATCACTACCCTTACAAGCGGGAGCGACTACGGGTGGTGGTGGTGGTTCTCCAAATCCAGCTATACCTTCGTCCGTCCAACTACAACATCTACAACAGATAAGAGATCGTCATGGGAAAAGAAATTCTTGCATATTATCTTAATCGCTACAAAAGAAATTTCTGTATTGAATTAATAACCATCGCGTGTGCAGAAAAGAGTTAAATTTGCTAAAGCTTAACAAAAAAGAGGCTTTTAACTAAAAAAAACAAATTTAAAAAATTTGAAAAACTTCCTGCTTTATGTTACACAGAAATAAATTAAACATTTGTAACACATTCTGTGCTTAATTCTAGAGATTTACATTCATAAGCTAACCCCAGATTACCCTCAAAAGTTTTAGAACAGTAGCAAAACTTTTAGTCACGCACACAATTTCCAGCTTTTATTGCACAAAACATTTCTATCGCAAAAGAATTATTCCAACTTAAGGGTAAAGATATTGCACAGGGTGTTATACAACTTTTTCAAGTTTTTTTATTGGCATCTTTTTCTATTGCGAAACTTTTGGGGAAAAACAGGGTATTCTACAAATGCTAAAAAAATGTTTCTTACATATTGAAAATTAAGGACCATTTGATAATTTTTGGTTTTTCAATTAATAGAATAAGTACATCGAATATAAGGGACTAAGAGGTTGCCATCTCAGGGCTCATGTTTTAATGAGTTTTTTGTGATTGTTTAAGGCCTTTTTGAATAAATTTTGTTTTCAATAATTGAAGGTTTTAGTTTAGGGTTTTTTTACGTTAAAGCTTATTTTTTTTAATTAAAAAGAGAAAACTAAGAATAAATAGCAGAGATTAAATACATTTCAAATTTAGTTCTCACAGCATGATGTATTATTATAAGGGGAAGGAAGTAATAGGACGACACAGAGGCGGATCTACATAATGGACTAATGCCATTAGTTTACATTAAGCCCTGGATCCTCAAGTGTCAAAGAGTCTACAAAAATTGAATTATTGTAAATTATTATAAAGCAAAAATGAATTTTAAACCTAAATTTAAAGATTCTTAATCTAACAAAAAATGAGGCTCCATTGGAATTCAATGCCCCGAACATCCTAGATCCGGCCCTGTGACAACGCAATACACGCGAATACGCACTGTGAATACGCAATAAATATAGTACTAATGCCCGTTTTCACCGACGGTTCCTAAGCAATTGCCTACGTAAGAACTGCCTAACGCTAAGACAACTTCTAACCCGAGGCAAAAAAATTAATAACCATTACGATATGGCTATATGAATACCTTTGTTTATCTTATTTAGGAACCCTGGTGCGCGTGGTCAAACGTGGTGAAGAGCAATTTCAACTTAAAAAATGCTAATGTCAGATTAAGCAATGCCTAACTTTAAGAATCGTCGGTGAAAACGGGCATTAGTCTCGTAATTAGTGCTTCTCTAGCACTGGTGTGCTAGTCACTATTCACCGACAAGATGCAGCTAAGCCACTCCCAAAAAAGCGTGCGATATTCCAATAGAAGTTTTCTATTGGTCGAATTTTGAAAATCCGGTTTAGAGTAAACCCAACGTAACCTGAGCACACCACGTGATGACCGTTAAAATTGCGCAGTAGTTTTGTACTGCCGTTGCTTAGAAACGAACGTAGACAGTGTCGTCGGATATAATCCGTTCACTATTTATTTGCGCTATGGTTGGCCATGAACTTTTGTTTTTTAGTTTGCCAAAATAAAAAGTCCCTATTAAGTTCACTGACAGCTCTTGACAGTGCCAAAAAAATGACAGACCAACTATTAACACAATTGAATCAAAGCCGCTACTCTACAATACTTAACCTAACTGATTTTTTTCTAATTTATACCGGGTGGAATCTGTTACCCCAACATGGCCAACCATAGCGCAAATAAACAGTGAACGGATAATATTATCCGTTCACTATTTCACATAAACAGTGAACGGATAATATTATCCGTTCACTATTTATTTGCGCTATGGTTGGCCATTAGGGTGACAGATTCCATCAGGTATAAATTTGAAAAAAATCAGTTAGGTTAATTATTGGAGAGTAGCGTCTTTTATTCAATTGTGTTAATAATTGGTCTGTCAGCTACGCCTCGCGCAGGTTTGGTCACGTGGTGTGCTCAGGTTATGTTGGGACTACTCTACAACACTCACACATCAGGAATTGCCATGCATCAACTTTATTTGACAGAAATTTGTAGGGAGTGCGCCGATATTCCGATGTCAGAATTTCAGTATCAACATTGCGAGCCGTCGTTCACTTTATAACAATACATCATGGTTTTGAACATAGATTGATAGATTAGAACTGATTTTCAGGCTTCATTATGAAAAATTCTTTTGTTTGTTAAACAAATTTCAATTACGATGTTAAAGGTAGTTTGTATTACCTAAAGGGTTGAAATACATACTTCTATTTTTGCAAACGTTGGTTTTTCTAAAAACTAAGCTTCTCACCTAACCAAATCCATTGCATCTCACATAGGTACATGGAATTAAAATTTTGCTACTTTCTAAATTAATTAATAAGAGGGTAATTTTGCTGACATAAATTAATTTTTCGCTAAGTGACATTAAAAGTTTGAATTTATTATCACCTCACAAGCACTAAAGTGCTACTTTTACTACTTAGCTATCACGGACAAAAAGTGGCAAAGAATAGTATTTTATTCAACGAGCGTGTAATGATGGCTATTACTCATGAGGATGAGTACGAACTGCAGGCAAGTGTCGTAACTTATCCGAATTAGTAATAGCCATTACACGCAAGTAGGAGCGACATTCTAATGCCTGTGGACCGTCAATAAAATCAATTTGTCAATCGATGTCAGTAGGTGAAACTTAATCAAAATATTAATGGTAATTCTAAACAACCAGCGAAAAAATTGTATGTTTAACACAGTAAAAATGAAGATTTCTTGTTGACTGGATTCCTAGCGTTGATTAGGCATCAAGACGTCAATAAATCTATATAGTACATACTTACATACTTTTTTTGTGTTGTTAAACAAATAACTATTATTGTAATAAAAGCAATAAACTAAAAACAAAAATTTGAACACCAAATACTTACATAACTGATATAACATAACGTAAAATCTGCGCACGACTAAATTCTTCCATTTTTGTAAACTTTCAAAAACACAAAAAGCATTAATATATTAATAATAATCTAGTACATAAATATTAAAAAAAAACTTTGTGTCCAAAAAATTTAAAAATGCTATAGAATTGACAAAGAGGGCATTTTTACATAATTTTGGTGTTTTGAGTTTTATAGAGAAATTTGTCAATTTTATAACAAATTTAAATATTCAATAATGACTCGTCAATACATATAGAAAAAATAAATGTGTAATTCTAATGAAAAGGGTGTTTAATAATTATGTCAATGAACTGGTGTAATGTTTTTACAACTTATATTTTAAGTTTAACATAATATATAAAGTACCTATTAGTTGGTAGCAACATACAATATTATATTTATTGTGTGCTATTTGACAATCTATGTATAATATTAATATAAAATAATATAAGTCTAAAATAATATTTATAATATGTGTCAAACTTCGCTCAAATTTGAGTATTTTAGGGGGTTCGTTTCTTCTACTTTTGTTAATAGTAACATCTTTTTAACGACACTTGTATTTTACGTATATTTATTGACTTCTTTATTAAATTGCTTTAATAATATCTCTATACTAATTTTTTTCTATCAAAACAAACCTCAACCAAAAATTACAGTTACAGTACAGAAAATTCTAAAAACAAATTTTTAAACCGCACATCGCTGTAATGAGCCGTTCTAAAGATATAACGTTTTCAAGTAAAAATGCGTGACGTCACACAGCCGAATCCGCTATCGTTGCATCGGTCGCTAGCAGCTAGCGTAGCGTAGAATAGATGTTGCATTTGTTCAATGTCAGCTACACGCTTGCCAGTTGCTTGCATTCGGCTGTATAGCTACTAGATATAAGGCAGCTGACTCGTGAACTGTTTTATCGGCCTTACGCAAATATCATTTGACAGAAGCTACAAAATGGCTGAACAGTCAGCTACCATTTATCTAGCAGTTGTATTCGGCTATATGACGTCACACGTTTGAAACACCTTATATTTCGGTTATTATTAGTGCTAAAGATGTGCGGTTTTCACCGTTGGTCTTAAAATGTTTTTAGAATTTTTCTGTGAAAAAAAGTTTATTTTGTTTACATCCTCTTTACAAAATTAACTATACCTACTTATACATTTTAATTCATCCACCTAGAACTGCAAAAAGCTACTAAATTATATTAATAAAGGCCATATTGGATCCGCCATTTTGAACTTAAAATTAGTAATCAATAACTTTTGAAAACTCAAATTCGAAAAATAATTCTAATATTAAAAAGTGGGTAAATTAAAAGAAGTATTATTTCCGAACGCCCTGTAGAAGTCAAATAATGGTATTTTGAAGGTCGTACTGATGATAACTTCTCATCAGTAGAGTCTATAAAATATTTAATTTGAATTGGCAAACATTTCACATAAGAACAGTAAGGCGAGAGGCGACGTCTTTTGTTTCAAAACGATGTAAAATCAAGCAATCAAAATAAAAGATTATTCGAGACGGTATCAAATATTTATGTGCATAATCATTTATAAGTCACATTTTACATTATGAAAAATGTATGAAGTCGATATTTTCATGTCTCGCTATACTAGTTTTTCCAAAAATACGTGATAAAGCGCGCCGACGCACATTATATTCTAAATTTAATTAACTTTAATTAATTGTTTATTTACTTTTAATAAATTTATCATGTTAAAGTGCAACCATATTATTTTGTAATTTATTATCGAATCAAAGTAATTCTGTTATTTTATATTAGCGAGCGCTAATCAAATTATACAAAATACATTTTCATCAAGTTCCGGAATGTAAATTAACGATTTTAAAATTTTAAATTAACGCTTTTCTCTAAAAACATTTTCCAATGGTTTAATGTGTTGGAAAATTGCATTGGTTTACTGTGTAAAACTAATTAAAAATATTTACTGCGTATAAATAAAAAATAACTTTACAAATGAGGTGCTGAACAGGAAAACGTAAATCCTTAAGGTTGGGAAAGGCCATGTTGTAAAAAGACACGTTTTATTTTCCACTTAATCTTGAAAAGTACATCACCTATTCGTGAAATTTTATAGGGTAAAACCGGTAGAGATGGCGCACCTTTTTTACACAAAATAAAACTTTTTTTTTATATTTTTTCTTTCTTGCCACATTGAAGACAATGAATAGTAAACATTGTAAAACCCTTGTGAAGTCATCTTAGGCAATAAATGCATTTTAGCCAGTCGTAGTGTAGTACAGGGTATCCCAAACTGTATTGATGGCTTGCGCCAACTAACCCAATTATGTTGGGTGAGATGGCGCACGCTTTTTCCCCCCCTCGGACTGGCATAGTTTAATAAAATTATAGTTTAAAACAATTCTTCAAATCTAAGTATTTAAGAGATGAAGTTTCAACTTAGAACATAGCCATTCTCAAACGAAAATTTTGCCAATTATTTATCGAAAAAGGTAACGTAATTAAAAAATAGATTATATTTTCTTAATAAACAAGTAGGTATTAGTAGAATGTGAGAAAATTGCAAGAATAAGCTTTGCAGAAAATATCTTGATTTAATTAAAACACTTTGTATAAGTAAATACATAAAATTATTTAAACACTTAAATTCAATAAGAAAATGGTGAATTTTCTTTAGTCTTCAAGTAATAGATTCCAGGTCTAAAAAAATATGAAAGTAGATTATTTTACAAATAATAAAAGAATTTAACAGACTCATATGTTTCTTCCTGTCCCATATAAACATTGCTTTCAATGTCACACCGTTCAAAATTTGCAGCTTCAATATTTTGGCAACGGATTGTCTTAAAAGCCTGTTTGTTGTAAATGGATTCTGCAAAATAACGGTAGGCTCGTCCATGATTGCATTCCATACTTTGTCCAACAGTCCCTTTAAAGTTTTCAATCAACATATATTTACATTTAAATCGATAGATCTTTGCAGTTTATTCGATTCAATCACCCATACAGGAACACATTTTTTTTACAAGTTCAAAAGTTAAACATTAATAGAGCAAATAGAAATTGGCTGTTTCTACTATGCAAATGTCACGGTCGTGCAAAAATCTAATTTTTAACTGTTGTAAAAATTGGGTACTTACAAATATCATACATGTAAGGACATCCTGGTTGAAATCGTCCACCGTTAGGATAAAAATCTAAGTGCCCTTGGTTAAATGAAGCGCTCAAAACTTTCATGTTGGTATGGATCACATCTACAAGCATTGCGTCGGTAGGATCTAAACGGTAAACTGCCGGGACCTGAGTCTCAGTATAACCAGGACCAGCAGGATCGAGACCTTCAAATACAAACAGTTTTAAGTAATCCACTTGGAAAATATACCTTACCAGTTATTCTTCCAACTTTTCCTTCTTTAATTTTAGCTGCACCCATAGCAGCAACGTGAGACCCCAAACTGTGTCCAATTATATGAAGAGTGTTAACTGGAAAAGTTTCGTTTGATAGCCAGTCGATAAATGTTGCCAGTTCTACACCAGCTATTTGGGCACCGCGCACGGCTGTTAAATATTCAAATTCGCACAAAACAGACCAGTCCATTCCAATTATATTATATTCTCCGGTTTCCAAATATGCTAGCAAAAATTTCTGTAAATTACATCAACTAACTTTAATAAATCATACCATTTTTGTTAATTTGAAATATATCCTCTTTGGTACTGCTTAAGAATCCATGAATAATAATTTTAGTAGGACGGTTGAAATTAAAACCAGACATTTCAAAATCTTCATGCGAACCAACTTTAAAGTTATGGAATCGTCCCTTGCTTTAAAATTTATTCAACTTTAAAAAACTATAATTATGAATCATTGATGGCTTACCTAGTAAATAAAATAAACTGAACTTTAGGTCCATTTGGATCCAAATAATCATTTTCTGATGCATTAGTATCTACTGCTTTTGTATCGCTGCCATTATCTTTAGCAACTAATATTTGAAATTATTTAATTAATTTTAAAAAGAATTTTAATTACCATCAAAATAATCGTTCCAGTTAACAGCACTGATCGACTCTCTCAGCTTATTAAAACTTGCTAACGGATTACTAAAAAAAGAAGAATCCGTTGTTGCTGTTTGCAAGTCTTCCTGTGCGTTAGCTATAACGATAAAAATTGATTATTTTTTAAATAATGTTTTTAAGAGTTATTACTTACTGTAGGTTACTAAAAGTAATCCCGAAACTGCAAGAAACGCAATTAAAAATACAACAGGGGTTACAAGACCGCTCATTGCTCACAAAATATATTAAATACAACATCCACGTAATGCAAATTAGTTTGGTGTCCTTCTGTATTTCCGGAAATAAATATATATCTTGTTTTGAATCTAAACGATAATATCGCTTTTTCCATTAAGAGTTTTTATAATGAGTTTGTTATGATGGCTCATTTATGATGACTCTTTTCATCCTTTTGTCCTTCTGGAAATAAAGATAAATACATAGCAAAGGAGTATAGAGACCAATAAATAGCATTATTTTGCTGTTGTATGTTAAAAAAGTCAAAACATTATCTCAATTTTAGCTTTTGATAAGGACTTCTACCTTTGAAGGAATGGAAGGAATGCTTTCGGCTTTCTCCTTTGGATGTAGTAAATTTTATTGAACAGCAAAATAGCAAATTTTTCACGACACAACAATAATATAGGTATTATCTTTTAATACACTCTGTATTTTGGTATTTAAACACCACATGTCAATGAAAATCGACCAGCAATAAAACATTTTGGGAGTTCTTCGCATTCACTAATCGAAAACAGTTTGATATTCACTGGATCACTGCTTTATTTTAATGCCGGTATTGGCCGGTATTACAGTTTTCTGTAATTGGATTTAAGAATATTTTTGCAGATCATAGTATTTTTGAGGGTTTTATTAAATTTTTGTTATTTACAAGCTTAACATGGATTTATTAATACCTCATTTAGCTAAAATTAATATACCAACAACTAGAGATAAGGTTTATAAAGATGAGTGCATTTATTCGTTTGATAATCCGGTAAATTAACCTAACATTTAACTAATGAGCTTAATTTATCAATTAAATTTTCCACAGGAAACAGATACTGGTTTGTATGTAAGCCTAACAAGCTTTTTAGGATTTGGATCCGATTTTGTTGAACGCTATTACAGAAAAACAGCAAATGCTGTTTTCTTACACATTCGCAGAGAGCGTCACGAAGTTAGTACTTTTCTAATTTAAAACAATTTTAACTAGGTTAACTGGAGAATTTCATTTTTAACCAATTATTAATATTTTAGGTATCTTCACCCACACAGGGAGAAGGTCCAGAGAAAAAGATTACCCGGCTTGCGATTGGTGTGGAAGGTGGTTTTACAAATGATTCAGGACCTAAATTTGAGTTTAAAGACATTTATAATGTTGTAATACTACCTGATTTTGTTACAATTTCATGGCCTAATTCAGATTTCCCAGATAAGGTATAGTTCATATAACTTCATACCTCAAACTTAAACTAACATTTCTAGGTGAGTCAATCAGTTCGAGCCATTTTAGAAGCTGAGTCTGCTAGTAAGTTAGCTGAACTTGAAGCTCTCTCTTGTACGTGGGATGGTGAAGCTCGTGTTGTTAGTAAATTTGCCAGCAACTTAGTACAATTTAGTAACGGTGTCAAAATACCACCATCTGGTTGGAAGTGTGAGAAATGTGATAAGACTGAAAATCTATGGTTAAACCTTACCGATGGATCGATACTATGTGGTAGACGTTTTTATGATGGTTCAGGTGGAAATAATCATGCCATCGATCATTTTAATACTACGAAATATCCTTTGGCGGTTAAGTTGGGAACAATAACAAAAGAGGGAAAAGGTGATGTTTTTAGTTATACTGAAGATGATATGGTTGAAGATCCGAAGTTGATTGAACATTTAGCTCATTGGGGAATAAATATAGCTAACATGGAGAAGACTGAAAAATCAATGGTTGAACTAGAATTGGAGTTGAATAAAAAGTCGAGCGAGTGGGCTGCACTTCAAGAGAGTGATGGGCAACTTAAACCAATTTATGGACCGGGTTATACAGGAATGAGTAATTTAGGAAACTCTTGCTACCTCAATAGTGTAATGCAAATGCTCTTTATTGTTCCTGATTTTATAAAGCGCTATGTTCATGGTGCATCTGCAATAGTGGAGCAGTTTGGTGCTGGAAATCCAGCTGATGATTTTAATGTTCAAATGTAAGTGTTTTTAATTTTTTAATATGTTATAATAAACTAACAAATCTTTTAGGGCTAAATTAGGCGTTGGTTTAGTATCTGGGAAGTATTCTTCTCCTCCACCAAAGGGATCACCTGCAGATGCTGATTCACCTGGAATATCACCCCTTATGTTTAAAACTCTCATAGGACGTGGACATGCAGATTTTTCTTCAAAGAAACAACAGGATGCTCAAGAATTTTTCCTTCATATTTTATCACTGTTAGAACGTAACAGTGTACATCAAAACAATCCAGGAGAATGTTTCAAATATCAAGTTGAAGAGAGAGTACAATGCAGTAGTAGTAAAAAAGTCAAATACTCTCATAGATCTGATAATGTCTTAGCTTTAAATGTTCCGTTAGAAGCCGCATATAATAAGGATGAGGTACATTTTTGCTTTTTGTGTTGTCCTTTATTAATAACTACTTGTAGGTTACTGCTTATGAAGTACGAAAGGCGGAAGCTGAAAGTCAAGGTCAAAAATTAGACCCAAGCTTGCTTGTGAGACCAAAGTTGAAGTTCTTTTCATGTTTGGAAGCATTTACACAGTCGGAAATTGTAGAACAATTTTACAGCACTGCTGTGAATGCAAAAACAACTGCTAGAAAGTAAGTCAATTGATATGTAATTCAACAATTAGTAATCGTACAATTTTACAGAACTACTCGCCTTGCCACGTTTCCTGATTATTTAGTTGTGCAGTTGAAAAAGTTTACTCTAAGGGAAGATTGGGTGCCAATTAAGCTAGATGTTGCAGTTGAAATGCCTGATTTACTAGACTTGAGCTCTTTAAGGGGTAGTGGTCCACAACCAGGTGAAGAACCCTTACCTGAACTTGTTGGTAATCCTCCTCCAGCTCCTGTAATGGATGAAGGTGTTTTGGCTCAACTTCAAGAAATGGGTATACTTTGTCTTCTTACAATTTTATTAGGTAATATTATGTTGTTTATAGGTTTTCCAATTGAAGCATGTAAAAGAGCAGTTTTCTTCACTCAAAATTCTGGCATTGAAACAGCGTCAACATGGATTATGGAGCATATCACAGACGCTGATTTTTCTGATCCATTTATTCCACCAGGTACTGAAAGTGTTGCTTTTGTTGTGAACCCTGAAGCTGTGCCTATAGTAATGGGTATGGGTTTTACTCAAGAGCAAGCTATGAAAGCTCTTAAAGCAACCGACAATAATGTGGAGAGAGCAATCGATTGGATTTTTTCTCATCCGGAAGAAATTGAAAGCAATTCACTACCAACAAGTCCTGAGTTTCGTGATGGCGATAGTAGTGAGTATTTTATAAATTGAAATGTGTTGTTACT
Organism: Malthinus seriepunctatus; assembly: GCA_963924605.1. Taxonomy (NCBI): domain Eukaryota; kingdom Metazoa; phylum Arthropoda; class Insecta; order Coleoptera; family Cantharidae; genus Malthinus; species Malthinus seriepunctatus. The sequence continues at coordinate 10,254,543 of OZ004602.1, forward strand.
AATTGTCTTTTATACAGAATACAAACTTATCGCATTTGTCTCACACATGGGAACATCGAGCATGGTCGGACATTATGTGGTTCATATTTTAAAAAATGGACATTGGGTTATATTTAATGATAATAAGGTTGCTTTATCAGAACATCCACCCAAGGAATTAGGTTATTTATATTTATACGAACGGCTTTAACTTCAGTTTTGTAACATAGTTGAAGTTAGTATGTTCACAAACTACATTTGGGAACAATTTACTTTAAAAATTTGTTATGTATAATTTAGTCCAACCTTCGTAAAACGCTATGTTGTCAACTAATATTTTTTTTTACTTCAATATTTCTCACCTGTTTTGTATACTAAGATGCTAATAAAAATTTGAATTGCATTTCTACCTCATGCCAAAGAAAAAAATGTAAATTGTGCTTGAGCAAAATATAATTCAAGTGAAGGAACAAATAATACTGAAAACTACTAAAGAAGTCTATCATAAATATATTTTGAAATTCATCTTCACTGGTAGTAGCTATAATACGGAAGATCTTAATAGAAATTATGGGAGTAATTAAAGTTTTTTTTATTAAAGTTCTTAGATTACATTACATAAAGGTTAAATGACAATGTTAATTATAAACATTTTTCAATATCACAAGCAAACAAAAATTGAGTTCAAAATGAGACATTATTACTATTACAACATTTTATCGATAACCACCTCTATTATAATTTGATCTTCCACCTCTTCCTCCCCTACCTCTATATTCATCTCTTGGTTGGTATTGTTGGTTGTGGTGACTTTCTTGAACATATTGATCTGCATAAGTGGTTTTATTTTGTTGAAATTGATCGTACGTTTTAACCCTCTTTGGTTCTTGATATCCATGGGATGAACCACTACCATAGCTACCAGCACTATCAAAATTTCCTTGACTATAATTGCCACTACTTCCTTGACTATAATTGCCACTACTTCCTTGATTATAACTTCCACCACTTCCTTGATTATAACTTCCACTGTTTCCTTGATTATAATTACCACCGTTTCCTTGGTTATAATTACCACTACTTCCTTGATTATAGTTTCCACTATTTCCTTGGTTATAGTTTCCACTATTTCCTTGATTATAGTTTCCACTATTTCCTTGCTTATAATTTCCACCATTTCCTTGACTATAAGTTCTACTGTTCCCATGAGAATAACTAGCAGATTGATTTCCACGACTTTCTCCGCTATTGTAAGAGCCTCTTCTTTCTTGACCGTAACTACCAGCACTATCGAAAGATCCTCGACTTTGTGAGTGACCGCCTCGTGATTGTTGCTGTCCTCCACCTCTTGAAAAATTACTGTTTCCTCTTTTAAATCCACCTCTTTGATTACCACCACCACCACTAGGACCTGCTGATCTTTGTTGCCATGGAGGCATTTCAGGTGGTGGAGGAGCTAGTTCAGATGTACGTCCTCCTCTATCTGGCACCTTAAACGATTGAAATTTATATTTCTCATACATAATTAAACACTTTTCAACTAACCTGTCCAATAATGACTTGATTAATAGATGACTTCGTATTCTTTCTAACTGATACACTCGAAGTTTTTTCGATTATAGCTAAATCTTCACGAGCAGCAATTAAATCGGACAAATCAACGTCAGGTTCTGAAGTCAGAAGCTGTCTTTTCTCATAGAAAACCTTATTAAAAGCTTCATCTTTTCCTTTAGATTTTTCTGACCACTAAAATAAATTATTTCAGAAGATTCTTCTCGAAGAAAATCCTACTTTAGCTTACTTGAAATGATTGTACAGTGCAATCTAGTCTTTTAAGTAACATTTCACGTCTCGTTGTATAATCTTCATGAGTTTCCTGTTGAATTTTACCAAGGTCTTCCCACTCACCAACTGATAATGATTCACTAAGCAGAGGTTTTCCTACCAGTTGTGGAGCTTTTTTAACTAAACCTTCAACTGTCTGATTTATTTTATGCATTAACCCCTGCATTGTGATATTAGCTGGAGGTTTTGATAAACCTATTGTTTGCAATATCTTTTCTATATCAGATGCTTGAGATGTTTCTTTCTAAAATTGATATTTAGATAAATTTTTAGCATAATAACAAACTTACTAATTTCAGTTCGATTTTGTTTTTAGGTTCTTCCTGACTAATCATTCTTGCTGCCATAAGTTGTGAAATTAGATAATCAATTAGAAGTAACCTATGAGGTACATTATTCAGTCTATCGGATACATGACCAGTCATTAAGAATTTATAAGCACACCCTAAATACAAACATTAGTTTTCATCACTTTTAAAACTAATAAACTAATATGGGTTACCTAATTCGTTTAGTAATGAACTAACTTCCATAATAAACGTTATCGAGTCATCTGGGGTTGAAATTGGATTAACATCTTCATCGATGCTAGATACAGCTTTCATCTCTTTCACTAAAAAGCTGATCATCTGAGTGAAATCTATGCTTTTAGGTCCTCCTTCTAAAGCCTTCTTGTATTGCTTAAAATCTAATAGGGGCCCCTCATAGCTATAAAAGAACATTTTAATGTTTCTAACCCTACTTTCATACAAAAGGCGATTTACCCCATAAGTTTTATTAAATCAAATATTTCTGTCTCTTGAGCCATTTCGTAATCTTCTTTGTGAGTACTAGAAAAAGAATAATTCTACCCCCGTTCTTATTTAATTAAATTTAACCAAACAAACCGGTCAATCACTGGTTTCTTGGAATCGCATCTGAGGTTAGTTTCCGAACTTGAGACTGTACTTTGGTTTGTTTCTTCGCTTAAGACTAAATTTTGAAAAACTTCTGCAACAGCTTCTTCGCACTGTTTTTGGTCCATTTTAATTCAGACTTACACAAGATTAATAATTAAACAGATTTAAACCTAAATGCAGTTAAAGTTAAATGACAATGACACTTTTGAATAAAACATTGAATAAAAAAATACCCCCTACTCTACCGAATAAAAGATAGAGAGCGCGAGTAGCGGCTATTTATTCAATGGAATAAAAATTAGTAGAGGGTTGAAAAGTTAATAAAACCAACTTTTGAAATTTAATATTAATTTCAATTAATTTTTTTAACAAAATTACAACAAAATGATAGTACACTTCACATGCTATTTGCTACTTTCTAATATTTTAAGTTTAGAACCAATTACTTTTTCTTAACTGGTTGTATTTCAAAATATTAATTTTTATGGAATCTGCTATGTCTGCACTATTTCTAGTTTGACCATAATAATCAACAAATTCGCCTTCCGGATTAACTAAATACATAATAATTGTGTGATCAACCTGAAATGAAATCAAATTAAACACTACATTATAAAACCCATATTGTAGCCTTACAATGTAGTCACTATCTTGATCTTTTGGCCCTGCACTAAAATAAACTCTATAGGCTTTACAAGCTTGTGCAACCTCCTCTTCAGTTCCTGTTAAACCTAGTAGTCTGGGAGTGAATTCTTTGCAATATCTACCCACCACTTCAGGTGTGTCACGATGTGGATCAACAGATATAAATAATGGCTGAAGCTTTGGTGCATCTTCAGACTTATCAAGATGATCAACAACAGCTGCCATTTTTTCTAGTTCATCAGGACAAATATCGGGGCAATGGGTAAAACCAAAATAAATCAACAACCAACTTCCTAAGAAATCTTCACTTTTTCTTTTAACATTTTGAGAATCTACTAACTGAAACTTTCCACCAATTGCAGCTTTACCTATCATTCGTTCTCTTTCTTTTATTTGCACTGAAATATTAAAATTAATTCCCAATTTTCAGATTTTTACAAGTAGGTACACACTTTTTTCCTTCTTATCTTTTAAATACAACATGTAAGCTAGAAAGGAACCACAGATTACTGCAGTTACAGAGAAGGTTTTCCATGTTATTAAAAACTTTGGTTCTTTCGGGGCATCTTTGCTGACATACCTACGTTGTAGTGTAATACGATGTTGTACATTTCTAAAATTCTACAAAAAAATTCAGAAAAAATGCTAAATTATTTACAAACGTACAGTATTTAGCAGACGACAGCTTCCAATTAGTTTAAAGTTTGTGTTTTTTAATAAATGTGAAAAAACACCGGACATATTTGTAGGTTATATTCTAGTAAAGCGATGTTTACTTCATGCAACCCCTAAATGTAATTAGCTTTTCTCTCTTTTTAACTAATGGTAACAAATACCTAAAACAGAAATGGATATACGTAATGCCGTAACTAAGCATGTTATGTTGTTTAGTGACATTTTTTCCCTAATAGTGGCTATTCTGATTTCACTAGTTAAGTTGCATGATATGCGTCTTAAAACGTTTTCTGTAGCCGGTTAAAACGTTTCAGTGCGTTTTACAGTAATTTAAATGTTCATTATGTGTTTATTTGTGATTGAATTTAACTAATAAGGTAATAACATTTCAAATTTACTTGCGAATTAATTATTTCGATAAATTAACACTTAAATAAATTTTAACCTCATAAAAATTCGTTAGTTTACAAACATCGTTTTCGTAGATAACAATGTCTATGCCCCCGTATTTATTGGGTCCAAACCCATGGGCCACAATGATGGCTCAACAACAGCTTGCGGCTGCAGCTCATGCACAAGCACAAGTTGTAGCTGCCCAAGCACATGCACATGCTCTTCAACAACAAATACCACCACCTCATCCAAAACCCGATGTTATGACTGAAGATAAGTTGCAAGAAAAAGCCCAAAAGTGGCATCAACTACAATCTAAACGTTTTGCCGATAAGCGAAAGTTAGGATTTGTTGATGCTCAGAAAGAAGATATGCCGCCGGAGCATATCCGAAAAATTATTCGAGATCATGGTGATATGAGTAGTCGTAAATATAGACACGACAAACGTGTTTATCTTGGGTAAGTAAATTTTAAGCAATGTGCATTTAAACAACAAGGTAACATCAAATATTTTTTAGTGCTTTAAAATATATGCCACATGCTGTGATGAAGTTATTAGAAAATATGCCCATGCCATGGGAACAAATTCGAGATGTACAAGTTCTTTACCACATTACAGGTGCAATTACATTTGTTAATGAAATTCCGTGGGTTATTGAACCTATTTATATTGCACAATGGGGGTAAGTAAAAAGTTGATCGATCGAAATATTGTAGAGTAATCTTTATTTTGTAATTTAGAACAATGTGGATAATGATGCGTCGAGAAAAACGAGATCGTAGGCATTTTAAAAGAATGAGGTTTCCTCCCTTTGATGATGAAGAACCTCCCTTAGATTATGCTGATAACGTGCTTGATGTAGAACCACTTGAAGCCATTCAAATTGATCTCGATTTGGAAGAAGATTCGCCTGTTATGAAGTGGTTTTATGATCATAAACCTCTTGTAGGCACCAAGTAAGTATCATTTCAACTTGAAGCTTTTAATTTCTGTGTATTGAAACTTTTGTTTTAATTTGTGAAGACATGTCAATGGACCAACTTATCGAAAATGGAATTTGCAACTTCCAATGATGGCAACTTTATATCGCTTAGCTAATCAACTTTTGACTGATTTAGTCGATTCGAACTTCTTCTATTTGTTTGATACGAAGAGTTTTTTCACTGCTAAAGCTTTAAATATGGCTATTCCTGGAGGACCTAAGTTTGAACCACTTATTAAAGATAATAATTCTGGGTAAGATTAGTCTTTAGGGGAGTTTTTCAGAAGTATGATGAATTTTGTGTTTGCAGGGATGAAGATTGGAACGAGTTTAACGATATCAATAAAATTATTATTAGACAACCGATAAGAACCGAGTATAGAATCGCTTTTCCATATCTGTATAATAATTTACCACACTTTGTGCAACTTTCTTGGTGAGTATTCGACTAAAAATGTTTATTAAGGTCACATTAAGTTTTGATTTGTTGTGGTAGTATTTCAACAAATTACTAGAAATGTGATAAATTAATTTTGTAATTGATATTATATTCATGTTGAATTTTTCATGAAATTGCTGATAGATTGCAAACAATTTTCAACATTTTTAAAATAAATATTTGATGTTATATTATTGCAATGTTTTGAAATTTGCTGCAGTTTTATAAAGTTTATGAAATAATGTGTATGTGTTTAGGTATCACACACCAAACGTTGTTTACATCAAAACAGAAGATCCTGATTTACCTGCATTTTATTTTGATCCTTTAATAAACCCGATTTCACATCGACATGCAGTCAAAAGTTTGGAGCCTTTACCAGAAGATGATGAAGAATATATTCTACCTGAAACCTTACAACCCTTTTTACAAGAAACTCCACTGTATACAGACAACACTGCTAATGGTATTGCTTTACTGTGGGCTCCCAGACCATTCAATATGCGTTCAGGTTTGTAACTTCTATTAGTGCAAAGTTCCACAAATAATAAAATTTTAATATAGGGCGATGCAGGCGAGCTATTGATGTTCCATTGGTTAAGAGTTGGTATCAAGAACATTGTCCTCCTGGACAACCCGTTAAAGTCCGTGTAAGCTACCAAAAATTGTTAAAGTATTTTGTCTTAAACGCCTTAAAACATCGACCACCAAAACCACAAAAAAAGCGTTACTTATTCAGATCTTTTAAATCTACTAAATTCTTTCAAACAACTACTCTTGACTGGGTCGAAGCCGGTTTACAAGTTTGTCGACAAGGCTACAACATGTTGAATTTGTTAATTCACAGAAAAAATCTTAATTACTTACATTTGGATTATAACTTTAACTTGAAACCTGTCAAAACATTAACAACAAAGGAACGTAAAAAGTCAAGATTTGGAAATGGTGAGTTGTTTCAAGTTGAATAGAAGTGAAAATAACAATTTATTTTTCCAGCTTTCCATTTATGTAGAGAAATTTTGCGTCTCACTAAGTTGATCATTGATTCCCACGTACAGTACCGTTTAAACAACGTGGATGCTTTTCAATTGTCCGATGGATTACAATACATTTTTGCTCATGTAGGACAACTTACCGGAATGTATCGTTACAAATATAAACTTATGAGACAAATACGAATGTGTAAAGATCTCAAACATTTAGTTTACTATAGGTTTAATACGGTTAGTATTCGTTTTATAACAACAAATTATAAAATGCTAATTTTAAATTTTACAGGGTCCTGTAGGAAAAGGTCCAGGTTGTGGATTTTGGGCTCCAGGTTGGAGAGTTTGGCTTTTCTTTATGCGTGGTATTACACCTTTATTGGAACGTTGGTTAGGGAATTTATTGTCTAGGCAATTTGAAGGCCGTCACTCTAAAGGAGTGGCAAAGACAGTAACCAAACAAAGAGTAGAGTCGCACTTTGATCTCGAATTGAGAGCATCTGTAATGCACGACATCATCGATATGATGCCTGATGGCATTAAACAAAATAAAGCCAGAACTATTCTACAACATCTTTCAGAAGCGTGGAGGTGCTGGAAAGCAAATATTCCCTGGAAGGTAAATTTGAAATTTTTAAATGAATGGTTTAATTTTAATTACACATGATGAGTCGCGCAGGGGTATGGAACTCAGTTAATATGTAGACTGACAATCTTTGTGAGGTTTTGTGTAGGCAGAACTTAGTGAAGATTGAGAAAATTAGCGTTTACTGATATAAATAATTTTTATACTAATTAAGACGCATATTTAACCATTGTTTTACAAGTTGATATATTTTAGGTTCCCGGTTTACCCATTCCAATTGAAAATATGATTTTGCGATATGTAAAAATGAAGGCAGATTGGTGGACTAACACTGCTCATTATAATAGAGAGAGAATAAGGAGAGGAGCAACTGTTGATAAAACAGTTTGTAAGAAAAATTTAGGGCGTTTGACTAGACTGTTTTTGAAAGCAGAGCAAGAACGTCAACATAATTATTTAAAGGTTTGCTTAATCAAATCTTCCAATGTAACCAAAAACTTACACCAAATTTGTAATTTTAGGACGGTCCCTACATTTCGCCAGAAGAAGCTGTGGCTATTTATACTACAACAGTACATTGGTTAGAATCGAGACGTTTTGCACCAATTCCATTTCCACCTTTATCATATAAACATGACACTAAGCTTCTTATTCTTGCATTAGAGAGGCTTAAAGAAGCCTACAGCGTGAAGTCTCGTCTCAATCAAAGTCAGAGAGAAGAATTGGGGTTAATTGAACAAGCTTATGATAATCCTCACGAAGCTTTATCAAGAATCAAGCGGCATCTATTAACTCAGAGGGCTTTCAAAGAGGTTTGTTTTTTACAATGTACAAAAACTATTTATAAATTTCTTTCTTCATAGGTTGGAATTGAATTTATGGACTTGTACAGTCATCTAATTCCAGTATATGATGTTGAACCTTTAGAAAAAATTACAGACGCTTACTTAGATCAATACTTATGGTATGAAGCAGATAAAAGACGTCTATTTCCACCATGGATTAAACCATCAGATGCCGAACCTCCACCACTTTTAGTTTATAAATGGTGCCAAGGAATAAATAATCTTCAAGATGTATGGGACGTCGCCGAAGGCGAATGTAACGTTCTGTTAGAATCTAAATTTGAAAAATTATACGAAAAAATTGATTTGACTCTCCTCAATCGATTATTACGTTTAATCGTCGATCACAACATAGCAGATTATATGACTGCAAAAAATAACGTCGTTATAAATTACAAAGATATGAATCACACAAACAGTTATGGCATAATTCGTGGACTTCAGTTTGCTTCTTTTGTAACCCAGTATTACGGCTTAGTATTAGATTTACTGGTGTTAGGTTTGCAAAGAGCTAGTGAAATGGCCGGTCCTCCTCAAATGCCCAATGACTTCTTAACATTCCAAGATATTGCCACGGAATCGGCACATCCAATTCGTTTATACTGTAGATATGTGGATCGAATTCATATTTTCTTCAGATTTAGTTCTGAAGAAGCTAGGGAATTAATACAACGTTACTTAACTGAACATCCTGATCCAAATAATGAAAATATAGTTGGGTATAACAATAAAAAGTGTTGGCCACGTGATGCAAGAATGCGGTTGATGAAGCACGACGTAAATTTGTAAGTATAATTAATTTGAATCATGGTGGTAATATACATGGTGTGCTACGCTGGTGACAAATTTTGGTAAAATTTGCTCATGACGTCACCTTGGTCACAATTTAGCTGGGTTACCCGTTTACTTTAGTGGTGTATTTTTACAATTCTTATAAAAACATTTTTTTAGTTTATAAATAACGCATAGAGCTCATTGTTTTATTATTTGATAAAGTAATTATTCAAGAATAGAAAATTGTTTTTATATTAAAAAAAAATTTTCAATTGTGGCAGAAATAATTCTTTTTGTACAAGAAAATCTATACAAAAGCGAATCTTTAAAAAACTTTTTTTCCGAGTTATTCAATAATGCTTAGAGCTGATCTTTTTTTTATTTGATAGAGTAATTATTCAGAAATTGAATATTCTTTTTATATTAATAAAAATCTTCAATTGTGGCAGAAATAATCCTTTTTGTATAAGGAAATTATACAAAATTTGCGAATTTCATGTGCTAATCTTTCAAAAACATTTCTTTTCTCAGTTATTAAATAACGAATTGAACTGATCTTTTTTTTTATTTGATGAGTAATTATTCAGAAATTGAAAATTGTTTTTATATTGAAAAAAATCTTCAATTGTGGCTGAAATAATTTTTTTTGTACCAGAACATCTATACAAAAGCAAATTTCATGCGCTAAATCTTTAAAAAATCTTTTTTTTCCTGAGTTATTCAATAATGCATAGAGCTGATCTTTTTTTATTTGATAGAGTAATTATGCCGAAATTGAATATTGTTTTTATATTGAAAAAAAATCTTCAATTGTGGCTGAAATAATTTTTTTTGTACAAGGAAATCTATACAAAATTTGTGAAGTTCCCACTTCCAACAACTTTAACTTTTCTTTTCACGATATGGATTTTGTTTTTTGTGCACAGTTAGATAAATTGGCGCCTTTACGACATCATCCCTCACAACATGTAGTCGCGTTTCTAAAATAAAGTTTTTAGGCTCATTTATATGTAATTTAAATGCTTTCACTTGGTTAAATGAATAGTGAATACGGCACTTGAAAATGATGTGACCAAGCTGACGTCACAATGCCGAGAGAGATAGAGAACGACATGCGCCTCGGCACACTATGGATATTAACACTGATTTGAATTGATTTGAATAATATTTTTCTAATTTTTTTTGTAATGTAGGGGTCGAGCAGTATTTTGGGATATCAAAAATCGTTTACCTCGTTCTGTAACAACCATACAATGGGAAAACAGTTTTGTTAGTGTATATTCAAAAGATAATCCAAACTTATTGTTTAATATGTGTGGATTTGAATGTCGTATTTTACCAAAGGTAAATTATTTTAACTTGTTATTATAAATATGTACTAATATTTTAATTTTTAGTGTCGTACACAAAATGATGAGTTAACCCATCGAGATGGTATCTGGAATTTACAACATGAAGGTAGTAAACAAAGAACAGCTCAGTGCTTCTTAAGAGTTGATGATGAATCGATGAGTCGTTTTCACAATCGCGTACGTCAAATTCTTATGGCTTCAGGTTCAACTACTTTCACAAAGGTAAAAAATTGCTCAATTTATTTTATGTCGATTTAATTCAGTTTTGTTTATTAGATTGTAAACAAATGGAACACAGCATTAATTGGTTTAATGACATACTTTCGAGAAGCAGTAACAAATACGCAAGAATTGTTGGACTTGTTGGTAAAATGTGAAAATAAAATTCAAACAAGAATAAAAATCGGTCTCAATTCCAAAATGCCTAGTCGATTTCCACCGGTTGTGTTTTATACACCTAAAGAACTGGGTGGTTTGGGAATGTTATCCATGGGACACGTTTTAATCCCTCAGTCTGATTTGCGTTGGTCCAAGCAAACTGACGTCGGCATTACTCATTTCCGATCTGGTATGAGTCACGACGAAGATCAGTTAATTCCAAATTTGTATAGATATATTCAACCTTGGGATGCTGAGTTTTTGGACTCGCAGAGAGTTTGGGCCGAATATGCTTTGAAACGACAAGAAGCTAATGCACAAAATAGGTAAAAATGAGAGGTTTGAAACGATTTATTTGTTACACTTTGTCTTCTTTTTTGCAGGAGACTTACTTTGGAGGATTTGGAAGACTCTTGGGATAGGGGTATACCACGTATTAATACCTTGTTCCAAAAAGATCGACATACACTTGCTTATGATAAAGGGTGGCGTATAAGAACAGAATTTAAGCAATACCAGGTTCGTTGAATTGCTTAATTTAATTTTTATGTCGTTAATAATTGAAGCCATGTGAAATTCTTTTGCTTTTTTAACTTTTACCAATCCAAGAAACAGTTGTTATAATCGAGAACAATAATAATAATAATAAATTTTTTTTTGCATTTCTCCACGTTTTGAGTCCCCCTGATTGCAAAAATGCAAAAAAAGGTTTATAGGTTTATACCTAAAAATTGTGCTTACACACAGAGAAGTCCCAGGTTCGATCCTTGACGGAAGTAATTTTAAAATAAATTTTTTAATATGTAGGTACTTAATTTACATTAACATAAAAATAAATTTAATACAAAATTACAAGATTTGACGGACGGAAAAAGTTCCTCATATGGCCACATCCGTTGTTTTACTTAACACTGATTAGTATTTTGTGTATTTAGGTACTCAAACAAAATCCATTCTGGTGGACACATCAAAGACATGATGGCAAATTATGGAACTTAAATAATTATCGAACTGATATGATTCAAGCTCTAGGAGGTGTTGAAGGTATTTTAGAACACACTCTTTTCAAAGGCACGTATTTCCCCACATGGGAAGGTTTGTTCTGGTAAGTTTCCAAACTTTTTCTACATATCGAATTTAATAAAAATTATTTTACAGGGAGAAAGCGTCAGGTTTTGAAGAATCTATGAAATACAAGAAATTGACAAATGCGCAACGTTCTGGTTTAAATCAAATTCCAAATCGTCGTTTTACACTATGGTGGTCACCAACAATTAATAGGGCCAATGTGTACGTAGGTTTCCAGGTCCAGTTGGATCTTACAGGAATATTCATGCACGGAAAAATACCGACGTTAAAAATTTCTCTAATTCAAATCTTCAGAGCTCATTTGTGGCAAAAGGTTCATGAATCTATTGTTATGGATTTGTGCCAGGTTTGTTTATAATTTAATATGGAAAATAGACACTTACTATTTCATTTTAGGTATTTGATCAAGAATTGGATGCTTTGGAAATTGAAACAGTTCAAAAAGAAACCATTCATCCACGTAAATCTTACAAAATGAATTCATCTTGTGCCGATATACTGCTGTTTTCAGCTTACAAATGGAACGTATCGCGTCCTTCATTATTAGCTGACACCAAGTAAAGTATTTATTTTTGTAAAGGAGAACAGAAATAAAATTTTTAATAATTTTAGAGATACCATGGACAACACAACTACTCAAAAGTATTGGATAGATGTGCAGTTAAGATGGGGTGATTATGATTCGCACGACATCGAACGTTATGCAAGAGCTAAGTTTTTGGACTATACAACTGATAACATGTCTATTTATCCATCACCTACAGGCGTATTGATCGCCATCGATTTAGCTTACAATTTACATAGGTAAACGCATATTGCTTTTATCTAAAAAGGGTATTAATTATTGTTATTTTAGCGCTTATGGAAATTGGTTCCCAGGTTGTAAACCTTTAATACAACAAGCAATGGCTAAAATAATGAAAGCAAATCCTGCTTTGTATGTATTGCGTGAACGTATACGTAAAGCGTTACAACTCTACTCTAGTGAACCTACTGAACCTTACCTCTCCAGTCAAAATTACGGCGAACTCTTCTCTAATCAAATTATTTGGTTTGTTGACGACACTAACGTCTACAGAGTCACAATTCACAAAACGTTTGAAGGAAATTTGACAACCAAACCTATTAACGGCGCTATATTTATATTTAATCCACGTACTGGTCAACTGTTTTTGAAAATTATCCACACGTCTGTTTGGGCAGGTCAAAAACGTTTAGGACAGTTAGCAAAATGGAAAACTGCCGAAGAAGTTGCAGCTTTAATTCGTTCATTGCCCGTTGAAGAACAACCTAAGCAAATTATTGTAACACGTAAAGGAATGTTGGATCCTCTTGAAGTACATCTTCTAGATTTCCCCAATATTGTAATTAAAGGCTCAGAATTACAGTTGCCATTCCAGGCCTGTTTAAAAGTTGAAAAATTTGGAGATCTTATTTTAAAAGCCACAGAACCTCAAATGGTTCTATTTAATTTGTATGATGATTGGTTGAAAACAATTTCATCGTATACAGTAAGTAATTTACTAATTATCGAGGGGTTATCCACTCTCTGCAGTCAATGTACAAAAATTGAGCTGTCAACGGTAATTATCTGCAGTCACTGGCACCTATAGCATATGCAGTCAACTGCAGTCAGTGTACAAATTCAGAACAGTGGTTGACCCCTCGCTAATTATATTATTTTCAAAAGATATAATTTGTATGAATTATTTACTAATATTTAGTACGGATGACTTATTGTAGTTTTAAAGTTCTTCAATTTTTTTTCTAGGCATTTTCTCGTCTAATTTTAATTCTTAGAGCTCTACACGTCAATACGGAACGAACTAAAGTTATTTTGAAGCCTGATAAAACAACCATTACAGAACCACATCATATTTGGCCAACTCTTTCCGACGACGAATGGATCAAGGTGGAAGTACAATTAAAGGACTTGATTTTAGCAGATTATGGAAAGAAAAACAAGTAAGATATTTGTTACTGGTGTAAATTTTTAAATTTTATTTTAATTTTAATTTTTCAAGCGTCAACGTTGCGTCTCTTACACAGTCCGAAATTCGTGACATCATTTTGGGTATGGAAATTAGTGCACCTTCTGCACAAAGACAACAGATTGCTGAAATAGAAAAGCAGACCAAGGAACAATCCCAACTCACAGCGACCACCACCCGTACCGTTAACAAGCATGGAGATGAAATTATAACCAGCACTACCAGCAATTACGAAACTCAAACTTTCAGCTCTAAAACAGAATGGCGTGTTCGCGCAATTTCCGCTACTAATTTACATTTACGTACCAATCACATCTATGTTAGTTCAGATGACATCAAAGAAACTGGCTACACTTACATTTTACCTAAAAATGTGCTTAAGAAGTTTGTTACCATTTCAGATTTGCGAGCACAGGTAAATTTTCATAAAATCACAAATTAAGAAGTTGTAATTAATATTCTTTTTAGATCACTGCATTTTTGTACGGTGTTAGCCCACCTGATAATCCTCAAGTGAAGGAATTGAGGTGTCTGGTTTTGGTGCCACAATGGGGCACTCATCAAACAGTCCACATACCTCACACGCCTCCTAATCATCCTTTCTTAAAAGAAATGGAACCTTTAGGTTGGATACACACCCAACCCAACGAGTTACCTCAATTATCCCCACAAGATATTTCAACCCATGCACGTATCATGACTGACAATACTTCATGGGATGGAGAGAAAACTATTATAATTACTTGTTCCTTTACACCAGGTTCTTGTTCATTAACAGCGTATAAATTAACTCCATCCGGTTATGAATGGGGACGCCAAAATACAGATAAGGGTAACAATCCTAAAGGATATTTACCGAGCCATTACGAGAAGGTACAAATGCTGCTATCTGATCGCTTCTTAGGCTTCTTTATGGTTCCTACACAAGGTAGTTGGAATTACAACTTTATGGGTAAGTCCTAAATGGTAATTAATTTACAAGCGTCGCTAATAATTACAATTACAGGTGTGCGGCATGATCCTAGTATGAAATATGAACTACAAGTTGCAAATCCTAAAGAATTTTATCATGAAGTACACAGACCAGCTCATTTCCTTAACTTTTCTTCATTAGAAGATGGAGATGGATCTGGTGCAGATAGAGAGGATTCTTGTGCTTAATTTTTTTATGGTTTAGTAGCATAGTTTTTAATTTTTGAATCATAATTTTTAAGTGTACCTGTACATATCTAGTTATTATTGTTCTTGAATAATACTTGAAAAAGCATTTAGACTACCATTTAAATATTTAATTACCGAGTTATGGGTTTATGAAACCTCTTTGGTTTATGATTGCAAACGTGCAATTAAAATTTTCTAATTGCAATAGTTATAACAAAGGAAGTAAATACTTTGCAGTTTTGATAATAAGGTAATTTTCAAGTTAATGAGAAACATGCTTCGAATATTAATACTATTCAGAATAAAAGGCGCAGGTGTATTATTTATAAAACAGGTAAGTTCTAAAGTTACAAGGTTGGTGACACAGTAACATTCTGTGACTACAAAATGTTATCACTATCTGATCGTATCTATCCATAAAGGCCAATTTTAATTACATATTATAAAAAAGCAAGTACTTACAACGCGCAAAAATAAAATATTTGTTTGTAAAAACAAAATTTTTCAAAAACCACTTTTGTAGTTATATGATCAATAATTTACAAGTAAAAAAACACAAAATTAATTATCATTAGTCATGAAGTAGTTGAAGGCAGGGCTGAACTGGGAATCAAATTTTCTTCACCCTTAAAACCTTTTGGGTACTATGAAAAATAGTATACGTACTAAACATTTTGTAGAAATACTACAAAATAGTATTTAAACAATCGTTATTGTTACACTACAACGAAATTGTTTATTAAACTATTATTTTTTGTTCAGCTACTACTAAGATTGATTAAGAACCATTTTAATAGTAATAGTACCACAAAATAGTGCTAAAACAACTTTAAGTGTTACAGAACTATATTTAAATAGTTTTTTAACCTTTTGTTTATTTGTTAGCCACTAAAAATTGTTTCTAACCTTTTAAGTAGTAATACAACTATTTATTTAACTACTATTTAGTAAAATCAAACACTGCAATGTTAAAGCGTATTTCTACTATATCTCCTTGGTTAAAGTAACTATTTTCTCTGTTTTTAGTTAATTTTACCTATGAATTTCTTTGAGTGTAAGTATTTTAAAAATCCATTTTTGAAGTTTATGACTTTATTATCAAAAATTACAATTTTAATTCCTTTTATATTCAATTGTGTATAACAATATGTAACAAATTTTCAAAACGCAAAATTAATTAGCATCATTAGTCATTCTTTTCCTTTGTAAACAATTTAAATAATCTCAAACTTTTTCTAAACACTAATTTAATAATAATTACACCTAATATGAAAATGGCACCAAAAAAGGCACCAATATCAAGCATATAGTACTGAATGTAGTTCAGTTTTAAAGCGTGAATTTTTAAATGGTGAGCACCTTTATGCCTTAAAACATATTCGACCCAATAAACAGCTTTGTCCAATGGTTTCATGGGCTGATCTCGAAACCATTTGGAACGTTGTTGAGCATTTTCTTTATACCTAAAAATTAAAGAATTATTTTCTAGTTTTAACATTTTTACTTAATTGTGTTACTTTGGATTATTTATCATTTCAAAAATTGACCGAGTAAATGATTCTTCTGTAAGATCATTGAATGTTAATTTCATCGCGTAGCCTCTACTGATACCATGAATTAAATTATAATTAGTATCGCCAAAAGATGGAACTCCTAATATAGGAACACCACAGTATAACGCTTCAGAAACACTTAACAGTCCACTATGAGATACAAAAATCTTCATGTTGGGATGAGCTAAAAATCAAACAAGTAACAAACGTTGTAAAAGTCGTCCATTTTTACCCAATACGTCAAGTTGTGGAAACCATTTAGCAACTTTTATATTTTTCGGTAAGCCAGCAATTTCCTCACCCTCATACTTCCAAAGGACTCGCAAAGGTATTTTTGAAAACGTGTTTATCAAAATTTTCAAAGTTTCTGGATTTAAATCAGAACTTTTTACAATTGAACCAAAACTACAATAAATGACTCCATTCGTTGCGTCATCCATAAATGTTTTTAATTCTCCTCTTAGAGGTTTTGGTTCTTCTATGTGAAAACCTCCGATTTGTATCATATTTGGAACGTACGGCCGTGGAGTTTCAGTTGTAAAATGAATATTTACAAGTACTAAAGAAACGTTTTTTATTAACGTTTTCATATCTGGTGCGTTTGGAAAATATTTATGTAAAAAACTGTTTTGACTTGTTTCTGTATAAATTTCTGCAAACTCGAAAAAGAACGTTAGAATAAAATTCGACAGTCGTGTAGAAAAATCCATGTCGTCTGATGCTGCTGGAATTATGTTAGGCACGTAGGAAATTGGTGCAGGATTGTACGTTATTTTGTTTATTAAACTGGATGCACCGAACGAACTAAATACAATACTGGATGCTTTAAAATGATGGGCTATTCCCAAAAATGCGTCGTTGAAAACCCAATCTACTATTACTAAATCGAAGGTTTTGTTTGAATTTAATACGTTTTGAACTTTTGAGTGGTTTAAAAATAACGTGTTCAGTGAATGAAAGTTGTCTTGAACGTATTTGTATAACTCAACTAAGGTGCCATTTACTCCTGTTCTAATTTTTTTAATTATTGCATCTACAAATTTTTGAATTATGTACTGAATACATTTTGTTATCTTACTGTGCATGTGCACTATCTATTATAGATTATATGTAAACTGATTATTTTCAAGTTCTAGGAAATACCTGAAAATAATCAGCTTACAAATGTTTGAAAGGATCAAAACAAAAAATCAAATAAATTATAGTCTGTTCAGAAATTGGAGACTACTAGCGGAACACGAAAAAAAATACGGACTTCGTATCTTCAATATTAACGGATATAGCAATAGTGGCCCACTTCTCGCGAACACCCTGTATACTAACAAGTAAATATGCACTTTAAAGTCAGCTATTTACTTGGCATATTTTTAAAACTCGATGGTTTTCCCCTACTCTACATAAGAAACAATGAGGATAGTTTCTGTTCCGAAAACGTTCCTTTGAGCGTCTTCAACAACACGAGTTGATTCTTAGTTCTTATACGCAGGTGCTCTGCGTATAAGAACTACGAATCCTTATAGAATGGCATTGGCAACCAGGTTTTAAGCATGGCCGAAACCTTAGTGCAACATGTAAAGGAATTGCCAAATGTAAGCGACCTTGTATGCGCAGAAGAGCAAGTGAAAGCTGTAGAAAAAAATGCCCAAACGTTGTTTTCACATTGGTTTTCACGTATAATATACGCTCATAACCAAAGTTACATAAAGTTACATATTATGTAACTTTGGTTATGAGCTAGTACACAATTTTGCTTTCTGTGCAGGTCGCTTTGATATGGCAAGCACTCTACCTATATGACCTTTATTATTATATATTTCTTTAGAAAGGTACCGCGGTACAGGTTTAATAAATATCAGAAATATGTCTTGCTGAAATGCATCAACCATACTATGTAGTGCTAGTGACTCAATAAATTGTAGTGTTCGCCTGTTCTTACCTTTAGAGGGTTGTAAACCTGGAACTTCGATAATTTCATAATTTGGCAGTTTGGTGTCTACTGGGTATGGTGTTATAAACGTTACTTGGTGCTGTCGTTGTGCCAGTGTTTTTAAAAGAGTATGCCCTAAGTAAAAGTGACTTTTGCTAGGATTAGAAAATACCCCCAAAATTTTATAATTTGTAACTCCATTAATTAGACAATACACAAGAAGTAACAATCTGAAGAGCATAGTTGTAACTAACTGGAAGCCTTAACGTTAACATGCCAATTTATAATTTAAGTATAGGTATAATATTTTATTCTTATCGCATTATCGAGTATTCCAAGGGTAAAATACCGGCTTTTAATTGACTTTATAATAAGTATTATCACTTTGAAATAGAAATTAAAAATTGTTCGTATTAAATTGCATTATAATCCAAATTATCCATATATTTAAAACGCGAAGCCTTTTCTTTTCCGCTAATTTTAGCGTACTTCTACTGGACCGATTTTGATGATTTTTTTTTTAAATTGAAGCTCTTGACCCACAGATATGTCACCACTAATTTTTTTCTCAAAATTATTAATTTCATACATTGTTTTATATTTTATAATATACATAATAAAATAATCAATTTTATAATTTAAAATAATCCAATTTTAAAAATTATAAATGAGAATAAATGTAGATAGTATTTGGTTTTATACGATAAGGCACACATTATACATTTGGTAGTGGTGATAAAATTTTCAATACTTTTATTCGACCAGTACGTTTCTAATACGCGATATGATCAGGTTGGTGCGTGCATTTTTAATTACGTTTCGTGAATTTTGGATTTTTGAGACGGTTTTTTATGTTGCCCTCTTTCGCTTAGTTATCTTTAAGGTTAGTTTTCTTAATTTTTTTTATCAAATAGTCATAGCTCCTTCATATCTTCAAAAACTTCGTCGATTTCGACGGGGGTGACTGCTATTTTTTTTTAAATTGAAGCTGTCGACCCCCAGATATGTCAGCACTAATTATTTTCTTCAAATTACCAATTTCATAAATTTTTTTAAAATAATAAATTAACAAACAATCATCGGTGTAGGTAGTAAGTGCATTATAATAATTTTTGAAAATTTCATTTTTCTAACACATTCATCTCTACAATTACTTAGTCGAATTTCGACGGGGGTGACCCACTAGTAGTCCTTTATAATAGTTGATACATATTTACTTTTAAATATAACAAATTAAAGGAAGTTAGGAGAAATACTCGAAGACAGGGTTGGACTGGGAATCAAATTAGTACAGATTTTCAATAGATAAAAGGTTTTTATGACTTTCGTGGTGATTACCTTTAATATCGACATAAAGAACGGTTTACAATCTTTAAGAGCCCAACAGTTTATACCTCCTATTTTAGAACTGCCCAAGACTTGAAACACAGGGTTGTTTTATTTTAGAAACATTTGTCTACTGTCAATCACTTTGTATCATTGAATAAATAGCCGTTACTCTACCAGGAAAGAGCATGTCAGGTAATTAGGTTTGTTTGTGCAACAGTTGCCAACCGTTTGAAATCGTCAGACACATGCGCAAATTCAATTTCGCATTCGTTAGCGGTCAATTTCGAATGCGAAATTGAATGTGCGCATGCGTCTGACGATTTCAAATGGTTGGCAACTGTTGCACCAACAAACCTATTGTATGTGAATGCAAAAGTTGTCTAAATATAGGGATTTCCGGTCAATTTCTCCAATAGAAATGGTTGCTTATACTCCCACTTATAAGGAAATACCATGACAACCAATGATAATGTAAAGTCGACGCAATAAATGAGTCATCCGATGCTTTCCAAAATGTTATTTCCGTCGCATTTTCTCGTATAGGCAACGGTTGTCAAGTCTCCTTCCTAAGCTTTGTATGCACTTTTTGTTGTCAGTTTTTATTTGAAAAGTAGGGCTATTCTAAAGTACTTAAAGAGTCAAAGTAATAAAAACCGTTTGTTTATTCTTAGACTTTACCAGGAAAGGGGCTAGGCTAGGGGAGAGGGGTTTAGTAAATTTAAAAAATCACAAATAAATTTATTTAGTACGTTAAATCAAAGACCATATAGTAAGAGACTACCGAAACCTATATTTTCGAAGGGTTAACTTGTTTTATCCCTTTCCTCGTTGCTCCCGCCTCGACAAGCTATCTTATTCACTCGAAAAATGCTTGCAGTGAATAACGACATCTTCTTTGGCGGGGATGTTTGGTCACATTCAGCCTATAAGCTATGCCAGTCTAAAGGTAGGTTCATAGCTCTCCGTTGATACGTTTCCGTTGGCACTTTGACCAACCAGAGCAGAGCATTTTTCAAATTCTTCCGTCGCGCGAAAGCGACGGAAAAGTTGGTTCATGTTGAACTTTATCCGTCAAGTTTATCCGTTGACAGTTTTCAATTGTCAAAAATTGAGATTATACGCGTTTATTATCATAGTTTAAGCTAGGTTCATAGCTCTCCGTTGATACGTTGGCCAATCATAGCAGAGTATTTTTCAAATTCATCTGTCAAACTTGTAAAATACTCTCCTCTTATTGGCCAACGTACCAACGGAAACGTATCAACGGAGAGCTATGAACCTAGCTTTAATCCGTCGTCTGCGTTGATCTGCCGTAGCTTGACACTACAAAGTCATATCAATCGCTCAAAATCGTGCGATGAAATATGCTGTCAAAATAAGTTAGATGGCTCCACTTCAGGGAATATAGGAATTTATTTTATCGGTAGTCAATTAGACAGAATAGGCGTTTTCGAAAATTGCACCGGTACCTACCACTTGCACCAACGTCGTTCGAAAATTCAATCGGTTAATATATATCGCGTTCGGAAATTCTACCGAATCTACCCGGTGCATTAACCAGGTTGATCGTTTGTGGATCGGTGACGGCTATCGGCGAGGTCCATAAAACATTATTATATTACCAATAGGCATTTACGAAAATTGTACCAGCAGGTATCTACTATTTACTATGCGGTAGTCAGCTGAGGCTACGGTAGATGTATCTGGTTAGATAATTTTCGTAACGTGTTGGGATACACAACAGTTTTTAGGTTATGTTTCTTTGAGTTTACCTGAGTTGAGCCCATTTACCGTGAGTGAACGTCGGTTTACAAATCATCAACCAGGTAGATGCACCGATGTATCCGGTAAAATATTCAAACGCTACGCAAAAGTACCGATCGCATTTTCGAACGCTACTGGTAGAAGCGGTATCTACCGGTACAATTTTCGTAAATGCCTATTGTTTTATCGACCTCGGGCTATCGGTAGATATTTTCTAACCTCACTTATAAGGTCATACATAGAGAAGGGACTTTGAAGTATAAAAAATCTCAAAAATAGCATGAAAAACTCCAATTATATGCTTTAAATATGCATCAAAATTACATAATAAGCTTTAAAAATGCAATTTTTTTGAACTAATGAATAATATTTTTAGTAACAAAAATTTTGATTCCAACAAAAAGATCTAAAAAATAATTGATTATTTTTAAAAATGCAAAAACTAATGTTTTTCTAAACTTTTCATGTGATTTTTCTTCTGACGCTTAAAAAATGGTTATAAACTGTGCTCTACTTCTATACGCAGGTATTGATAAAACCAATTTTTTTTTCTAGTTATGTACCTAAATCTAATATTTTTGAAAAGCAAAAAAAAGGAAAATTATTAGTTAAAATAAAAAAAAATCAATTTCTTTTTAAATATCGTGAAAATATGACCTAAAATAGCACAAAAATAATTCTAAGCATAAAAATTGAAAAATAAGCATAGTATAAGCATAAAAAAATTATGCCATGTGAGAGCGTTTGAGGTAAATCGCAAAGATTTCAAGTCAAATTTGCTCTGCTATTAATTTTCACCTCTAGCAAATTTGCTAGGAATCCGTTCTCTAGCTCATACAATACACGTTATTTGCAATTTTGGATTATTTGGGGTTATGTTTCCTCTTTTCTCTACTAACACGATCAACACCCGAGGTCGATAAAACATTATATTATACTATAATGTTTTATCGACCTCGATCAACACCAAACAAAAGCCAATGGGGAATTAGACTGTTTTTTTTTTATTTTATTTTATGAAAATATAGATAAAAAGAATACTTTTGGCTATTTTAATTTTTCTCGATCTTCAATATTAAGCCCAAAAATAGTGCTTAAAAGTGGTTGTATGGAAAATCGTCGTTTTTATTCATGTTGCAACTGCGCCTACAAAGCGAGTGAGATATAATATAATCGAAACTAGTTAGACAGAGATAGACAATGTGGTCGTTTTTTTCAAAAATGTAATTAAAAGAGATGTGTAAAATCGAATTTTGTTATTTTCTTATTCAAGTTGTCAGAAAACTGACGAAAGTCATAACATAGGTTATGATTTTTCTGACAGTTTTCAGAAAAAATGCAGATTTCCACTGTTTTTTCGAATTTGATTATAAAGAGACATGTAAAACCGTATTTTTTATTAAAAGTGTCAGAAAAATCATAACCTATGTTATGACTTTCGTCAGTTTTCTGACAACTTGAATAAGAAAATAACAAAATTCGATTTTACACATCTCTTTTAATTACATTTTTGAATAAAACTACCATATTGCCTATCTCTGTCTCACTACTTTCGATTGTATTATATCTCACTCGCTTTGTAGGCGCAGTTGCAACATGAATAAAAACGACGATTTTCCATACAAGCACTTTTAAAAATTATTTTTGAGCTTAATTTAGGAGTTATAGAAAAATTAAAAAAACAGAATTAATCGCTTTTACTTGCTCTATACATTGGTATTGTCAAAAATTACAAATTCAGATACAGTCTAATTCCCCATTTCAAGCGAATAACTAGTAAATACCACGGTTATAATCCTAGTTATCGCATAGTTATCGACGACACGCCCCTTTCTCATAACCAGTGGTAGTTCGCTTAAACGAAGTTTATTATAGGCGGAGTGCGGACGATGGGAATTAGCGACTCGTAGTGGTCAAATTTGTAAGTTACGTGGTTAGACAGTTCAAATAATTTTTTTTTAAATATTGATAAACACAAGGAAATGTTTGATTGTTTAAAATAATTCATATGGAAGAAATTGAGGAATAATCATATCTGTACATTTTACATAATTTTACATTTCTTTATGCTTTGACAAAGTCATATGATTGAAAAAATAAGTTATTTTGTTATTTAATTTTTGGACGTTTTTAGACTCCTCGAGTCCAAAATAGCAACGAAAACCCTAAAACAACTCTTTCTGATTAGTATAGCATATATTTCGTTAGAAAAAAATAGTTTGTAACTCCATATCTTGAGATTTGCTTTTAAGAGTATTTTCGCGCCATTAGTAGTAGTATAGGGTTTTAAGGACTTTGCAATTGCGCCAAGTGATTTTACTTGAAATTTTGTGGTTTTCTATGCTTTATATTTACTAATGTGCTTTTTTAATATGTTAATATTATTTATAACATTATTTTAAATCAAAAGAAAATTCTATAAAATAAAACGTCAAACATAACCTAAAAATTTTAATTGTCAAATTATGAAAATAAATTTTTATTTTAAAAATAACATATTTTGTTGCACACTGTGGCTCTATAAGGCAAGACCAGGCTCAGTGTTCTTTTTTATGAAGTTTTGAGGGAAAACTGTACAAAGAAATGCTTTTATTCGCATTTTTGGCAGACTTGAGGCAATTCACAATTGACCAATTAATATAACTATCACCGCACATTTCTGTAAATTTGCTCTTCGTTTGAGTTCCCTAATCCATGAATGACGGATTTAATGTCATTTACTTATTACCTGCACAAAATTCGCACTCGTTTATAAAATTACAAATTTGCATGCATGTGTCAAGTGCTATTTCCAACCACGTTACTTACAGAAGTTACCGGTAGTGGCGCTGATGCTAACTTGCACGGGGCCTCACGGTAAAATTTGAAAATACTTCAATTTGACTTTTAGTGCAAAATTTTTAAGATTAGCAAAAATAATTGAGATTGTGGTGGTAATGGTAAATTTTCAAAAAATTATAAAATTTTAATTGTGTTAAATTTCAAAACTGAACTTTTTTTAAAATATTCAAATTTACCACCAAATATAAAGAATAACTATTGTATAAAACAGCTCTCGACGTGGGTTACTACTGGTTATAGAAATATCGATTTGATGACGTTTCAACGGCATATTGCGATATTCATGACGTCATACTCTATGACCATTTCTATAACCAAACCGCTTGAATGCGATTGGTAAATACCAATCGTAACCAATCATTACTAGTTATTCGCTTGAAATTGGCTAAAATTACGTTCGTAAATTACTTGACCCGATCCATCTACCGTAAAATCAGCTGACTACCAATGGTTAACCGGTAGATATCTACCGGTGCAATTTTCGAAAACGCCTAATACGTGCTATTTATTTTAAAACTTATACTTTATTGTGATTGGTGCAAATTTCATATTGACATTTGCGACACCAATCACAACACAGTTAAGTACATGTCACAATCTATGAGAGAGGGGGTACAGTCGCTGTTTTCTAAACGTACCTTTAATTTTGTCGTTGTCAAATAGACAGTGACAGTACTCTAGTTTAAAACATTTTACTACAGTTTCCATTGTTCCCTGATGCACTAGCGCCTCTAGTTGGAATTTATTGAATTGGTATGATTTTATAGTAGTGTGAAACTACGACAGATCAACGCAGACAACGGTATAATCATAACATAGTATGCCATTCCGGTGTACGAAAATCGAACTTGGCCGCGCATGACGTCAGGAGGTGGCAAGAAAACGGAACGTATGCATGTACGAACTAGTAGTCACGTTGATTGCAGTGATTGCAGCGATTAGCTCACGCGTCGTGTGCACACCACGGTGCCACCTCCTGACGTCACTAGACGTGCGCAATGGCATACTATGTATTCATTATACTGTGTTTATTATTATTATTATTAACGGACGACGGATAACGGATAGCTGTGAACCGTGTCACTTCAAAATATACGTCAACTTACCAACGGAAACGTATCAACGGAGAGCTATGAACCTAGCTTTACACTGTGTAAGTATTTGGTCAAAATTAACTAAACCATATTGGGCTCGCTAAGTGAATAAAAATAAGTATTTACTTATTAGCGTTTACTTATAAGGTATACCTTATATGCCGTTGAACAGTAAAGGTATAACTTTTACTTATAAGTCAATACTTATTTTTATTCACTTGGCCCATTGTCTGAAAGCTATAGAAATCTCAAAAGTAAGAAAGAAAATTTCAACACAATACCAGAAGCGGCTGGTAAGGAGATCGCATGGGCGCCCCCCCCCCTAGCAATATCGAAAGAAAAAAGAATTTTAAGCGATTATGTTAAATGACTTAAAAGTGTTACCTAACAACACAGTAAAAGATGGTACTTCGATGAAAAGGTTAACTTCTCGTCCAAATAACAACCGTAAAATGTAACTTTTTGACACAAGCGAATAAAAAAAATTCTATGAAACACGGGCGGAAAATGGAACATTTTCCTCCGTGTATCATACAATATTTTTAATTCGATGTAAGAAATTCTAATTAATAAATATTTTCAAAAACCATTTTTGAAATTTATAACTTATGTTATCAAAAATGACACTTTAAATTTCTTTTATATTTATTCAATTTTGTAACAAAGTTAAAAAAACGTAAAATTAAGTAAAATCCATTTATTAGTCATTCTTTTCCTTTGTAAACAATTTAAATAATCTAAAACTTTTTCCAAAGACTAATTTAATAATAATTACACCTAATATAAAAATGCCACCAAAAAAGGCACCAATATCAAGCATAAAGTACTGAATGTAATTCAGTTTTAAAGCCTGAATTTTTAAATGGTGAGCACCTTTATGCCTTAAAACATATTCGACCCAGTAAACAGCTTTGTCCAAAGGTTTCATGGGCTGATCTCGAAACCATTTGGAACGTTGTTGAGCATTTTCTTTATACCTAAAATTTAAAAATTATTGTTGTATATTTTGTGTTACATTTGTGTTACTTTGGATTATTTAGCATTTCAAAAATGGAGTGCGTAAAAGATTCTTCTGTAAGATCATCGAATGTTAATTTCATCGCGTAACCTCTACTGATACCATGAATTAAATTATAATCTTGATCGCCAAAAAATGGAACTCCTAATATAGGAACACCACAGTATAACGCTTCAGTAACACTTAACAGTCCACTATGAGATACAAAAATCTTCATGTTGGGATGAGCTAAAAATCAAACAAGTAACAAACGTTGTAAAAGTCTTCCATTTTTACCCAATACGTCAAGTTGTGGAAACCATTTAGCAACTTTTATATTTTTTGGTAAGCCAGCAATTTCTTCACCTTCGTACTTCCATAGGACTCGCAAAGGTATTTTTGAAAACGTGTTTATGAAAATTTTCAAAGTTTCTGTATTGAAATTAGAACTTTTTACAATTGAACCAAAACTACAATAAATGACTCCATTCGTTGCGTCATCCATAAATGTTTTTAATTCCCCTCTTAGAGGTTTTGGTTCTTCTATGTGAAAACCTCCGATTTGTATCATATTTGGAACGTACGGTCGTGGAGTTTCAGTTGTAAAATGACTATTTATAAGTACTAAAGATACGTTTTTTATTAAAGTTTTCATATCTGGTGCGTTTGGAAAATATTTACGTAAAAAACTGTTTTGTCTTGTTTCTGTATAAATTTCTGCAAACTCGAAAAAGAACGTTAGAATAAAATTCGACAGTCGTGTAGAAAAATCCATGTCGTCTGATGCTGCTGGAATTATGTTAGGCACGTAGGAAATTGGTGCAGGATTGTACGTTATTTTGTTTATTAGACGTGATGAACCGAAAGAATTAAATACAATACTGGATGCTTTAAAATGATGGGCTATTCCCAAAAATGCGTCGTTGAAAACCCAATCTACTATTACTAAATCGAAGGTTTTGTTTGAATTTAATACCATTTGAACTTTTGAGTGGTTTAAAAATAACTTGTTCAATGAATGAAAGTTGTTTCGGACATCTTTAAATAAGTCCCATACTCTGCCATTTGCTCCTGTTATAATTCTTTGGATCATTGCATCTACAAATTTTTGAATTACTTAATAGTGTAGTAAACGAGGGTTTTACTGCTAAGAACCCACGCCTTGAACGAATTTTGATGAAATTTTTTTTATTGATTTCTAAATACCCTAAAGATCAAAGTTTATATTGTTAAAAAGTGTGCATTTGCCTCATCATCTTTTTAAACCACTTCTTGTGAACTCAATTTTCAATATCATGAAAAAAGAATTTTTATTTCAAAATTTTGGGTGCAAATGCTTACGGGTTTGATAATAAGCAACAATTTTACGGAAAAAAAATTTCAAAAATGCATGATGAAATTCTTATTAACATTTAATAAACAAGAGCTAGTGAAGCACTTCTAGGCATCTCAGAAACTTCAAATTTGGCACCAATGTATATAATGTCCTCAAGATTAATAAAAAAAAGTCTTCAAGTTCTGAAAACCCTCTGGGAGTCGATTGAAGGGGGAGGGGGGACGCTCCCGTACTTTTTAGAGGAAATCGAACCTTTTTAGGGATCTCTAGAGTGTAATGTACAATGACACCGAATTTCAAGTTCTTAGGATGCTTAAAAGTGCTTGTGACTCAAAGTAACAAAATCGCAAGAATTGGTTAAAAAGACGATGAGGCAAATGCACACTTTTTCACAGTATAAACTTTGATTATTAGGGTATTTAGAATTTAATAAAAAAGATTTCATTAAAATTCGATCAAGGAGTTGGTTCTTCTCAGTGTTATTATTTTTCAGCAAATTCGTAAGATGACGTTACTTGGAGTTACAAGCACTTTTAAGCATCCTAGAAACTTGTAATTTGGTGTCGTTGTAGAACACACTCTAAAGATCTCTAGATAAGTCTAATTTTTTCTAATAAAAAACGGGGGTGTTGTCCCCCCCCTTTTAATCGGCCCCAAAGGGTTTTCAGAACTTGAATACTTTTTTTTATTAATCTTTAGGACATCATATACATTGGTGCCAAATTTGAAGTTTCTGAGATGCCGTAAATGTTAATAAGAATTTCATCATGCGTTTTTAAAAATTTTTTTTCCGTAATAGTCCTGGGGCCTGTAACAGAAAAAAGGGGGTGATCGTATTCAGGCCCATCTTTTGGGAATAAGCTATTTGAGTGCCAGCGAACA
The DNA here is from genome assembly GCA_963924605.1 of Malthinus seriepunctatus. NCBI lineage: Eukaryota > Metazoa > Arthropoda > Insecta > Coleoptera > Cantharidae > Malthinus > Malthinus seriepunctatus. The sequence goes on from OZ004602.1 coordinate 10,283,287, forward strand.
CGAAAATCTGGTTTGCTTCCACAGGCAGTGGCTTAAGGCCTCAGAGCTGTTAATAATAAATTTCTAATCGGTGAGGAAGGCGGGAAACCCACCTGAGAGGGATGGCAAAGTAAAATCTTACTTTTTATGTAAAAAGTAGTTACTTTGGCAGTGGACAACTCAAATACCGTTTATGAGTAACGAGTTAGTGTTTGCAGGTGTGTAGCAAAAAGACGTTAATTTCAGTCCAGCTGCCACGCTCTCAGAGACATTGTAGAGAGCAGCCAATTTTTTTGGTCGATTTTTTTTATAAGAACGATAAAATGTCAAAGTTGCATCCCGAATGCTGTCATATTTCTTACTTTTTTCCTTCTTTAAGAATTTCATTGAAGGATCCTGAGGGCTTAAGCCACTGCCTGTGGAAGCCAACCAGATTTTCGTGTCCGCTGGTACTCAAATAGCTTATTTCCAAAAGATGGACCTGAATACGATCACCCCCTTTTTTCTGTTACAGGCCCCAGGACTATAAGCTTGTTGCTTAGTTACTAATTATCAAACGCGTAAAGCTTAATTCTCAGCTATCCGAAACCGTCGTATACGACGATACGAAAGTTTTCCTATTGGTAGAATTTCGAAATATTTTGAAATGCCACGAATAGGAAAACTTTTGTATCGTCGTATACGACGGTTTCGGATAGCTGAGAATTAAGCTTAAGCATTTACACCCAAAATTTTGAAATAAAAATTCTTTCTTCATGATTTTGAAAATTCAGTTCACAAGAAGTGGTTTAAAAAGATGATGAGGCAAATGCACACTTTTTAACAATATAAACTTTGATCTTTAGGGTATTTAGAAATCAATAAAAAAAATTTCATCAAAATTCGTTCAAGGCGTGGGTACTTCGCAGTTTATGCTCTTTTCAGTCTAATATGACTCCATTATAATATATTTTATTATTGTGCATGTGCAGTATAGTGTGTCGATAGATTGGGGACTACTAGCGAAATAATGAGATCTTTCAAGAATTCGATAGTTTCCGCTACTCTTGTAGTTAACAATATTGTCTCGAAATAAAATCCACCATTCTTTAATCGCCCAGTAGAATATTTTATTTATTTTACTTTTTAAATATTTTACAATATGTAATTTTAAATAATTTGATTGTAAAAATCATTTATTAAAATAGGAAAGCACATTAATTTAATTTATGCGCACTTTTAGTCATTGTGATGATAAAATTTTCCAATTTTAATTGTCAGTATCTTATTAAACGCGTTGTGAGCAAGTTCCTGTCATTGTTTATATTCGAATTTTATGGCTTTCGGATTTTTGAGATAATGTTTCAAAGTTCATCCCTTTGGAATTTTCTTTAAGGTTAGTTTTGTAGTTTTCAATGATACCACCAACGTTTTTCTGATTTTGTTCATATGGTTTAAACGAGTCATTATTGAATGGTGATATAACTTAAATATTAGGCCACAGTTTGATGAAGGGCGCCATTAAAATTATTTGAAAAGTAAAATTAATATCAAATGTTTCTTCATTTAAGGGGTTTAAAAGCAGGTAAAACTTATAGATATGAATAAAAATGTCTGAATTTGGCCCCTGGACACACAACACCACACTGTAGTCACATGATTTTTAAAAGACAACGTTCTGTTTTCTTCTTCAACCAAACCTAAACTAACCCATCTGTTTTAATTTTCCGTGTTCCTAAAACTTTTTAAAAGAACTGAAGTAAGAAAAAATGAAAATCAGAAACATGTCTTGGCTAAATGCATCAACCATACAAGTGCAAGTGACTCATAATAAATTGTGCAGTTCTTACCTTTAGAGGGTTGCAAACCTGGAACTTCGATAATTTCAAAATTTGGCAATATGGTGTCTACTGGGTAAGGTGTTATGAAAGTTACTTCGTGCTTTCGTTCTGCTAGTGTTTTTAAAAGAGTATGCCCTAAGCAAAAGTGGCTTTTGCTGGGGTTATGAAATACCCCCAAAATTTTATAATTTGTAACGCCATTAATTAGACAATACACAAGAAGTAACAATCTGAAGAGCATAGTTGTCGTTCGAACTGGAAACCTTAACGTACCAATTATTTATAATTGCAGGTGCAATATTTTACTTTTATCGCTTTATCGAGTATTACAAGGGTAAAATACGGACTTATAATTAGCTTTATAATTATCAGTACAACCACAACTACAATATTGACGGTTTAACTTACTCATCAGTCATTTTGAGTCCTACATCAGATCAAAGTGACGTTTAATGTAATAAACATACAAAAATTCCATTAAAATGTTAATTGTTTTGTTGATATGTACTGTAAAAAATATATAAATACAACGAAGTCATGAGAAGTACTTGAAGGCAGGGCTGGATTGGGAAACAAATTAGTACCGGGAAATTTGGATAACTGGGGCCCCGGGGCGGGAGGGGATAGTGAATTAAAAATTTACAATTAAATTTATTTAAAATTCAGTACATTCAAGTTAACTAATAACTAAACCGTTATCTGATTAAACTAAAAAGTAAGAAAAAAATTTCATTATAATATAGGGTAAGTGGGGGAGAGATGGACCAGTAGGAGAGACGGTCCAGCACTGATATTTTAAAAGCCGTTGCATCTACAACTCTGCTATTGCGTCAGAATACCTATATAGAACGTTACTTCGTATGTGTGTCAACTTGAAGATACGTTAGATTTTTTATTTATAAAAAGATATTAGAAATTTTAAAATAATACTGTTCGAAAAGTTTGTGCACAAGTTAACTTTGGATTGCGTCACCGGGTTGGAGGTAATTTTTTACTTATTTTTATGCATAACTAAGAAGTATGATTGTTAAGGAACCCCCATAACCTAAATTAATCTACGTCTGAGTTTGCAAAATATTATAAAATTCCCGCTTAGAGCAGAGATGGACTAGGCGTACGGAGGAGAATTGGACCTATAATATCGCTATGCATGTATACTTTTTTAGAAATTTCGACTGTTTATAAAAGAAAAGAGCGTGTAAAGTTGCGAGGTGTGTGGACTACCCATGATTTACAAAATGCATTGGCTGCAGCATTTTCGAGCATAGAGTTTACATAGAGTTGTTTGAAATTTCAGCTAGAATTATATGTCCCTACAAGGGTGCAATATGCTCTCGGCTTTGAATTTGAGCACCCCAGAACGCTGTGGTCTATGCTATGCTCTAGACTCTATGCTCGAAACTTTTAATTTGCGCAGACCCTTAGCATTACTGTCAGAGGTTGTCATATAAACGATGTGTAACAATATCTTACAGTCAACGCTATATGTTGCGTTGTAAATGGTATTCACTGTATGGAGATAATTGAATTTTATATAGTTTGATCTGAAATAATTTTTTCTTAGATCCGTACTTCAGAAGATATCAATTCAGAAGATTCAACTCGCAATCGCTTCAATAAAAATCCCTGTACTAACTATTTGTTGTAGGACTTGAGAAATTAACCCTAGGACGCATAACATGGGTATTTCATACCCAGAAGAACATTCAACTTCAAGTTACAGCCTCATTTTCAAAATTTATTAATATACTCTTATAGAAGCGCCTTGTTTGAAGCGTTGTTTAAGTGATTAATGAGTCAGTAATAACTTAATTAATTTGCCATTGTACTTTTGCTTGTGCTTTTGCTTACTATAAACATTTTACTATTAGCAAATTGTTTATTGTTTATTCAACTGAGAGATTTCTGTGTATGAAAATCTGTGAAAATCCCGAGAAAGTCCACGTAAAAATGTCTTGGGTATTGTATGTAAATCTGTAGATCCTGAGTCATGCATCCTAGGGTTAATGAAAACTATTGTTATGTAAACTTATAGATAATTGAATTTTATATCATTTTCATTCAAAATAATTTTTGCTTACGTCAGTACTTCAGAAGATATCAATCTTCCCAGTTGCATTGACAACGCTGCAATAAATGCCCTTCTAAAGATTATTTTCCGAGAATAGGACTCGAGATTATTATTGATAATTTTTGTTATATAAACTTATAAATAACTGCATTCTCTATCCTTTTCATCTAACAAAGTAACTATTATTAATATGATTCGGCGTTCGGAGCAAAGTACCCATTATTAATGCTGGCCGGCCAAAACCTTCAATATTCGTGTTTGGTTATTATTTCGAATTCGGGCCAAAATCGGTCTGTACCGTCTGTACTCAGGGCACAGCATAGGAAACAATCAGCAGGGTAACTCTCGCCCGATGCCTTTGTTCTCTTGGAAGTTAGAATTTGACCTTGATGACGCCATTTAAGAAGAAAATGAGTGCACGCTACTGCACTCTAAGAGACGCCGAATCGCAATGTTAATGCATTTTACCTGTTTTACCTACGTCCCTGCCGTGTTACAAAGATTCTCTTCTAAAATGGCGACGTGCGCGACTGTATGCGCGTACCGTTCCCGCCAACGAGAGTTACCTTGCTGATTGTTTCCTATGCTGTGCTCAGGGCTAGACTGGAATTTCAAATACTTTCATTCACTTTCAAATATTTTCAAAAACAATTTTTAAAGTTAATGACTTTATCAAAAATTATATAGGTACTCAATTGTGTAACAATGTAAAAATTAAAAAATGCAAAATTAATTAAGATCATTAGTCATTTTTTTCCTTTGATGTGAACAAATGGAATAATCTAAAACTTATTCTAAGCACTAATTTAGTAATAATTATACCTAATATGAAAATGGCACCAAAAAAGGCACCAATATCAAGCAAATAATACTGAATGTAATTTAATTTTATAGCGTGTATTTTTAAATGGTGGGCACCTTTATGCCTTAAAACATATTCGACCCAATAAACAGCTTTGTCCAATGGTTTCATGGGTTGATCTCGAAACCATTTGGAACGTTGTTGAGCATTTTCTTTATACCTAAAAATTTAAAAATTATTGTTGTATATTTTGTGTTACATTTGTGTTACTTTGGATTATTTAGCATTTCAAAAATGGAGCGCGTAAAAGATTCTTCTGTAAGATCATCGAATGTTAATTTCATCGCGTAACCTCTACTGATACCATGAATTAAATTAGAACCTTGATCGCCAAAAAATGGAACTCCTAATATAGGAACGCCACAATATAACGCTTCACTAACGCTTAACATACCACTATGAGATACAAAAATCTTCATGTTGGGATGAGCTAAAAATCAAACAAGTAACAAACGTTTTAAAAGTCGTCCATTTTTACCCAATACGGCAAGTTGTGGAAACCATTTGGCAACTTTTATATTTTTCGGTAAGCCAGCAATTTCCTCACCTTCGTACTTCCATAGGACTCGCAACGGTATTTTTGAAAACGTGTTTATGAAAATTTTCAAAGTTTCTGGATTTAAATCCGAACTATTTACAATTGAACCAAAACTACAATAAAGGACTCCGTTCCTTGCGTCATCCATAAATGTTTTTAATTCTCCTCTTAGAGGTTTTGGTTCTTCTATGTGAAAACCTCCGATTTGTATCATATTTGGAACGTACGGTCGTGGAGTTTCAGTTGTAAAATGACTATTTACAAGTACTAAAGAAACGTTTTTTATTAAAGTTTTCATATCTGGTGCGTTTGGAAAAAAATCATGTAAATAACGGTTTCGGCCTGCTTCTCTATAAAATTCTCTAAACTCGAAATAGCACTGTATAATGATGGTCAAAAGTCTTGTAGAAAAGTCCATGTCGTCTGATGCTGCTGGAAATATGTTAGGCACGTAGGAAATTGGTGCAGGATTAAACGTTATTTTGTTTGTTGTACTTGATGAACCGAAAGAATTAAATACAATACTGGATGCTTTAAAGTGATTTGCTATTCCCAAAAATTCGTCGTTGAATATCCAATCTAATATTACTAAATCGAAGGTTTTGTTTGAATTTAATACGTTTTGGACATTTGAGTGGTTTAAAAATAACGAGTTCAGTGCATAAATTTGGTCTTTCAGGTTTTTGGCTAACTCAAATAGTGTGTAATTTGCTCCTGTTTTCATTATTTTAATGATTGCATCTACAAATTTTTGAAATTTATTATCTTATTGTGCAGTGTGGTTACAGATATTGGGGATTACTGGTGGAGCACGAAAAAATATGTTCGTTCTCTGAGATACTAACAAGTGAAGATCAAGGCATCTTTTAAAAATTCAATGTTTTTTCCTACTCCGCTAGTAGTCAAACAATATTCTTGAATCACCCAGTAGAATTGGTATAGTCCTTACCTTTAGAGGGTTGTAAACCTGGAACTTCGATAATTTCATAATTTGGCAGTTTCGTGTCTACTGGATAAGGTGTTATGAACGTTACTTCGTGCTTTCGTTCTGCCAGTGTCTTTAAAAGAGTATGCCCTAAGTGAAAGTGACTCTTGCTAGGGTTATGAAATACCCCCAAAATTTTATAATTTGTAACGCCATTTATTAGACAATACACAAGAACTAACACTTTGAAGATCATAATTGTAACTCGAACTGGAAGCCTAAACAATGAAACATGTCAATTTATAATTTTAGGAACAATATTTTATTCTTGTTGATTGCCAAACTTATCTTGTTATCTTATTTACTTGACACTTACGGCGTTTTCGATTGGTTCCACCGGTGCTATGACAGAGCACTTTTATTATTACTACACCAGTTCGGCTGTCCCAAGTAAAAACACAAAACCGACATTTTTTTCAAAATTTGGTTTATGTAAGTATTCGTATCACATTATTGTGTTTTGCTGCATCATTTTACTATGATTTTACCGATTTTGAGAACTATGTATATCTTCATTAACATCGCAGATAATAACTCCGTCTTAAGGGCTATAATTTGACATGGACTAAGTATCCTAATAACTATTACTAACTGAATCAACTCAAGGAGCAAAATTTGATCCATGACTTTTTGCTTTTGCTCCTCGAGTTCATTCAGTTACTAACAGTTAGGGCTATTTGACAAGGACTAAATATCATACTGTACAAACGAAGCACAAACGAACAAGACTACTTTGGATCCAAAAATCTAAATATAGGGGGCGGCAGCGACATGGACCTTGTTTTATTGGTGTTGCCCCGCAACAGTGTAGGTACTTACCTATGTAAAGCAATCACGTGATTGCACTCAACCGTTGCTAAAGCGCACTGACTCACGAATTAAGTTTAATCGACCGACTTTAGTTGATCAACAAAAGTTGAATGAAAGCTATAGTGAGAACCTTTGTTTCAATCAGCTGATCAACTTTATGATGAATCAAGAAAATGTTGACCCATCAACATCAAGTGATTTTAAACCTGTTCTAGGTTCTAGCCAGAGCTTGCTAAGGATTTCGCATTGATTTGAGAAAGTCAAATTTTTGCAAACTTTGAACAAAAAACAAAATCCTCAGAATAGATTACAGTGGTCAACGGATTTGTACAAGTCCAGAAGAGAGGAAACCCTAATTTTAGCTTTTAATCCTAGGTCCTTCCTTGAAATTTTTTGAGCCTGCCCATATAACACAGTCTGGCTACGACCCTGCCTGTTCTCTCTGTAGGTATTTTACTGTTGATGAAATACGGATTTATAATTGCCTTTATAATTATCAGTTTAAGTACTTGAAGGATTTTATAGTCCAATGTCAGCTCGTAATCCGCTAAGAAAAAATCAAAATAGGTCAATATTAAAATACCCAAATAAAATAACTAAATATTCAAACGCACGTATTTATTTTTTTCAATTATAAAAGTAGGTTACGAGGTTTGTTATTATATTATAATCGGTCATATAAAATATTTAGGTTGAATCATTCCTTCAATTGGTATATAAATAAGGGCAATCACCTAAGTTCCCCTTTATATCCCATCTTTTATTGTATCGAGACTCCATTCAAAATGAAGTTGTTTGTAGTGTGTTTTGTTTTCTTGTTCGCTATCATAAGTTATGTTCGTACTTTACCTGTTGGAAGTCCTGATGCTGTAAGTTTTTATTAAACTTAATCAAAAGTATTTTTTTTTACAAAAACAATTATTTGGTAGGTTTTAGAAGCCATGGCACAAGTTCCACAATGGCATTGCATGAGATACAGAAAATTTGAATTGATCAGAAGGTGTCGTGGATATAAAACTACCATCAGAAAAATCTAAAATTAACGTAAAAACCTAAAAAACTTAAAGATCTCATAATTTAAGACGTATTATAACAAGTAATTAAGTTAATTGAATGATTCAAGTTGGCAAAGTGCCCCTTTGGGGACCTCTATGTGTTTTGGTGCTATTATTGTTTAAGTTACAAATATTTACTTTTATAAACTAATTTAATCAACTAACATATTAACATTATAATAAACAAAAACAATCATTAATTTTTTCATTGATAAAACCTATCGAAGTATCCACAATTTTAAATTTCGAGGCGGTTAAATTACCGCTACGGTTACCTCAGTAACGCGCCCACAATGCAGCTATCTGTACGACCGACACGTCAAAAAAATTTAGAAACGTCAAATTGTGATTTACAATTTTGTAGTTCTGTTTACCAGTTTAATATATTGAGAACTTTTGTAATAACTTTGTTTTAAACTTTACCCAATTTTATAACAAGTAATTAATAAGGCTGTGAATAATAAAGTGGTTTAATGGCTACAAACATGGAAGAAGAACAAGCACTAAGAGAATGTGAAGCTTATGTTCAAACACATAACATTCAACAAATATTAAAAGATTGTATAGTTCAATTATGTGTAAACCGTCCTTCTAATCCTATATCATTTTTAAGGGAATATTTCCAGAAATTAGAAAGGGTGAGTTTTTAGGTTAAGTGCTCTACTTATTTTTATCACATGCACATCCATTCAAATTCGTTACTTGTTTACTACATTTCACGAGTAATTGTGGCCAAAACAACTTATTTACCCTTTTAAAAATCTAGTTAAAGCATGAAATAACCGACTACTAAACAGTCGAGTAAACGTTTTATTTGTCTAACATAATGGTTCGCATTCAAGTTGTTGAACTGGAAGCTTCCCAAATTGCTCTTTATTGCGTTTGTAAGGGTTAAGAATGAAATAAATAAGTCATTGTTAAAAGTGCATGGACTTTGTTACTAAGTACATGATTAATTGTAATGTTAAGTAAACTGTTGTCCGATAGGACCCAAGAGTGCTTATTTAAAGAGCCTTTCAACTTTTGATTTGAGTAGTTTTAAATGCTTCGTTAAGCCTTTATTAATTCAATAAATTTTATTTCTTTTTAAGTGACTTTTATCCTTTTTAATGAATCACTGTTGGAAATTCTAAATAGTCGACACAATAAAATACTTTAATAATTAGATTAATTAAAGCACAGATACTGTTTATTTTCAATGCATATAGGAAATTTACCTAATAGTTATGTGGCGTAGGTGGTAGATTATTTGTATAATATTGATTGATGTCTTGCTATATAAATAAGGTAATTAATTATTCAAATATTTATTAATTTTAATGTAAATTGGCAGTTTAGCTTTTTCGATGGCTATTTTAGTAGATCGGTTAAATTATTAAAATGAAATTGGGAAAACTTCCTAATTTGGGGGGGATAAAAACCGATAAGAACCATTAATGTTGTATAAAAACTGACCTAATGTTTTGGTCAGCTTTGGTGTAGTAAATAAATGATTAAAATCGATTTGTACAATTTATAGACAGTACAACTTTTGAATAGATGACAGTTGATCTACTTTTTGAAATTTCTGATAGCTGTGGCGATAAAAATCATAACTCAACAACTCTTAAATGATAACAATAGTTATTAACTTTACTCTTGTTAAATTCTTATTTTGTTCCTGTGATAAATCTTCAATTGTGACAGTTATTATTAGTTCGAGCAAGTTCAAGATTTATATTTTTGATTACTTATGCGTGGCACGATTACTTTAATTTTTTCCCAAACGTATTGCGTGTGGAAAACTTGCAAGTTTCAGTACTACAACTGAGATAACTTACTTAAAAAGAAAGTTTCTTCAACGGAAATGATTAAATAGACCAACTGACAACTTTACGTAGGTAAACTGGAAGTTTTATACTTTTTCTTTATGTATTTTTACAATTTTAGAAAATCGAGATCAAAGTTATTTTGGTTATTATGTTCTCTAATTTATTCCCATAATGGACGTAATCTGTTGGTCGAACTTGAGCTTAGCAGTTTTTGTTTTGAGAAGTAGAATGTTACATTCAGAACTGAAAATTTGGATCATATTCTCATTAAAACGCTTATTTGACAAAGTATCAGTCGCATTTGGAAATAATCAATTTTTAATAGTAACGTAGGTGGTTAATGTTATGTTAATCGTTGTAGGATGAAATTCTGTTGACAAAAAATTTATTAAAATACGAGTAAGTACCAACTACGTCTCCATTAGTGAAATATCCTTGTACCTATAAAAAATCATATTTAATGACTTAATGATAAATTTTTGCGTATTTGTTGGTAAATATTTATCGCGGTTTCATTTTAACTGTTTTCGCGTCAATAATATTTCATCCCAAAAGCGTCGGGGCGTTTAATGACGTCATCGCGATCTCGACGTCCTTGGCGTCGCATAGCGACCTGCATTCGGGTTCCGTCGATTATTCTTTTAGGTCTCTTGTGACGAAGGTCGTTACTAACAACTCATATCAAACCATTCCCGCTTATTGAAAACCCTTGCTGACGATGATGTTGACGTTGTCAGTGGTGAGTGAACTAGAAGTGCATGAATTAATAGGCCAATATGGCAAAATACATGAATGACAACGTCTTTTTGGCTTTTACACACGCACTACTTTCAAGTTTAGTTGGCAACAGCTTTTATGTGCATGTTTAAATTATTTATGAGTGCATCTTCTTAATGATTCTATTTCATCAAGTTGAAGAGTTTAAAAAAGTGGCGAAATAAAGCTCATGTTTTGACAACATTGTTCCAGCTGATAGAACAATGCCAGCATTTTAGATTAATATGCATCTTTATTTTTGCTTGAAAAGTTATAAAAATTAAAACAGTTGTTTTAAAAAACATTTTATTCGTAAAACAATATATATGCTCTCGATAATAAACTATTTAGTAGTATAAATATAAATAACAATACGTATAAGGTCTTGCTTAGGTAAAAAATCATTAGCTAGACTAAAGTCGTCAATTTAAAAATGATACAGTTGTGACGTTTTAATTTACAAACACAAAATTATTCTAAACGCGATTTAAAAAAAAACAATAACAACTCCGAGATTTCCTAATTACAAAGAGCTTTACATCTCATGGATGACATTTTGCGACCACCTAATAATGTTTGGTCCTTTTTAAAATTGGTCACACCTGTATTGAAATTTAAACTGTGCTAAGTACTAATAATGTAGTGCACAACTGTCGCCATTAGGAATAAGTACCGATATATTCGGGTTTCCACAATTGATTTAAGAAGAAATTATTTACTATAGCAATATCTCGATCGTGATCTGGAGACGCAGTTACCGGTGCTATAGTAATACCTTCTGGTAATAAAAGGCCAAATGGTATAAGAGGATTATCGACTAATCTCTTTTGGGACGATTTACAGTTAATCGAATTGATGATCGTAGATGCCGAATCTTCCATCCTTGCGATATCACATTCAGGAGGTATAACTAAAGGTTCGCTTTTGTTCTCGGATGGGGATTGGCTTTTTGTTGGACGTGTGTGACTGTAACTATTCAAACCCATACTACTGATCAATTTTTCTCTTTGTAAACGTACTCGTTTCGTTGTTATCACAAAAGCGCTTACAAACGCCTTTTGGCATACTTCCACCGTGTCGTAAGATGGTAAAAGAGGCACCAAATATTTACAAGTGATGCGGCGTGGAGATCTTCCGCTGTTGGTCGTTTCTGGTATGTTCAACTTGGCGCGTACATCCATGTGCTCGCGCAAGAATTTATTTTGCCTGTCCGGATCTCCGAGGCCGTAAAAATGAGTAAATAAGCGTTCGCGCACTTCTTTGGGTATACGATCGTCGCATTTTTGAGGACACTGGCATAATTCATCTGAAAATTATTCGAATTAACTCTAGTGCTATGATTAAATATTGCGCAACGCGAGTTTATAGGAAATTTTTGTTTGGGTGGTTTTGCTCAAAAGTGCTGTTATGGTTCATAAACACGTGCCTGCACTACGCAAGGCCAATGTTTCTTCCTTTTAATTGGCTTGACCTACATATTAGAAGGTCGCGAGTCTTGGAAAAATGACAAATAAAAAAGTGATTAAAGGCCATAAAAGCACATCTTGCAATTACTATACAAATTTTGGGTTTCACATTTAATGTTGAAACGTATTATTTAATTAGTTATCGAAATGACGTATTTAACGTATAAAGAAACCGTTGCTTGACGAACTGTCAGATGGCACACGCACAATGTAAACATTCAATTTAGTCCCTTACCTGCTACTTTTTTAGCTGGAATTAATTTTCCAGTTCTCGATATATAAGCCAAACCTGCACTACGTAGATGTTTTTGTAATTTTCTTTTACTTCTCGGTATATTTTTTTCGATACCTCGCAATAGTGCAGCTGTCAACGTCGCCATTTTTCTCTGTACTGCAATCGTGGCGCTACGCCTTTAATTTGTGTCCAAACTCCAAACTATTAAAAAAAGTTCAACGACGTTTCAATAGATGGCGGTTCACGTATTGATTTAAGCCAAAGCGCGTCGATTTTTGAAATGTATAGGATGTTGCGGTATTTTTTGTTAAATAAATTTAATAAATTAATGTGAAGTAGAAAAGAAAATAACTTGAGGGTTTTATAAGTTGGTTAACTTGAAGGTTTTTATTTATCTTTAATTTAGAAGTCTTTTTTAAGTGTGCTAATAAAATTTATGGATTTGGTCAATGTTTATTTTTGCTTTTCTATTTTGCGTCTTTGCGTCTAAAGTTTATAGGTTTTCTATTTTGTTTGCTAACAGTTATAATACTCGGTGAACTTGTTTGGAAAGTTTTCAACTTTATTATTTACTAAGTTTGAAAGAGGGATTTGAGCCGTACATTTTTTATGATTATTGGAGATATTTAATGTTAATAGTACTTATGTTGCTCTCAAATTAAAATGATGTACTTAGGTCGCGAATTTGTACAACTGTGATGGCGCCGCGCCCCAAGATTGCTTTTTAGCCCACTCACTTTTTCATCAAACACATCTCTAATAGCCAGTAGCGTAGAAGTAGTGGTGAGTGTGGTTGGCTCGAATTTGACGGGCTTCGGTATCGCGCAGCGCGCACTGATAGGAGCACACGACGTGTGCATATGTTGTTAGAATGCCTCAAAGTCAGGTACGCGGTTTTTTAGAATTTTTTAAATTTTAATGTTTTGAGTAAAACTTTTTTGCATGATTGTTGTCTTTTTCCTAAAAGTGGCTATTTTCAAAATTAAATAACGCGTGAGTTTTCCCAAATTTTCTTTGGTTCTTCAAGTAAATTAATTTGGAAAATTTTGGAAAAAACACTTTTGAGAAGTACTTTTGAACGTAAAAGTTGATCGTAGATTTTATTATTTTTGTAGTTGTTTCGAGTTATTTAATCAATTTTTAAACTGTCTCTGGACGTGATAAGAAAATTATTGCTATTAAAGTTAGATAAACAAATTAATTTAAACTTATAATAATCTTAATTTTATTTCGTAAAGGAAGATGAAAGCAATTTCTGTACATTTTAATCAGCTTAATTCGTGTGTAGTTGTATGTATAACATTTATGTTAATTGTTTATTAGTAGGTCTTACAAAATTAGTCTGTGGTTTAATTCTAAAACACGTACTATTTTAACATAAAGGCTTAATGAAGTTTTGTTTACGTTTTCCATACCATCAAATACAATCAAAACTTGGAGGAAAATGGGTAGTATTTTTATTAACGTAAATTAGCACAATGCGTGTTAATTACATATTTTATCTGATTTTGACATAAAAAATCTTGGAATTTTTTGGCGATTTAAAAAATTTGAATAGTTTAATACTGGGGTGTTTTAAAATCGATAATATTAATTTATTAATTTTAAATCCAACGCGTATTTTATTTTTAATTACTGCTAATCAAATTGTCGTTTGTTATTTTCTCGTCTACTTGGAAAACTGGAGCAAAATTTCCTTGCAAAAATATGCTCTAAAATGAAATCGATACTAGGTGGCCCAAAATGAAAATCGCAGAGTTTATTAATTATAAATCTTAGATTTTAATCTTTCGGATTAACGTATTTCCAAGTTTTGTTGTTGCTTTTACTTTCACCGAACTTGAAGTTTTATTAAGAAACTACCAATAATTTAAGAGGGTTGTAAGGATCTGCTGTGAGTGACATCAATTTTTCATGTGGAATATACTTTGTTTAGAGAAGTTTTGACCAACTGTGATTGATCGAGAGACTTGCATTGAACGCTTGGACCATATTCCATTAATTTCATTTTGTAGTGAGTCCATCCGAGTATCGAACATTTTTTGTCTGATAGTAGATCCAAGATATTTTACTTTTTCGTAGTAGGTATTCATGTATACAGGCTGGTTCAAAATAAGGGGATTCTTTTATGAGTTGTTTTAAATTGGCTATAAGATTTTTTAAAGAATTATTAAAGTTCAAAATGGCGAATAATAAATATATTGTTTCACTTTGTAGTTTTTGTTTTACTAGATCCGAAGCGCGCCCTACCTGTCTGTTTATGCCTTCTCTCTATCAATATCATCTGTCAGTCTAATATTATGTCATATCGTCTTATCTGTCAATCTCATCTGTTATTTCATCTCATCTGTTGTTTCATCTCGTCTGTTATTTCATTTCATCTATCAATCGCTTCTGTCCTCTAACTGTCAATCTCCTCTGTCAATCTTATCTGTCATCTCATTGTATGTATCAGTCTTATCTGTCAATCTCATATGCTATCTCATTTGTCATCTCATCTTATCTGTCACTAATCTTATCTGTCAAACTCATATCTGAGCTGAGATGACATATGACATGACAGATTTGATGACAGGTTTTTATACAGATGCGATGAGAGATGAAATGACAGATGATATGACAGAAGAATGACAGATAAAATGACATGAGATGACACATGACAGATGGGTTGACAGATACAGCTAGAACAATTTAACTTGAGGAGCGGTAGAGATAAGTTCACGCAGATTTGCCGACGCTTCCCTTAAACTCGATTGGTTTAAAATAAATTCGTTTTTATCAGCGGCTACTAAATTATAAGTAACTAGGCGATTACTATTGCATAGAGGGGAAAAATACGAATTTAGGTATCTGCGCTTCCCCTCAACTCGTCATGTCTATTATTGCTGTAGATTGACAGATGGGATGATAGATTACTCCCCTGACATATGAAATGACATATGGCATGACAGGTGACCCTCCCCTGTGGTGACAGACTAAAATTTGACGTATAGTATTATAGGTCACTATGGTTACAGATTACTCTTAATTCCCATCTCTCTAAGCCGATCTGTAAAATGACATGGGTTGACCGATGGAAAGATAGATAACTCCACCTGACATATGAAATGACAGATAAAATTGACATATGGTGACAGTTGACCTTGACACTGACATGTTGGGTGACAGATGAACTCCACTCTGACATTGACATATATGGTGACAGACTGACAGAGAACGGCATTTACATATGGTAACTATGGTGACAGACCACTCACCGTTTCTCTAAACCAATCCCTACCCTACTTCCTCTACTATCTCTGTTTTCTTTTTTTATATCTCTGTCTCTTTCGGACCTTACTGCGCATTTCTGATGACCCATGTATTTTTTATTATGTGGATAACTTAGGCGGTAATCAGTATTATGAAAACTTCAAAACGGTGTTGTATAGTCAAAATATAAGGCTTTCGTTCTAACTTAATTGATTTTTTAAATTGTTTCAAAATTGCCTACCTTTAAGGGGCTAAAGTTGATCAAACTTTTTAAATTGATTTTCTCAAAATCTGTTCCAGTCGTTTTTTTCATTTTTGGATATGACACACAACGTAATTCTCTATTGAATATCGTGCTTTTCATTATTTAGAAATTTCCAGGACCTATGATTTTAGAAAGTAAAAAGTTTCAAAAATCGCTCATTTCTTCTGTAATAAAAATTAATACATATTTGAAATGTGCTACATAGCTACATAAATACAGGGTTAGGAGAAAGTATGGATCTATAGAAATATCTCGGAAACTAAAAGGCTGAGTGTAATGTAATTTTGGATATACGATGGGCATATTTTTGTTTTGATTGAACTTCCGGTTTAACCGGAAACGGCATTAACATTTTAATTTTAAATGGAACACTCTGTATATTTTTCCATATTTCAATAGCCCTCGTTCTGCTGCATTCATCTATTCGATCTATAGTGATGGTTATGGGTAACAGACAAAAAGATGAACCACTAATGCATTGATTTTCAGGTTAAGTTCACCACTTTAATTTACCAAAACACATTTTTTGATAGATTTAAATATTTTAAAGAACATAATAATTAATAAATTAAGTAACTTATTCTAAAACAAGTTATAATAAATGCATTTTTGTAATTTAAAGTGGTGAACTTAACCTAAAAACCAGTGCATTATTGGTTCATCTTTTCGGCTGTTACCCATAACTATCACTATGGATGAATGCAGCAGAACGAGGGTTATTGAAATATGTAAAAATATACAGAGTGTTCCATTTAAAATAAGAAAGTTGGTGCCGTTTCCTGTTAAACCGTTAGTTCAATCAAAACAAAAATATGCCCATTGTATGCGTCATGCATTTTTAGCCCTATGTTCAAAATTTTATTACAATCACCAATTCCACTTCAGAGATATTTTCGTAGATCCATACTTTCTCCTAACACTGTATCTATTATTTGACACTATTTTTGGTAACAAAACGTTTCCGGTTAAACGGGAAATTAGAAAAAATATTATTTTTTTTAGGAAAACCCTGCATATTTGTAAATAGTTTGAAAATCATAAAATTAGCAGTTAGAATGATACCAGACACTTCATACTTTGACTTCCGGTTTAACCGGAAATAGTACCAGCTTTCTTAATTTAAATGGAACACCCTGTATTTTTTTCAATAGTTCGTAAAATTAGCTTTCTGGTTTAACAAACAAGGACTAACTCTCTTATTTGAAATTCTTATGCTTAAAAATAGCTTTAACATGTACGAAAGAGTCCTGTTATGGCCACATCACAGTTTTTAATAGTGAAATCATAAGAGTTTAAATTCTTTCTGGTAAAATTTTTATTTTTAATCTTCATTACTTGCTTAGTAATTAAGAGGGCGGTTCTAACAAATTGAACTTTTCTCAACTGTAATATCACAAGACCTCATTTTTCAATCGATAAAAAATTGACATTTGCATGAAAGTGTCAAAATGCATGTACATTTATTTCGACCTTTTTGAGCATTATTAATCTGAAAAAAGCTCGAGCGCGCAGCGCGAGGGCTTTTTTCTTGCATTAATAATGCTCAAAAAGGTCGAAATAAATTACCTTAGGCATTTTGGCACTTGAGTGCAAATGTCAATTTTTTGTAGATTGAAAAATGAAGTCGAATTATATTCGATAAGACAATTTTTTTTAAAAAGGTAACGTGATTATGTACAAAAAAAAATTTTCACTAAAATTAGGCTCTTATTTCCTATATACAAATATGTCATTGCCTTCTTTGAACCTTATCCTATCAGGAATTATCACTATTAGTGATATCAACCGCATATTAAAGTCCCTAAAGGTTACGAGCGGAATGTCCAAATATGAACTTCCCCGCCCTTTCGTTAGAAACCCCCCTAAACTCCTAAACGAAAATAAATTAACGACGAATCTTCGAAGAGTGCGAAATGGTTCAGTTCAGTGCAAACTGAATTAGTTGGTTTCCACCATAAGGGGAGTTCAAAAACTTGATTTTATATTTTGTAGTTGACCTTTTGCGACCAAAAATAGAGAAAAGCGAAAACCCTTTACAAATTTTACGCCGACTAACAATTTGTTTAGGTCAAGCCATAATATTGCCACGTTGTAACTTTTCACACACCAACGCTGAAAAGATGACAAGAGATTAACTTTACTACTTATCTACTTTACATAGTAGTTGAGGGTTATTTTAATTACACTGTTAATTAGGTTGACAAATAATAAGCAAATTTGTGCGAGTTTAATACGAGAACGCTCTATTGGAACAGGTCTAATTGAGCATTTATTGTATTGTACTCGTATTTATCAACACAAATAGATAAAATTAGTTAATGTTAAGTTAATTAAGGGGTTGATTGTTAATTGGAAACAATTACTGTATAATTCCATTACGTCGTGGACTGCGAAGTCGAAATTAGTGCACGCGAATTAAGAAATGTTAAAGGTTTAACTTCTGACGTTATCATTTTTTTTTGTGGTTTCCAAATTGGAAATTTCCTTTTAAAAGAATTATTATATAAATGAACCATCTTGAAACTCTTTTATGTTATCGGCTAAAATCAATTCCAGTCACATAAGCGTTTTTGATTTCTCTCCGTAGGGGTGCGCACCACGCCGTAATATGTAGTGGAAGTCATAATAACTCGAAAATAACAAAGAAAGTAGGTTTATTACAAAAATACTTTGCTTAATAGAAGCGAAATTAAGAAGAAGAATTTTTTTATTTTCATCATATTGCTTTTGCCATTAAATTTCTTAATAAATTGCTTTGGCATTTTTTCAAAATGTCTTGTGGCAAATATTTTTTTAAATATAACTCAAAAATAGTGTAGTCAACGAACCAAAATTTATCCTGATTTTCTGACTTTTTTTGTAACAGCCAGTTTTTTTCCTTAATCGGTCGCAACCATTCCTGTGAGTTTGTGTATAAAATGTCTCAACTCAATTTTGACCGGAAGGCCCTTATTCTTCGACTTTAGTGTAAAAGTTTGACTTTTTCAAGTTTCCGTTTCACTATTTTACTTTCCGATACCTTAAGGTATTAAAGGAAAGTATTGTAATGGGGTAAAAAAATTTTTTTGAGATAACACCGGATATATGTATTTTGAGGTCCCCCGAGTCGATCTAGACCATTTTTAGAAAAAAGTCTGTGTGTGTGTATGTATGTGTGGATGTAGTTCCCCACGAAATCTCTGAAACGGCCGAACCGATTGACTTGAAATTTGGTATAGGGTCTTATCAGATAACGACGGAGTGCAGAAAGGAGTTTGTTCAAAATCGGTCCGCTAGGGGGCGTGCAATTAAGGAAATTTTGTGTTTTTTAAATGCAACTATATAATTTTTTTTAAATCATCCGATAGAGAACTTTTTTTTTTATTCAATGATATAAAATTTTTTAAAATTATTTTGTTTTTGAAAGAGTTTTTACGCAATTAAATATCTAATAATATTTGGCAGCTGACGTTTCTGACAATTGTCAAAAAATTTGACAGTTGTCAAAAAATTTGACATTTGTCAAAAAATTTTGACTTTTATTTATTTTTAATCAGTGATTATAAAAATGTTCAGTATTCTTTTGTTTTCTAACTGTTTTGGTCTTAAAATAATCAACTCAATCGGAAAGTCTTGTGTTGACACAACAGATATTTTTGAATAACTTTGCTTGTAATGGTCGGATCGTGACCAAAAAATTTTCCTTTTGTTTGTAATAAATTTCTCTTTAAAACTGCCTGGGTTAAAATAATCTATATTAATTTCCTAACCCAAAAAAAATTCAAAACAGTCGTCATTGGTCGGTTGTAGTTTTTTTTAGAGAACTTGAGTTTTAATTAATGTTATGGTATGAAACTTTAGGAAGTTGCAGCTGATATAGTAACAAATCCATATTACAAGTTGGCTCCAAAAGTATTAAGAACAACGGCTAAAATTTGCATTTTGGTTCAAATTTTCTTTTTCATATTTGTTGTGAGCAATTGGTGGTATCCTAATAATTCTTCTCTTGCAATGTAGGAAATTTAATGCTCTTTCAGATAAAAACAAAAACAATCTCATCAGACCATTTTTTCTTCCGATTTCTTTGAAGATAAAATGAAAATCTTTTAACTATTTGTCTACAAAACCAATTTTAGTGGTCGAAATTTAATTCTTCTGTTACGTATTTTTGAAAATTAATCATAAAGAACTCCTATAAACTATTTTTGAACATTAAAACTGGTTTTAAAGTCAACCATTTCGACCACTAAAATTGGTTTTGTGGGTAAATAGTTAAAAAAAAATATTTTTCTTTTCAAAGAAATCGGAAGAAAACGTAATGTGATTGTCTTTGGTTTCATCTGAAAGAGCATTAAATTTCCAACATTTCAAGGAAAGAATTATTACGATACCACCAATTGTTCACAACAAATATGAATTAGAAAATTTAAACCAAAATGCAAATTTTAGTCTTTGTTCTCAATATTTTTAGACCCAATTTGCAATATGGATTTGTTACTATATCAGCTACAACTTCCTAAAGTTTCATACCGTAATATTAATTATTACTCGAGTTCTCTATAAATAACTACGACTCACTAATGACGGCAGTTTTGAATTTCTTTTGGGTTAGGAAATTAATGGAGATTATTTTAATCCAGGCAGTTTTAAAGAGAGATTCATTACAAACAAAAGGAATATTTTTTGGTCCCGATCCGACCAATACAAGCGAAGTTATTCAAAGAATAGTAAAACGGAAACTTGAAAAAGTCAAACTTTTACACTAAAGTCGAAAAATAAGGGCCTTCCGGTCAAAATTGGGTTGAGACATTTTATACACAAACTCACAGGAATGGTTTCGACCGATTAAGGAAAAAAACTCGCTGTTACAAAAAAAGTCCGAAAATCAGGATAAATTTTGGTTCGTTGACTACACTAAAAAATTCTAAAAATTATAATTTTTACTCTTTAAATTTTTATTTTAGTTTTATAAACAAACCATTGTTTTCTCGTAATACTTTTTGGAAGTCCCTCGTACGTACTTGATATTCTTCCAGGTTGTCGATGTGTGTGTGTCAAACCCAAATTCTAATTACGTTTCGATTTTTATTCAAAAAAACCACATATCGACATATCTAGTCAAATTTTCAATTTTACCTGATTTTAATAAAATTTAAATTCCACCACGTGCGTCACATCTTATTTTTGTGTGTGCCAAAAGTGCGACCTATATTTTGAGAACAGTTATTTGTGACTTGTAGTGCCAGAAATATTATTTTCTTGATTTTTTATAATAAAACACGACAAACTTGCACGTAACATTCTTATAATGACGCACACTGATTTCCTTATGATTATCAATAATTTTTCTTTTCCACAAAGCGATTTTTTCCCCAACATTAGGTTTTTTGTTAAAGAACAATTTGTAATTTTAAAACGATTTGGAACGCAAGCTTCGTTTAAGTGTTCTCGCGAAATTCGTAAAAATGCTAATTGAAATTGAATTAAGTTAAGGGTGAAATTGAGTGTTTGTGAACTCTCCACATTACGTAGTTAAATATTTATCGAACAAACTTTACTTTTACACTTCCAATTAAAGGTCAAATTGAATAAACTTGTTATAGTTGAGGGCATCGGGTCACTACAGTCAATTTTCCCATCCCGCTTAAAAGTTTTTCCGACAGTTTCTGACCATCCAGGGACAAATCTTTCTTCATCAACCTTAAAAGTAGCACCAAAATTAGATTTACTTGTGACAATTTTAATAAATAATGTAATCTAAGCCTTGAATTTAATCAACTCACTATTAATCGGTTAATAATTAATTATTTTAAAGTTTGATTAAAATAAACCGCAAGATGACGTTTTCTAAATAACCATTTTCTCTATTAATTATTCAAAAACACCCACGCTATTATTTGGTTTTGATGAGAATAGTTTTTTTTTAAGTTCGTGGGTTTCTTTAATAAACTCTTGAGGAATAACAAGATAAAGTGCTATAATACAGTGGAATTTACGTAGGATTTATCTAAAGCAATTGAGATAAAACTTCAGAAATTGACAAACTTGATTCCTCCTCATGTTCTCAATAATTCTTTATAAATTATTAACGATTTTATATTTAGTGTAGCGAAGTCGTACTTGGTGCTTTTTACTTTGGGTTAATGGAAGATGGGAATTAATATTACGCCTCAGCATGTAAGATGTAAATAAAATCGACTAACTGCTAACGTAAGTTACTGCGAAAATGTGAAGCATTAGGAAAATTATCTTAGGGCGTGAAAATGACTTTTTTATATGTGACAGAAATCCAAATTTTTTCCCCTATGTTCAGAATGTCTAACCAAGATTAAAGTACCTTCAAAAGGCTTTTTTTATATCCGGATGCTGTCGGTAATCTGTCTGGATCAACAAAATTGACGGGATTTTAAGAGTGGAATGGAGTGAACGCATTTATGTGATATGTATACTTAGTACACATTTTCGTTGCTTTTTATGTTTTTCGTTTTGCCATTATAAGTATTGGAAGGGGGGTTTGAATGACAAATGATGTTTTGTCCTCGTAATCAGGGAAATTCACAGGAAGCTCTCGTGAACTGCTTGTCTCCTGTGTGTTAATAATTATTGTAGTGTGCTTTTCTACATACAAAATTAAAGTGCTTGCCAGCTTAGTTTCAAGGGTTGTTTTATTCGAAAACTCGTCGTTTTAATACAATTTTTGTCTTCAAGGTTTGTCAAGGTTTCAAAACAGGCTTAATTCTTGTTTGGAAAATCATGGAAATCATTTTGAAAAATTTATTTCAATAAATATGAGTTTCAGCATTTTAGTGTTTACATACAGGGTGTTGTAGAATAACACCGACAAACGTCTGCAGTGCTTTCCTGGGACCAAAATAGGACATTTACTCCTCTTGAAATTATATGGAAAAACTCACCCTTACAAAGTTATAGGTTCTTAAAGTTGGAGTTAAAATTTAAAAATATACTTTTGGAGATTTTATTACGGTACTAAATATTTTAATAATTTTTATACAGTAGACATCTCTTATAAAAGTCATCCTGTTGTAAAAATTGCATGAAAATCGCACAACTAGAACTACCCTTTCAGGGAGTGGCGCTAACTTTAAACCCCTAAAATAGTAGTTTTAACAAAAAAAATATTAAATTCGTTTCTTAAATTTTTAGGGAAATTTATTATAAACAATTCCTGCCTGGAAAGCACTCTTTAAAGGCTTTCAAACGATATATCACAAGTAGGGGGTATAACGGGAGGTTGCTGGGAGTTCGTCACTTATGGCCAGTTGTTCTATCGATACTACGACGAATAGACATCTATTCCCTAAGTGTTCAAAAACCGGTTTCAAACAATAGAAATGGTTAAGTTTTGGAATGTTATGGATCCTTAACTAAGCAAAAATGTACGAGCAACTGGCCATTAGCAAGTCAATTTAGTCCCCTCTTCGTACTATACCCAAACGGTTAGTGATTAACTTACGTTTCTAAAACTTTAAAACTAAGTTTTAGTCGTTAATTTTCATTGTAAAAAATAACATAAAGTAACACAAACATAACGTAACATAACCAAGAAGTTGTGTAAATCAAGAATAGCACAAGATAGAAAGTTCTTGTTCACTGAGTAATTTTTGCAAATAAAATAATAGGTTCTCCATAAGAAAATTAAAAGTTGAACGTCGCGCCGCCTAGCGGCGATGTGATAAAAAGTCGAGTTTGGTATCGTTTGATAGCTTTTTTGACTTTCTGACCTTTTTGACCTTTTTCTAAAGTAATCCATTTTGAAACTACAGTTGAAAAACGAAATTGCCAATTTTCAGTTTTTCTGCGTTTTCTCTGAAACCATTTTGAATTTTGAAATTTTCTAAACGGATTCTTAAATATTTTTTAAGTTCATAAAATTAGCTGTCGGGCAATACCCAAAACAACCTTCAGTTTATTCTGAAATGAAATCAACAGTCTTATTTTAAATGAAACACTCTGTATATTTTTGTAATCTGGGAAAGATTTCGAATATAATAGACAGTATTTTTGGCTTAGGATCACTATTCCAGATAAATGGGATATAAAAATATTAAAATAAATTTAGAACCACCCTGTACATTTGTTATTACTACTTTTTATTTCGATTGTAATATCGTTGATTGATGGAGTTCTTCAATCCTTCAATCAACGGTAATATCATTTTTTACGAATATTTATGTTAAGCCAAATTGAATTAATTTGGTAGCAAATAAACTTAGGTATTTAGTTTATTGTAAAGTTTAGTAGAGGGGACATATTACCATATTACTGTTGTTGTAGTAATAGTATATTATTTAATTAGCGTAACGTGATAATTACACTATTACACAAGGATAAAATTTAAAATACGAGCTGGAGAACTAAATATTTAGTTTTGATAAATTTTGCATAAATGGAGTAATTATTATAAAAAGACATTATAACGATAATTGTAAATAAAATTGTTTTATTTCAATTAAAATTAATTTTACAACCTATAGGCAACTTAACGGTATACTTCGCGAATAATGAATAAAAAGAAATGTGAGTAGGGGTACAACACAATTCCTACCACCCTGTATATTTTTGAATATTTTCAAACCTCGTAAAATAACCTTTAATACATATGAAAAAGTCCTGTTATGGCCACATGAGAGTTTTTATTGTATATTTTTTCAGGACCTTTCAGGCTTCACTTAATTCGCACGATTCTTTCTAATTAATCCGGATTTTTTTTCAGCGACGATAATAACATGGCTGTATTCATATTCGTTGAATATGCAATCAAAATAAAGCGTAGTATGCCCAAATAACGCACCAGTAATTTATCTCTTTTGACTACATTATTTTTCAGTTCTCTTTGTATTTTATTTTATTATGTATTTATGTCAAATGGAAACTTATATAAAGGATTTTAATTAAATCGCTTCATTTCTCACATTCCGTAAGTTTTTACAACCGTGCATTATTCAATATCATAAAAGGGCTTCCTTTTTTTCTCTCTGTATCATCCGACCTTTATAAATAAAGTTTATGCACGACTTAATTGGCGCTTGCTTTCCATCATATACTAGGGAATGGAAATTAAAGTCTTCATTATTCATAATGTTGGAAAAAAATCCAAACCAAACCTGACAGGTTTTGTAAATTATTAATTTAGTTGTACCGAAAATTTTAAATAATTAAATAATGCTTACTGTAAGTTGCTGTAAGTAAAGTATGAATTTTGACATTTAAACTAAACGTTAATTGTTAGATTATACGTTAACT
Organism: Malthinus seriepunctatus; assembly: GCA_963924605.1. Taxonomy (NCBI): domain Eukaryota; kingdom Metazoa; phylum Arthropoda; class Insecta; order Coleoptera; family Cantharidae; genus Malthinus; species Malthinus seriepunctatus. Next base: position 10,308,435 of record OZ004602.1, read on the forward strand.
CTTTGACTTTCAGTGTTTTAACTTTAACCTAATGACCTTTGCAATTTTTCTGCGATGTTATATATGCGTTCATTAAAATTCATTTATCCTCCTTTTCATCAAAATATATACTGCTGAAGCTGACATGTTAAGGTGAATTAATTATTTCTACCTTTTGCTTTATGCTTACGTTGTGCTTTTAAAACAATAATACGCAATTTTGTTTGTTAGTACTTACTGAAAATAAATGGCTTCAGGTAATGTTAATTTAATAGTTGTAATAATCTCCTAATGACTACCTTATACATAAATATTGAACCAAGAATACAGGGTGATTTTTTTAAATGGTATGTACAGTAGGATCTAGATAGTCCGGATTAGTTAAAACCGAGGCAATCCGGATTTTTGAAACATCCGATTTACTGATGCGTGATAATATATATTCCGAAGTATCATAAAAGGCTTGTTTCAATTCCAAAAACTTCATACGTATTTTGAACTGATGTCTGTTTGCACCATTTACCCTTTTTAACTTATTAAGATTGTCGTTGGTTAGGATAGGATACGTCCGGTAACAAGTCTACTGAATTTACGTGAGGTTGTACTTAGTAGTTAAGGGAAAGCGGTGCAAACGAACCTTAGGGCCATTTGCACCAGTTCCAGTTAAATTTAAGTTGTAGTTAAACTAGTCGTTGCTTAGGATACGCCCGTTAACAAGTCTACTGGAGAATAAATTTATGTTGTAGTTAGTAGTTAAGGGAAACCGGTGCACACGGGCCTTTTAATCAGCTAAATTCTGCTGTGACTGCATATTTATTTGTAAACAAGAAACCTGAAAAGCACAGACACGTTGATTCGGTTTATCAAAGCAGGCAAAAATTCGAAATAGAATATACTAAATGAATGAAATTGCTCGATCCGGATTAGGAAAGAATAGAATCACCGAACACTCGGATTATCGAGGTTCTACTGTACCAACATTGGGATCTCGAAAGTGGTATCTCAATTTATACAATCCAATCGAATAATTTTTTACAACTGAACAAAAACAGTAGGTTCCCACAAGAAAATTAGAAGTTGAACGTCACGACGCCTAACGTTAATCTGATAAATTATAGAGTTTAGTATCGTTTAATAGCTCTTTTGACCTCTTAAAAAATTTTTCAGAGAATTTTTTTAAAGTAGGTAAACCTAATTGCCAGTTTTCAGTTTTTTTGCGTTATTTCGCTAACAATTTTGAATTTTGAAAATTTCTAAACGGATTATAATAATTGTATAAAAATATGGAACTTTTTACTAATTTAACCAATCTCGTAACTCTTACCATTTTTCAGTTTCCAATGTAGGAACCACTTAAAAAATCATCATGTGTATTTTAATTTTTGGCAAGATTAAAGAATTTTGGAACTTGACCCCGGTGTTTGATTTTCTATTCGTAAGTCTATCTCTCTGTCCACGTCCCCGTTTGTCTACTGATAATGTGTTGGTTTTCCAAATCTGGATTTGTCCGTCTGCTTGTCTGGTCACCTGTCAATCTGCTTGCATAGTCCCCTGTCAGTCTGCTTATGCTTCTCTAGCTCTCTGGCAATCTGCTTATACTTGCGTGATCTTCTGTCAATCTGCTTATACTTGCTTGGTCGCCTGTCTCTCTACTCGATTAGTTGCCTGTCATTCTGCTTGTCTGGCCCCCTGTCAGTCTGCTTATGCTTGCCTAGTCCCCTATTAGTCTGCTTATGCTTCTCTTGTCCACTGACAATCTGCTTATACTTGCTTGGTCGCCCGTCTCTCTACTCGATTAGTTGCCTGTCAATCTGCTTGCCTGGTGCCCTGTTAGTCTGCTTATGCTTCTCTGGCAATCTGCTTATACTTGCTTGGTCGCCTGTCTCTACTCGATTAGTTGCCTGTCAATCTGCTTGCCTGGCCCCCTGTCAGTCTGCTTATGCTTGCCTAGTCCCCTATTAGTCTGCTTATGCTTCTCTTGTCCACTGACAATCTGCTTATACTTGCTTGGTCGCCCGTCTCTCTACTCGATTAGTTGCCTGTCAATCTGCTTGCCTGGTGCCCTGTTAGTCTGCTTATGCTTCTCTGGCAATCTGCTTATACTTGCTTGGTCGCCTGTCTCTACTCGATTAGTTGCCTGTCAATCTGCTTGCCTGGCCCCCTGTCACTCTGCTTATGCTTGCCTAGTCCCCTATTAGTCTACTTATGCTTCTCTTGCCCTCTGGCAATCTGCTTATACTTGCGTGATCTTCTGTCAATGTGCTTATACTTGCTTGGTCGCCTATCTCTCTACTCGATTAGTTGCCGGTCAATCTGCTTACACTTGCGTGATCTTCTGTCAGTCTGATTATGCTTGTTTAGACGCCTGTATCTATACTTGTCTGATCCCCTATCAATCTGCTTATGTTTACCAGGTCTTCTGTCAATCTGCTTATTCTTGTTGGGCCCCTGCCTCGATACTTTCCCGGTTGCCTGTTCAATCTGCTTGCATGGTCCCCTGTCACCCTGTCAGTCTGCTTATGCTTGCTTGATTTTCTGTCAATCTGCTTATGCTTGCTTGGTCGCCTGTCGATCTACTTGCCTGGTTGCCTATAGATCTGCTTGCCTTGTCCGCTGTCTATCCCCTGGCTTATGCTTGCTTGGTTTCTTTTACATCTGCCAATCGGTCCAGTTATCGCCTTTCTATCTAAGTCAATGATGCCCGTTTGCACCAACGGTTCCTAAGAATCGCCTACCGCTATCGACAACTCCTAGCCCGATGCATAGAAATTATTAACCATTACGATACCGATATAGGGATACCTTTGTTTATCTTATTTAGGAACTCTGGCGCGCATGGTGAAACGTTATGAATCGCAATTACCACTTATAAAATGTTAAGATGGTGAAAACGGGCATGAGTCTTTATTCATTTGCACCTGTCTCTCATTGCAATTTTTTTAGTCTGTTTGTTAATCTGTTTTTCGTATGCATGTTGGTTCAATTAAAATTAAATAACGTACTTGGGTTAGTTAGTAATTACGACACATGAGCCCCTTTTCTTCACCTAAACGTGTATGAAATGTAAATTTTGTCCACTGTTCCATCGCCGTTTGCATTAAAATATCTACATATTAATATATTGAGTAATATTATTATAGTTAAGGTGGCATTTACAAGACCTTTAATCATTTGGGTCACTCGGCAACCCTTTATTGATCAAAGAAGCGTCTATGAAAAAAAAATTTCTGTAACAATTAAAATTGTATTTTTTACACGAATAATAAAAATAGCTTCTATTATAGTATCCAGTTTATAAATTAATAACAAATTTTTGTAGTAAAGCGATTATTAATAGATTTAAATTTTAGCCAATGAAATATTGATTTTGCTTGAACTTCAGCGTGAAATTTATTTCGAGATAAAGCGATTTTGCAATCATGCAATGAGGAAAACTATTAGTAATTTCCAACTTGGGGGTGTTGGAATTAATGGGTTTGAGGCCTCAAATTTAAAGAAGAGTCACGTTTTGTTCAAAAAAGCACCATATCGCATGCTTTTAGATATTTAAATCTCGCAGTAATTTTTAAAATGTTTTAAAGTACATAACGAGAAGTAACAACAGGAAATTATTTCACTGCGTAAGACTATTTTTAGATTAACATAAGAAAATAGTACAATAAAAGCTACCAATTTTTCTATTACAGCTTTTGATTGTTCAAGTACAGAGCGTACTTTGTTTGGAAAAGACTTTTAATTAAGGTTGGAGTAATTGAATTTTATACTTAAAATCATCTTCATTCGTTGATTTATTATAAAAGCAAATAGAGCACGTTCGGGGGAAAAGGTAGGAGAATTTAAATGAAACCTTGAGGATAGATGTTTTTAGAAGATCTCTGGAAAACAGAATTTTGAGAGAATAAATACGGTTCATGCTTGTTATGTTAAAATTAAGTTATGTTTACGTGGTCTCGAATTAAAATATTAATTTGGATTGTACAATAAAAATTTATTTTGCTACCGTATACGTCAAAATTTTCACTTCATTAGCTTAAGGGTAGGCACTGTAGGGTGTAGGCAGCACAGAAGGACTCCATTGACCTAGAATTGTTTAAGCTCCTTAAAATCGCATAGAATAAAAGAGTATTACGCAAAACCATCGTAAATCCAAAATAAATTTAATATTCGACATTCGTTGATTGAGCGGATAAATTTCATTACCATTTGGGTAGGTAATTTGAAAGCAAACACTAACTGAAACTTACTTATTTACTCGGTTTCGTTTTGCTATTTGAAAGCTAAAAATAATAATACTCGTTCCCAAAGAGTGAATATCATATCAAATTCATTATTAATAATAAAAATCAACAGTATCAATGTATTCAATAATTACAGTTTCGTACGTTTGTTGTAGATAATCTTGAATTTCCATAAATATAATTTATAAAATATGCAGCACGTACTAATAGGAATTGTTTTTTTCAGGAACAAGCTTTAGATGCAAAACAACAAGCCGCATCGCCAGAAGATACGGAAGATCTTTCTCCATTGCCAGCTCATACGCAACAATCAGTAAAAAGACGCGGTGGTATTTCGGCGGAACCTGTAAGTGAAGAAGATGCCACAAGTTACGTTAAAAAAGTCGTTCCGAAAGACTACAAAACAATGGCCGCTCTATCGAAAGCCATAGCTAAGAACGTTCTATTTTCGCATTTAGACGAAAACGAACGTTCTGATATATTTGACGCTATGTTTCCGGTCAATTGTTTGCCTGGTGAACCTATAATTCAACAAGGAGACGAGGGTGACAATTTTTATGTTATTGATCAGGGAGAAGTTGAGGTAAAAGATTCTTTTATTTATTCTACAGTTGTAAAGTTAATTTTTTTAGGTTTACATAAATAACGATTTAGTGACTACGATTGGTGAAGCTGGAAGTTTTGGGGAATTGGCTTTGATATACGGCACACCGAGAGCGGCGACTGTTAAAGCAAAAACAGATGTTAAATTATGGGGAATTGATCGAGATTCGTATCGACGTATTCTTATGGGTTCGACAATAAGAAAGAGAAAAATGTACGAAGAATTTCTATCCAGGGTATCTATTCTTGAAAATTTGGATAAATGGGAACGTTTGACTGTTGCGGACGCTTTAGAAACTGTTAGTTTTGAAGATAAGGAAACTATAGTTCGTCAAGGAGAACCTGGTGACGATTTTTATATTATTGTTGAGGGTCAAGCTTTGGTTATGCAAAATAGAACAGAAGGTGAAGAAGCTACAGAAGTTGGTAGATTAGGACCAGGAGATTATTTTGGCGAAATTGCTCTTTTATTAGATCGACCTCGTGCAGCCACCGTTGTAGCATCAGGACCACTTAAATGTGTCAAATTAGACAGAGCACGGTAAGCAAAAGAAAATAGTCTTACAAAAGACTATTGCAAGTTTTGAAAATACTTACACGATAATTGGTGTATTCAAAGTGTTCAGATATATTCAAAATTCAAAAATATAATTCTTCATGTTGTTCATCCATCATTCATTTACCCTAGAAAGGCCAATGGGACCCTTTAGACTCCATTTCGTTTTTAGACTTTGATTTTAACTTTATCAAATCCAAGAAAAAGTTGTTATAATCGACAAAAAAAATAATAATAAAAAATTTTTATTTGCATTTCTCGACGATTTGAGTCACACTGATTCCAAAAATGCAAAAAAATTTTCGATTTTTTGAACCTAAATGTCAGGATGCCTCCCCCCCCCTAGAGCAAAAACTACTGAACCGATTTTGATGAAATTTGATTTTAATTACTTTAAAATTATTTTATCGGCAAAAATAGCTTTAATAAGAAATATATACAGGGTGTCCAAAAATAATGTGGTTATTTTGGGCGCATATTTGCAAATTTGGGCCAAATTCATTTCTACTTGACTATAAGATAGTACTTGTGAGCCCCCTTTTGAAAAAAAATTTCAAATTATTTGTTTCAAAATGACGGTCAAAGAACGATTGTCCCATTTTGTGGTTCTTTCCCTATAACTTGGCCAGTAATTATTGTTATAAAAATTTCAAAACGACATTGTACAACCAAAATATAGGGCTTTTATCCTAAACAAGTTGATTTTTAAAATTGTTTTAAAATTGTCTACACTTAAGGGGCCAAACTACGTCAAAATTTTGAAATGGATTTTCTCAAAATTCCCTCTGCCATATTTTTTCTTTTTTGTATATGTTACAGAAAGCGTAATTCCCTATCGCAATATAAATTTTTATCAAAATCGCTCGAGCCGTTTTGGAGTAATGATTTTTTGAATGTCAAAACTTAAAAAATCTCTAATTTTAACTTTTTTTATACTTAATTTTCCAAATTCAATCGTGCTCTTCGGTGACTTTTCCTAACTTTTAATATAGATTTAGAAAATGTAAAGACATTTTTTAGTTAAATTTCGAATTAGTAGAAAAACGACGATTTTGCGTTACACCCGGGTGGGGTCTTTTAGACCTCAATGCTTTTTTTGTCATGTAAATCAATGCAGACTATTTTTTTATTGTAATTTAGCATTGCTCTTGTAATTGATGATTCTGATATCATTTTGGCGTTATCCAGGGTCGGCTCAGACTTTGATTTTGTGGATCCCTGATTTATCGGACCGTAGACAGGGGCCCACAAAATCAAAAACTTTTTTTAAATATTTTTTGGGCTAAAAGATACAAAACCGTTTTATTTCAAATATTTTAGGGTCCTGCTATTAAATTTATCAATTAGATGAAAAAGCTAAATAGTTTTCCTACACTGTAAAAAGTACATCTGCAAGACTTTAAATTTTTTTATTTTGTGTGGAAATTGTAAATAATTCTTCTATTTATTCTTATAAAATTATTATTGAAGCTTTAAGTATCTCAACGTCACCATACAATTTTAAAAAAGATTAATAGTTTTATCATAATTAGCTATACTAATTGGGGTCTAAAAGACCTCTTCTAGTTCTTGGTAGTAGTTCTTGGTCGTTTCAAATCGTGGCCTTTCTAGGGTTAACCTTTTTTAGACACAGGCACAATTAAATTATTTAAGAATTAATGAAAATAGCTCGAATGCTTTATTTATCTGGACAGTTTGTTGTATTACTCTTATTTTGTACAAATATTAACCCATTTATTTTTTTTTAGGTTTGAACGAGTGTTGGGTCTTTGTGCTGATATATTGAAAAGAAACATAACACAGTACAACAGCTTTGTGTCGTTGTCAGTTTAAGTTTAATTAAATAATTTCTTATCTCTAACTATTCTATTTTGTATAAATTGAAAAATAACAGCCAAATTCGAGTCTTCATTTAATGTAGTAACGTCACAATTGTTTGTTATTTAAAAATTTAGTTTTTTTTGTATTGTATTATTTATAGACTAAATATTTGTTATTATTTTAATATTTATTAGGCACATCTATTCATTAACTTACCAAAAATAATTACATCTCGTTTCCATCAAAATGTGACCATAACTGACTGAAAAAATCAATTGTAGATATTTATATCAGTCCAATCATTGTGCATAATTTAGGTACGTAAAAGTTGCAGTTGCAACAATAAGATCGATGTAAAAAGTATATATTCAGTTTTTATAGTAGATGAAAAGTTCTTATTTAGATTTGTTAAATTTCTGCATTTTGATAGCTGTGAACTTTTTGTTTGTCTCATTTACAAATAAAAATTTAGTTTTTATGATCTGAAGTAATAATAATTTATTATTACAACTTTGTGGTGTGCATTAAAAATTATGAATTAGTGTCATAAGTAATTCATAATTTTTTTAGGGTTTGTTTCTTCTTATTGGCGTTAAAAATTCCCGTTACGTTTTATTATTTTAATTTATTTTGTAGAGCGTACGACTAACCACAACGAACTTGAGTTGAAGTTTATTTTAATTGGCATTGTTTTTAGTATTCATTTGGCACATTTTGAGTTTCACCTTATAAACCCATAAGCAATGTCTTTATGCTGTGTATACTTAAAATCATTTTCTTCCATATTTATATATGTACCTTAGTTGTTCTAATAAAATTAATTCATAAAATAATCTAATTGAATTAGATGTATTAAGTTAAATAAATTAAATGGCTCACAATTTAAACGTTTTGTAAAACTATCGAAAGGATTGTTGATATACGGCTAAGTTATTTTTGAAGATAGAAATTGGAGTAAATTTAAAAAGTTATGTGTAATAAATAAATTTCTCGACGGATAGGCAAATGCACAAGGTGTTGAAGCTTTGGATTTTCTCGTTAAGGAAGGCATTAGTTAAGCAAGTAATTATTCAAATCTGCTGAAAGGTTTTTAGTTTTATAAATTTTGATGTTCAGAATAAACGTTATTCAATTTGATGAGCAAATCATTTTCATAAAAAGCTTTAATGTAGTAGTTTATTTGTTCATTTACGCTCTGCGAATGAACAAATATAGTAGGCTTTTCGCACCGTGCAAATGAACTACTGCATCTTTTGAGTGTCATCTATACTTAAAATTAAAAAGCAATTACTGCATGTTGATAATGCAGCAAATTTTTCTGGAAATAGAAAATTAATAGTTTTCTGTATCAATGTCAAATGTCATTTTGTTGCGATCGTAAATAATCAAAAACTTGAGATGAAATTTGTAATTTTGGCAAGTTACGGTTTACGAAGGGGACTATATAATTTGTTGACTGACCAAAGATCTACCTGGGTAGCAATTATCTTGAAATTAGTTAATATGGTTTGAACTTCTAAGGTAACTTTTCTTTGTTGGAATTTACAAGTGCCATTGTAACCCCTGATTTCAGTTAAGCCCACAAATCCCACAAATGATTACTTCGACTGCTTCGACGTATACGAATATACGAATCTGTGAGAAATGATGCCTTTCTTATTTTGCGTGGTAACTATAGGAATAACTGTGACAGTAGCTCTGTTCGCTTGACTTGCACTAGTTACTCCGAACAGTTAGTGAACCAATGAGAATAAAGAATACAGAATGAAGTCCACAGTCATTGGTTTACGGACTGCTCCGAGCAACTAGTGCAAGTCAAGCGAACAGAGCTAATAACTTCTAGAACTTTGAAATTGCAGTAACTTTCCGAGCCGTTAACCACCGCAAAATTGATTTTTAATAGTTTAAAAATTATGTACAACTATAATTCAAAAGAAAGGATTTGGCAGGTTTATAAAGTTTTACTATTTCCTTATATCTTATACTAACTGATCGAGTCACAACTATGTGTACCGGAATTTTTGCAATTTAACTTTCAACTTGTTTACCTGTAGTGTCTAAACTAATAGTTTATTGTACATTTTATTTGCTTGATCAGTAGTCACTATAATAGCTTAATTATATTTCAAATTTGATTAATTCTTATAGTAATTTCAAAATTAATTTATTTTGTGCTTTTAGATGCAAACGACTGCCAGGGCAATTTCTATTCCAAGAAAAACTAATTGGAGAGAACACCTACATGGAATGGAAGATGGAACAATAGCAAAAGAATGAAGCTAAATAAAAGTATGAAGAAACATAATTAAGTAGAAGACTTAGAAAACAAATAAAATGGAGATGAGAGGCCAAAAGCCTCAACTTTGTTAGAAGAAGAAAAAGTAGTATATTTTTAATAATTTATTTTGTTAATAATTATAAGATTTATAAGAGTTTGATCCTGGTCAAATTCATACTATAATTTTTGATTCGTGTTATTGAAATGTTATCAAATTTCTTCTATATTGTATGTGTCCATCTGCTAATGTTTGTGTAATTTGGTAAATAGTAATCAGAAAACTAATTAATTTTGTGCTTTCAGGTACAAACAACTGCCAGAGCAGCTAAATATCAGATTAGTAGTAGGAAGCACGATAATTGTTCAAGAAAACAACTCCTTGGATCAGGTCACTCTTCCATGTTTTTTACTGATGTGAGATAGTGGAGTGGAGTGGAGAGATAATACAAACATTACAATAAGTTCAAAAAAATTGAATGTAATTTTTTTATTTAATTTTTAAAAAGATAGGCATTACTCCATTATACAAAAAATATTTCTTATTGTAAATGGAAAAATTTGCTAAGGATAAGAAACTATGTGAATATCACAGTTAAATTTATTTGTCGATGACTAATACATGTTTACTTTTAAAATAAACTAAAATAACATTTCAAAATGTAATATGAAACATCAATTGTTACCTAATTATTTGCTGTTTGAGCCTCAGTTTGTCAATGTAAGTCGAACTGTTCAGATCTAGTCCTAAGACCTTAGTGAGTAGTGTATTGTTTTATCATTGGATATAATATGCAAAGCAAGGAATAGCAGAAATATTATTAAGGTATAGAGAATCTTTTAATTATTAATTAATTTTCTTATGTAACTTCTTGTAAATATTAGTCATAAGCGGTTATTGAACTTTAGGGTAAGAAAACAACCACTAATTAAAATTCTGTTTTTGTATTTTAACTTTGAAATGATGTACAGATCAATAATTATATTTATTCAGTTTCCTGGTCATACTCACATTTGTAAACAACATCTTTTTGTATATTTTTAGTTAAAATAAATTGTAGGGCACCTAAAGTTCAAAACTGATTTTTTCTTTCTTTGTTGTCTATTAATTTACCATAAACATTAGGTACCTACAATAAGTTTGAAAAATTAAACTTAAAAAGATGAAATCAGATTACTTACTGTTATTTTAATTGCTTAAATAATTAATTAATTTAATTTTGTTTATAAACAATCCTTAGAAATAAATTAAATAATGCTAATGTGATTGAAATTTCCGCCTAACACATAGGCCATCCTTTGCGTTGATACTCGCATATTATTGGTTGATATTTCTTTAGTGGTAGGGAATGAGTGGGAAAAAGTTAATATAAGTCCGAGTTTCGCCATAAGTTCAGATTCTTATCAGTAACACAGATCGGCAAGTTTTAGAAAAATAAGGGTTACTCTTGTGAAAATCAACTTTCAATTTTCGAATTTTTTTGGGTTGGAAGTTGTTCTTTATATTATAATAAGTATTTCTACCAAGTATTAATAAATTTACTTTAATATTAAGCGTAAAAATTAAAATATCCTGATCAACAATTATTACAATTATTTTGTAATTCAAGTTCATTGATAAGCTTATTAGTGATTATAATTTTAATTATAACTCACTTACATTAATATTAATAATTTGATATGGTGTATTGCATTTATTAATATCCTTTTATGTAAAAAAATAATTTAAATTCCTTTATTAATTAAAGGTGGTATAAATTAATCTTTTGCGTTTTATTTGTGTTTATAACTTTTGTTTATATTTCTTAACCCCCAGGAGGTGATTATATTTATTGTAGAAAAAAGTCTGGGTAATAATATGATAATAAACCGCATATAAAACCGTTTAGTTTATTTTATTAGTTAATTTAGTTTAGTTTATAGTAAACTCAAAATTGCCAATTTTTAGGCCGCTTCCCAAAATTTTGAGTTATGAAAAATTAAAGAGGGTGCATAGCATAATTAGTTTAGGGTTGTTGGTTCCTCAAAATTTAAAACAGTAACCTTTGTTGTTATTGAGAACAATTTCTAATTTTATGAACCGTTTTCCCAAAATTTAGAGATGCATAAAAATCTCAGCTCATAAAAAATGTTTAAAAAAATCAAAGTGTATAAAAAACTTCATAACAAATATCTTTGTCTATAAAAAAATGTTGTGTTATCTTATAAATCATCTCGGTTCAGAAAAACTATATATTATAAGAAATTAATATCCTTCAATTTCAGTAAAACAATTACATAACTAAATTTATACCTTTATTATAACTAATTATTAAATAATTACAAGTATAGATAATTTTTCAAATATAACTTAAATACTACATACCTACACATCAAACTTAATTAATTAGGTATTAAAATTTAAAATAAAAAATTAATTGTTATTAAAATAATATTAATAACATAGCTTTATTCTATTAATTAAAAATAATTAAAATTATTGATCACAATACTTAAATTTCTACCCATAATATTGAAGTAAATTAATTAATACTTGGTAGAAATACTTATTTTAATGTAAAGAACAATTTCCAATTAAAAAATATTCGAAAATTGAAAGTTGATTTTCAACAAGAGTAACCCTTATTTTTCTAAAATTTGCTGATCTGTGTTACTGATAAGAATCGGAACTTATGGCGAAACTCGCACTTATATTAACTTTCTCCTACCAATTCCCTACCACTAAAGAAATATCAACCAATAATATGCGAGTATCAAAGCAAAGGATGGCCTATCTGTTAGGCGGAAATTTAAATTACATTTGCATTATATAATTTATTGCTGAAGATTATTTATGAACAAAATTAAATAAATTAATATTTAGGGAATTAATAAAATAACAGTAATTTTAAAGTAGAACATTATTTTTTATCCTGCCAAGTTTTTAGTAACAATAAATAATTAATTTTTACAAGTATAAAAATACATATTTCGTTACATAATAATTGTTGTGTAAATCTGAAGTTTAAATTTACAAAGGCACAACAATTGATAAAGTATTTGATGATTCACTCTGTCATTTATAGTAAAACTTCGTAATTTGTTTTAGTTTCGTTTGAACTTCTGAGTCGAAAGGATTGTTCCTGAAGTGCCAGTGCGTTTAACAACAGAACCTAGGGATTAACAGAAAATGAACAGAGACACGGACAACAATTCCAGAGTTGGAATTGTGGAAAGAAAGCTGCCAGTTGAATTCCCAATAAAACGAGTGAAAAATTTTTGTAAGTAAGGTTTATGATATGTATAACTTTTGTCTAGCTAACTAATTATTAAATAAATTTAACGCGTTTTAATTCACTGTTTTGAATTGTTATAAAAATTAAAAAATATTTTTAATTAGATAGTTCTTTAAATACGTAGCCATTAATTTACATAAACATAAGGATCGAGTCAAAATAATCAGTAATTCGTATGTAGGTAATTAATGTAATTACCCGGTAATTGAGTCGGCCATTCATTAACTCTCTAAAATAAGAAAAAGACTAGGATTACTTTCATTAAATTAATTTTAACAAAAAATACAATTAATTATTAATGTTCAAATCAACCGATTATTTTTATTTCTAATTTCAAAATAGGCTTTAGCTAAAACTTCTTACAATGTAAAATATCTCTTAACAATTAGCATTAAACTAATTTAAATTATCATGTAAACACATAGTAATCTGATGTTTGAAATTCTATTCTCTTCAACATCCTGTATAATGTAGCGATAAGCATAAGAATAAATTTTGTAAAAGTAAAAAATATTTAAAAATAGATAACAACATTGAATTTGTGATGATTCACTTTGTATCTATCATAGTAAACATTTCGTAATTTGTTTCAGATTTCATTCAACTTTTGAACTGAAAAGATCGTTCGTTAAGTGCTCTCTATACGAGAATAATTCCAAAGACCAATGGACCGAGAATTACAAGAAAATTAACAACGATTAATGTAAGTACTTTTCGTCTTTTTAAGGATATCTAAAGTATAAGAGAAAGAGCTATTTTGCAAATATATTTAGGCTTATTATAGTTAATAAACTTCTTTCTATGTAAAATATCTCATAACAATTAAACATTTAACTAATTTAAATTATTATATAAATCCATAGTACTTACTCCGATACTTTATTTCTTCAAAATTTTTTAGATAACTTCCCTTAACTAATTAAATTAATTAACTAAATAGCAATAAATATTCCCGAAAATGCTTTCCTTCTTCTGATTCCTTGTAAATATTTAAAGTGAAATTTATTGAAAAAATCGTATGTTAATTTAATTTATTTTGCAAATTAAACATTCATTACTTAATTGAAAATAATCATTGGTTGACTATGCCTAATACATACTAAAATGTTTCTTATTTCAGTTTCCGTACAAATCTTCGACTTTGAAAGATGGTCTTGTAACTAACAGTTCTTCATTTTGCCGAACAGCGAGAGGATTACAAGAAAACTTAATGGACCAAGTTGAAGTTATTTTACCTAAGTTTATTTACTTTCGAGCTATTTTGGATCAAAATATGTTTAATTATTAGTTATTAAAAGTTAATTAATTCGAAATAATCATTGGGCGAAAATTACTAAAATTTAAGTAAGTAATTTTAATTAATTTTAAATAGAGAAGACACCCTAGAAGTTGTTTGCTATGCTGCATGCTGCATGTATAATTTATATTGAAAAATAAAAATTAATTACTTAATCGAAACATATACTAAAACATATCTTATTTCAGTTTCCGTTCTATCGTCGACAGTGAGAGTGTCTTTTAGTTCACATCAAGAGGATTGTTAGAAAACCTAATGGACTAAGTTAAAGTTATTTTACCTAAGTTGATTTTCTCACAGCGCTTTCGAGATATTTTGAATCAAAATATTTGTGATTATTGGTTAATTAATTGGAAATAATCATTGGGCGATAACTACTAAAATTAAAGTAAGTACCTAATTTTAAGTAGAGAACTCGCCCTCCTAGAACTTATTGAAGCACTTTGCCTATTACATACTGAAACGTTTCTTATTTCAGTTTCCTTGACTCTTTCCATTAAATCTTAATGGACCAAGTTGAAGTTATTTTACCTAAGTTTATTTACTTTCGAGCTATTTTGGATCAAAATATGTTTAATTATTAGTTACTAAAAGTTAATTAACTGGAAATAATCATTGGGCGAAAATTACTAAAATTTAAGTAAGTAATTTTAATTAATTTTAAAAATAGAGAAGACACCCTAGAAGTTGTTTGCTTTTTGCTATGCTGCATGCTGCATGTATCTTTAATTAATTTATATTGAAAAATAAAAATTAATTACTTAATCGAAACCTATACTAAAACATATCTTATTTCAGTTTCCGTTCTATCGTCGACAGTGAGAGTGTCTTTTGGACCACATCAAGAGGATTTTTAAAAAAACCTAATGGACCAAGTTGAAGTTATTTTATCTAAGTTGATTTTCTCACAGCGCTTTCAGGATATTTTGAATCAAAATATTTTTAATTATTGGTTACTAAAAATTAATTAATTGGAAGTAATGATTGAGCGATAACTACGAAACTTTAAGAAGCAAAAGTTCTTTTAACGATTCAGCTTGTGTCCAAAATGGGTACATCAGACTAACATCTCAATTAGTTTCAGATTACATTCCACCTTTGATTCGGAAAGATGCTTATTTTTATCAAGCCGACAGTGTCTTCTGGTTTTGGACCCAACATGAGGATTAATTTATTTTTAATTTATTTTGGGTTGTATTTAAGTATAGTAGTAGAAGGGTAGCTACACCTCTCGATTAGTTTTTTTTTAATTAATTTTTTTCAATTTAAATTCATTGCTTGCTTAGGAGGGTAGCTACCCCTATTTACTGGTCATCGCTAGCGAAGACGTAGCAGCTAGGTAAGTTGCTTCCAACAGCTCTTCTCCACGTTAAAGAGAGCGCGAGGGGAAGCAACCTCTAAGACCACTGCGAGTTGTCCTCGAATTGGTCGGAGGTTGTTCCTCTGCCGTAGTCTTTAATGTGGCGATGGGCGTGGTCTCCATGTTGGAATGTGGGTGTGCGTTGGCGCCGGGCGGGGAGGGGTAGGTGGGAGGGGGGTCGGCGGTCCCCTCCCCCCTACCCCTCCCCGCCCGGCGCCAACGCACATGCGCACTCCTACACGGAGTCCACGCGCATGCGCATTAGAGACTAGGGAGGAGGAGCAACAACCGATAATTTCGAGGACAACCCCCAGTGGTGGACGGGGGTGCCACCCCTCGTACTCTCTCGGACAAGGTGCAGGGTTGAAGCGACGCCACCTACCTAGCAGCTACCCGAT